>VZRU01019021.1:425787-502710 GCA_013398155.1 Pedionomus torquatus | reverse complement strand
CCCCGCCTCCCCGCCCCCGTTCCGGCGCGGTGCCGGGCCGCTGCGCTCTGGTGGGGCTGGTGCATCCGCCGGCCCGGCAGCGCCTCTGGGGAGGGGGGAGCCGGGAGCGGCGCTGGGCCGCGGGCTTTACGGGCGGGGATCGTGGCCGCGGCCGCCCCGCGGTGGCCGGGGGAGTGGTCCTGCAGCTGGGCCGGCGCTTCAAGAAGTCGGTAACTGGTTCCGCGGGGCGCGGGATGCGATGGAGAAGCGCAGAACTGACGAGGGCTGCCACCGCCAGGAGCTGCCCTCTTCGTACTTTTTTAGTGTTTTCTGTTCTCCGGTGCCGTTTTGATGCCCTAAAGTGATCAGGTTTTCCTTAAAAACTTTACTAACGTAGCGCTTGGCCTGTAGGTGTGTATTTCTGCCTGGCTGGCTGTGCTAACACACCCGTACCGAGGTTCCAGCTGTAAACTGAAGCACTGGAGCCATCCCTTTGCCTAAGAGTGGCACCGCTTCTGCACCACAGGCGTGGGAACGAATGGGGAAAAGTAGGACAGAAACTTCTTCCCCTCCCCTTGAGCTCTTTTTTTTCGTTCAGGCCGGTTTCTGCAAGAACAGTAGCAAAACCTGCCAGCAGTGGAACTTAAAAAAAATTAGAGTTTTTCATTTTAGTTATGTTGTGTGCGTGTTGTAGAGCTCTGTGGTACCTGTAGCCTACTTCTAGTCTTTCAGTATGTTGTCTAAAATATTCATTTGCTAGTGTTAAGTATATTATGGACTTCATTTGAGCATGATCTTCCTTCCCCCTTCGCTTTTACTTCTCTTTTTTTTTTTTTCAGCTTCTTGGGAAATCAGACTTTTTTTAGTATAAACTTCTAACTTGTGCTGTGTCAGAATCATAGTCTGAGCTTTAAAACTTTAACATTTTGGGGTTCTGTAATTATCACATGGAGTGTATTTACTGCTTCTTAGAAGGGGCTTGAGTTGTAAGATTGTCTTAAAGTGGACAGCTGGGAGCCTGAAATGCATTTTCGTAACACAGCTACTCCGGCTCCAAACTTAAGTGTTGCTGTCTGTGTCTTGTAATGCATACCTGCCTCTTTAGTTTACCCTGGTGCTACTGTACCCTCATGACTAGTCAATTTAAAGAGCTAACCCAGAAGAAAGTGAACCTCTTATTGTTTTTATAGCGTAGCGTTAGCTTTTCGCTAATGTGAATCCCTGAATGGGTTGTGATGGAAGAAGATGAAGTTGCCCAGTTTGATGTTGCAGTTACTCAGATCTGTGTCCTCATTTGAGCTGAACAATTACAGGGAGTTGTAACAATGAGAAAATCACTTGAAGAAACTTGATGAATGTTTTTTGATTTATCTGTTTATCTTTGTGGATCAGGTGGAAACAATGGATGATGACTTTGAGACTTCTTCCACACCCCTGTTTCTCACTGAAAGCTTGGAGTTGGCAATGGAAGTGGAGAATGAGAACCCAAAGCCACCTTGTTTTTCCTGTGCTTTTGACAACCAAAATGGAGGGAGAAGCTTCTCTGCTGAGTCTTATTTAGCAAGCGGGTCTCTGAAGAGGTATGAGTTTGGGTTTTTTGAGTTACAAATATCTCGCCCTTCTAAGAGGTTCTTTCCACTGGTGCTTGATGCCTCTAAATGCTGGCAAGGCTTCCAAATCTGTTCTTCAGCTCTTATGATACTGAGATCAACTTGATGTTATACCAAAGTGGGAAGGACGATTGTGTTGATACACTGCCTTGAACAGTATTCTAGGTCCAGTTCCTAGCTTTCTGAACTTTAAGATAATGTAAAGGACCTGTTACAGGCCTGTTAGGCATCCAAGACCCCTTAAAATTCTGAGGAGGCTGCAGCACTGCTTTTTCCAGTCATATGGTCTATTTGATGCTGGCTCTTTCTCTCTTCTCCACATGATAGAAACAAACCTGCTCTGCTCAGCTTCCCCAGTCCACTGGGACTGTCCTTTGTAGCATTAAGGCAATCTTCCTCAAAGCTCAGCCTCTGCGGGCATCCTGAATTTACAGTTCAGAAGTCACGTGCATAATAAGCAAATATTTTCTGTGAGATTCTAAAATGTAACTTTGGTTTAGTTAATATCTTCTTCACTGCCTATTACCCAGCTTAGTTTTCTGTGCCATTTACCGGTCCTTCAGGGGTTGTGTTGTTTTTGCTACAAAAGCGTAATGTTTCTTTCCGTCTGTCTTTCCCGATACTTCCTTTTTTACCTTTGAACTTGAACACCTACTTACTGTGGGTTTCTTCGCCCAAGCCTTATATTTTGTGTTTCTACTTTAGTTTTTTTTTAACTTTCATTTCCACAGCCTTTTCTGTAAAGCCTTAAAGGGTATTCGGCTGCACCTCCCTACCTCCCCTGTTCCCTACGTTATTTATCTTTTTCTATTATTATTATTTTTATTTTGGATCAGAGCACATTCATTCAAATTGTTGTCAAGTAGAGGACTGAGAGAGCCTACGTCTGCATGAACCGGTCAGTAGTGGGTTCCACGCTGACAAAGAGGTGTTACGTGACAGAAACAATTTCGTGTGAAAACTCGTTCAGGAGCTTGTATACAGACAGGTTTCCGAGATCACTACAGCCACGATAATACTTTTCTCCTGTTGTTTATTCACCTTGTCTACTTGGATTGTAAATTCTTGGAAAAGCCCTGCATGTGAGGGACTCCTCTGTCTTCATTATCTAGAACAGAAATAACTGTATTTAATTTCTAAAGGCTTCAAAACAGACAAGTGTTTAGGCAGTTGCCAAGTGAACTACAGGTGTTGTGGGAGGTTGAGCCAATTGTTCCACAGATGCTCTTTTTGCCTCAGAGAACTGAATTGGTAATAATGCACAGTTCAAGAGGAATATAAATTCAGTGTGTAATATAATGGAAACAGTACATTATTTTTTATTTTTAAAAATAGAAGTATTTCTTTTCTTGTGTCTTAGTGAATTCAAAGTCATCTATACCGAAGTATTTTGTGGAATTAAGTAGGAAAATTCTGAAAAAAATTGTTTTGTTGTCTTTGTTTTTATTATATAGATTGCTGTGATTTTTTTCAAAGCACAGCAGTGAAGTATTTTTATATTTGCACAACTAGGAATGTTTTGACAATCTATACCGATGCCCAGTTGTCACCACTTTGTGTAAAATGGTAATTCTGATTTTATTTTCCTTTAGCCAGAGCAAGGGAGTCATGGCCAAGTGTTAAGTTACGATAACGAAGTCACGTTTTGCAACCTTCAGCAGTTTACCTACCCAAAAGTGTGGTTTTATTAATGTGCTTTTATACGTGTGTTTTATAGAAATATTTTGAAATATATACAAAGGAGCAAAAGTTGTTCTAGCATTAGTTCTTAGGTGTGTAGTGTACACCGAGACAGGTTCCAAACATATGCTTAGAGTGAGGGATGTCATCTAATGTAGCAGCCTCTTCTGCTAAGGACAGAAGGCATGTTATGTCTCTGCCTCCTTGAAAGGATGAAGATGCTTCAGGGTGGTAGCTTGTTCATTTTTATTTATTTCTAAAATATACCATATCCTGTGACTGTATCATGTTTTTTCTGCTCCTGAAGTTAGAAGTTGACATATTTTATGTACTATGTAATATTCCGATAAAAGTTATAACAGTCTGTCTTTTGAGAGCTCTACTTCAGCCTTCCTATCTATAGTGTACACGTTACTGATGTATTGATAAAATATCAATGATATATAAGGCAACATGTAGATATTGTATTCTATACGTTTATTACTGGAGAATGTATGAATTGCTCATACATTTAATATTTTAAGTAATTTTATTTTAAATAAATAATATATATATTTAATATATAATATTAAATAATTTTATTTAAATAATCATATTTTAAATAATTGCTCTATTTGACAGGGTTTTGCTGGGACTAGATCCTGCTCCAAATGACTATGAAGACGATGTAGTGGAAATATTTGGCTTTCAGTGGGTTACTGAAATGGCATTAGTTGAATCCTGTGGACTTCTCTTTGGAATGCTTAGGTATGATGATAGTTTATTTTGTAATTAATCCACTTCTGTAATTGTACCCACCTTAAGGATGTAACAAACTTGTCAAGTTTTTGATAATAAAATCATAAAAGACTGTGGGCTATGGATTGCAGCCCAAAAGGTTATGCTCTAGTAAGTCATGGAAAAGATGCAGATTTCTCATAGAATTATAGGAAGAAGTAAATTTTGTGTCACAGTTTTTTTTTAAATATTGTGGGACTTAATAATAAGCTTCTAAGCAGGGTGGTGCATACCTTAGCCATCACCAGATAAAAAATGGTAAGTATAGTTATTACTGCAGTGTTGTGATTAATTTAGAATGCTCTAGTTACAGAAGGTATGAATAAACTATATAAGATTTTCTTGAATTAGATTGTACTACTGATATAATTAAAGTTGGCTTTTAAAGATTTTAAATCCTTTTTTGGGGCATAAAGAAAAGTGGAGGTTAAAAATCAAATACTGTAAATGCTGGATGCAGCACTTTCTTCAATTGTTTGGATTAGGATAGCTTCAGCAATCTCTTCAGATACAGTTATTCCATGTTTGACTAATTCAATGTAGATGTTTAATCTGGTCAATGCAAATACACAGATCGCCAATAATCCTCTTTGCTACCGATAATCCTCAGGATGTACGGCACATACAGAGAGTGCATGGGAGAGGAGCTTTTGCACGATCCCACAAATACATGTGGTATATATCCATCATTCCTTTTACTGTAGTAGATTCTTACATCCCTTTACAGTATGACCCAAGGGCATGATGTGAAACAACGTTAATAGGGTCTGGTTTATCAGAACATGGTATATGTGACTGGACCTATATTAAACCCAGTATTATTTAGCTTTGCTTGTCTGATGCAAGTTTTGACTTCACTGTGGTTTTAAAAAAAAAAAAAAAGACTCTTATAATGAAGGAGGTTGGAGGATAACTTAGTTAAAAGAAAGTGTATCGCTTTCAGTATTACTCTGATCTGTTTATTAACATAAGACTGAGAGGCCAGTGAGACAGGGATGTAATTGATCTCTTGAATTGTATATTTTTTTTTTCTGTAATATAAACTGTTCTGTAATTGTAATAGAGATGAATTTAAGGCATAATATATTTTATTGTAGTTTTTGAGTTATATATGTATATATATGTTATATTGAGTTATATATGCTATACATGTTTTAAAACCTACCAAACTAGTAGGAATAATGGATTTCAGCTAACTCTTGGCTGTGAGAGTTCGGTTGCTAAGCTGTCTTTTGGTGTGACAAGTTCCTCTGCAAAGATATTCTCTCAGTTCATTTGTTCAGTCATAAAATGGGACACTTTCATTTATAGAACAGTTGACAACTCAAAGTAGGAAAACTTGTTTTTCCATTGTAAAAATCATGTGTTAAGTACAAGTAATAATGATTCCTGAGGACAAGGCACCTGTAAATAGTTCAATTTATAAAGTACAGATAATATCTATATTTAAATTCATACTTAAAGAAACCTAGTCTTTTAGACTTTTTAGTCTTTTTAAGACTATTGTGTAAATATTAAAGATTTTATTCAATATTTGTAAATATTGTCATTAATAACAATATTATACAACAGAACTGCAGATTAAAACCGTTAATTGCACAGTAAAAAGTTCTTACCTGTGTGTTTTTTTTAGTGTGAGTGAAAGTGTGTAAGAGCTATATAACCATTTAAGTGGGTATATTAAGACGATATATCTCTGATTAATAAACAGGAGTACTGGCTTAACTGTCCAAATATTTATTTGCAAATCAAATAATTCAATGATTAAACACCATGAGGATCAATCTTTGAGGCACAAATGCAAATTGAAATTCAAGTGACTTAGATAACTGATAATATCTTTGTTATGCTTCTCACACCCAGTTTGTGCTTTTATTTTATCAGCCCCCTGTATTCTGCCTTCTGTCCATTCAGTGGGGAGGCTTTTATTTTATCCTACATGGCTCCTTTCTGACACTCTCTAACCTTCAGCCTCAACAGCTCTCTTTCATAACATCCTCCTGCTTTAGACTTCCTTCCTTTCTTCATGGTTGAAATGGTTGAGAAGTTAATGCAGAAATTCAGCTTTGATTTCAAAACAAACCCCACAACCCACCTAAATGACTGAAGGTAATCTTGGGTAGGTGACAGGATTTTATTCAAGGAATGAAGGGCTAAGTGGGATAATTTTCATGTGCGGCTGCCCTTTAATATGCAGTTTAGAACCTGGGGTTTTGGGTTCTTGGAGGCACTTCCTTGTTTTAAATTTTTTTCATAAGAATATTTGATCTGGGTTGGATCCAAGTATCCTGATTTTGAATCTTTCAGTAGTTGCTGCTTTGACTATAAGAAATGAAGCAGAGAGCTCCTTCCTCAATTTATGCAGTACTTTCTTTGAAAAGTCTGTCTTACACAGTTGCGCTTTTCATGTATTCAGTTTAGTACCACGTTATCTCTGTGGAGACTCTACTCGAGACCACTTGAAAACAACAGTTCTTGCAGAATATGCTTGAGTACTTACCGATGTTACGGCTTTTTTTAATTTTCATTTGCAGTGGCAGTTAACAGCTTCTTTAAAAATGCTCTCCCCCATCCAGAACTGAACTGAGTTTTAACTTTTCTACAGACGCCTTCTCCTTTTACTCTGCTGTATTTGTTGTTGTTTGTCTTCTGTGCTCAATTTAAGCAGCAGATCACTCCAAGCAGAACGTGGGAAAAGCTGCTGACAGAATTTAAGAATGTTCATTCACAAGTGAATTAATTTAGTGTATACTGAGTGTGTGCCACAAGGACTAACTTTCATCTTTATTCTGTGGTTAAAATATGGAGTTCAGTTACACTTAGGCAAAGATCACAGGGAATGGCTTCTGAGGTTTTTGAGTGTGTGATTGCTGTTTGTTTTTTTTTTTCCTTCCACCAATATTTAGCTTATTTGGTATTTGTTGGTACTGTGTTTAATGTTTAAAAATATAAAGGCAAAAACTCTGTCCGTTGTTATCCCTTCACACTTGAATGTGTCTGTTGCTTTCAGCTAATATTCTTTCCTAAGTTACATTTCTGCAAGTTTTTTCAGAAATGCAAAGGAAGGAACAGCTCTCACATCTCTCATTCTATTCAGACCTTATTAAAATGTAATTAAACAACTTTTACCTATATAAATACCATAAACCTTTGTGTTCCTTTAATTAGGCAGCAGTTGTACAGACTGGAAAACCTAGTACAAATGAGTTCATCTGATTTTGGTAAGTTTAACACTTTAAATTTGACGTTGAGATAGGCATCTGACTACCTTTGTGTTACAGAAGTATGTTTTCACAGATGACTCTTGTGCTTTGACTCTTGAGTTGTGACTCATGGAATGTGCCACAGAACAGCATAAAACCAGCATAAACCTGCAGTGAGGGTACAGATATAGGCAACCAAGTGATGTAAGGCAGTGTGAAAATAGTGGAAACGTTGCCAGTTTGGAACCAGATCTCCCTGTATAGTAGGTGCACAGGTCAATTCTAACCTCATTGGGAATTTCGCATTAATATGACTTGAGCTGTCACTCTTAAGGTAGAACTGCCTTGCAACTTTCCATTTGTAATTAAACAAGTTACATCAAAAATCCCAATAACTATTTTAGTTACAAAGGCAGCGGTTGGGACTTTTTTCAGTGTTCTCTTGGCTTCGATTTAAACAAGTTAGTTATATCCACTTAGTTTAGAGTTATTTACAATCTTAATTTGTGTTTGCTGCAGGATCAATAAAATAAGATCGCTACAAAATGCTTTGTTTCAATTAAATACTAAGGCATGAGAAGCACTATGTTTCTGAAGGATTATTGCAGCCTTGGGCTGTAGGTTTGAAGGCTGAATTAGTTAGCAAAGTTGAGAAGTTCAGTAATTACTCAGAAATAAACTGACTGTAGTATCTTTTCATTACAGTCAAATTAAGTGTTCTAAGAGTACAAGTGAATATTTTAATATTTTGGTTTGCTATTATCATGCTGTGTCATTTAAATCATTGGTGTGAATTTATCGTTATTTTTTTTTCCTGTTGATGGTATCTTAAAAGTCTAATTTTGTTGACAGTTAATACATAAGTGGAAATAGCCTTATTTTAAATTAAACTTGAACTTTTGTATGGTAGCTAGACGCCAATAAACCGTTCTGTAGTTCTTGTTCCTTAAATTTAAGCATCTGCTTGGTTCTGTTCTCTGTATCCTGTTCTTCTTCTTGTCAAATAAGTTAGAAAAATAAAAATCTGTTGAATTTTATGCTTTGCGCCAGGCTTTCTTTTGTGACTTAGAGCAAGTCACTGATATATCCAGGACTTAGTTTCCCCTTGATACAAGTAGGCTAGTGGTAGAGGAATGTAGTGGGGATTAAAATATTTAAAATGATCAGGCAGTGTGATGTTAGGTATTATTGATGTCTTAAGTAAATGCGCTATTGCCACTGTTTAAAACCACAGCTTTGAGTTTTAGCTTAGTAAATCTTTGTTGTGCATACATGTTTATACAGATACCAGTATCGTACATTTCATTTAATTTTCTATTAGTCTTAATGAGCTTTGGAGACTTCATACTTTGCATTGTGTGATGTGGAAACCACGTGAAATCTTGTGTTATGCTCTGTGTTGTCTTGGCATTTTTTGGAAAACGCCTGATCTGCTCTTAACACTCTGCTGTTCCTGTTTTGTTCCACTTCATTGATCGATGATTTACAACAGTATGCAGAAGATGTTGTAGTGAAATACTGTAACATAAAATTTTGTTTAAACAGAACTTCTGGTAAGATATTTGTAATTGCTACAAAGCAGCAGCAATATCTATAAATAATTTATTTAGAACAGAGTGATTTGAGCCTCTAAACCTATGGTTCATTACCATGGCAGATCCTATGGCTTCATATGTGGTGGGGGCAGACTTTACACTGGAATATTATGGTGCTTGTATCATTTGATTTGCTTTACTCAGTGAGCATTGTTGCTCCAATGATCCTGAGATAACCTTATACCCACACAAATTTATTTATTTATATATATATTTATTATGTGTAGGGTCCATAACAAGGGGCATATGTGAACCTCAAAGTTACCTGGAGGGGATGGGGGGAAACAAAGTGGGGAGAGGGAGCAAGAAAGGGAAAGAAAAGACTCCCCAGTGGCCAGCTGGGGAGAGGACCAAAGGTGGCTGCCTTTCCCTGGACATGTAGTCCGGTGCAACAAGGGGACACAGAGGTCTTGTGACACATCTCCTCTATTACAACATACTTGCATTGGGAACAGCTCAAACTCCACTTTTGCTTTTCCCTTAATGCTCTTAATGATTGGCATATGCTTAATCAGGTGCATGTGTTGCAGGCTGACTGGTTACTAAACGTTTGTGTATGCATGTTGTTGAGCAGTAGTTATTGGGTATTTAAATGACTTTATCTGGTTTGTTATGCACCGTTTCATCTTTAATATAAGCTGAAAGCTACAAGGGAAGGTGTAGGAATAAATAAGGAGTGATTCTCACACCAGTAGTTTCCAGCGAATATGTGTCGTAGTGATGGTGTTTGAGCTTTCAAGTGCAAGGTAAGGAGAGTAATGTCATGAGAGCCACAGCTTCAGAGAGCGAAGGAAAGGAGATACAGAGCTGCAAGCCAAAAGCAAGCTACAGGATTGAGAGTTGATGGCTCTTAGCATTACACATCTTAAGGCACTGTACAACAATGTGGTGCTTCCTAAGAGTAGAGGTTATATGTTTCCGAAGAAGTCCACATGCCTAAGTCCCCTGAGAGAAAAAGGTGCTGAGAAATTGTTTCACACGTCTTTTCTGAAGGTGTCTTGGAAGCAGACAGGGAATGGGGCTGTAGGACTAAATGATTTCTTGTAGTGCTGATTACTTGCCTCTGCCACCTTTCCTGAGGGACTGGATGCCTTCTTTTCCTTCTATATCTGGATATGATAAGATAAAGAATGGATCCCTCTGGCAAGATGACATTTAGAAGTTGGTATTTGCCACCAGCCACTTCCTAAGTTGTCCTCAGAAAAGAAGGTGGCTTTCCAATGTTCTGGTTTAATTGTTGTAGAGAATGCATATATTAGAGTCACAGTGTGGACACTTCTGCTTTAAGCTATTCATCTCTTTTGCTTAGGTCAAGCTGCGAACTTGCACTCTGAAGCAGAGAGCATCAGGCATCAATGTATTGAGTTTTTGCATTATGTGAAGGTTTTCGTCTTCAGGTGAGATCTGCAGATAATATACTAATTTAAGTACTAAGCTTTGCGTAGCTGCTTCTTATCTCTTTGTGTGTCTGTGTGTTCAGGTATGTGGAACCACCTAAACTGGCAAATGACGGAATGCTTCATCCGTATGAAGAACTAGAAGCGCAGTTACCCTCAGTGTTGGTGGAAGAGCTTCATGCTTTGACTATGCACATTGGTCACCTTTGTGAACTTCCTAGTAGTGTCCTGGCAGCATTTACTATTCAACATCAAGCAAAGGTTGATGTCTTTTATAATTTTTTTATTTTTTTTTTTGTGTAGCAGTTTGTATTCAACTTGATAAATTTTGGCTGAATACGAATGAATTTTTCTTCAGGCTGAAATTGAAGTTACACTTTATATTTTGAGGTTTTTTTTCCCTTTGTTAACTAAGTGCCATACTTGACAAACACAACTAATATGCTCCGGATTTTCTATTGGTTTTAGTTATCTATTTATTTTTATGTTTTACAGCTTTTAGACCTCTTGCACTATACAAATGATAATACCCGTTACAGGTAGTAGATAAGTAGGCTTGAATTAACCTAGTATGTTAAAAAAAGCTCCTTGGTGTTTGTCCGTACTAGTGTTTAAAATTTCTGAACTTCCCAGTAGGAGGGGAGCTTTTTTAGAAATACATTCTGAAATCTGGCTCAAAAATAGGAAAAGATCATGTATATAAGGAAGAAGAAAAGTCCAGGTGTGGAAGTAGGCACTGCAACATTAAACACTAGTGAAGTATACACCGTAGATTTGTGCATACATCTAATAACTAAAGCTTTCAAATCTTTTAGAAAGAAATTATAGTCTCAGGTTGTAAAAACTGATATCTGGAGCGGAATGATCCACTGAGAAGCAGCGTTTTGAATCTTTCTGTTTGTTTAGCTTGTCAGTAGGGCCACTGTTGAGCTGATGCAAGAAAAAGTAATTTCAAGTAAACTATTAAGGAAGACAATGTTGAAATTTTGGAATTACTTTAAGAGCACACTTTACTGTGGCAGTTTGTGTCCTACCTAATACTTTTCTGGAAAGGAAAGGATAAGTGAGGGTGTTATAACCTATTAAGCTTGAATCAAGACGCATTTAAATTGTAGTTTAGATTAGATTAGATTAAAGATTTCATGAACGTCCCCTACAGACAGAATTAATTGTCATGAAGGTTTTTTGTTTGTTTCTTTTTCTTTAATTGAACAGCACACTTGTATGTTACAGTGTGTTTGATCATAGATATTCATAATGCTTATTGCAGGCCAAATGTGTGCCCATCTTCACGTGTCTTAGTACAGTATCCAGAATTCACTAAAGAAATGATAAATAAATGTATGTATTTCTGATCACAGATCTTTCCCCCATCATGGCATTTACTGCATCTCCACTTGGATATTAATTGGCTAGTATTGGAAATTCTTCATGTACTAGGTGAAAAAATGATGAGTAAGTATGCAGTTTTTTTTTTTTCTTGAACTTATACTTGTATGTATGACTTATTCTGGACAAATTAAGAAATCCAGATCATTTACTACATTTTGTATTTTTTAGGTATAGCTATATTTAACTGGGTAAACTCAAATATGGTGAAAGCGGATTCTCTGTGACTCTTCACGTAGCTCAGAATAGATGAAAGATTATTAGGAATTTGTTTTAACAAAAGTTGTCCATGATTATAAAGGTTGTTCTCAACTGATGCTTAGAACATATTAAATATTTAGTAACAATACATTTCTTGACATTGCAAATAAAAATGTATTTGCAGAGACGCAGAGTGCATAACAGTGAACAGCAATTTGATGGAAACAATGTAGGAATGGTGTCCAAGGATGGACCAGAACAAAGAATCTCAGAACGTAGAATTTGCATTGTTAACCATATGGGATACTAAGAAAATGCTCAGCAAAAGAAGCCTTGGTAAAAATACAGGAAGAAANGGGGGGCAAAAAATATCTTGGTAAGAGTAAGCTGTTCAGAGGAGTTAGATAATAGAATAGTCATAGAATGCAGTTGAAGAACCCAACTTCAAAGTAGTTCAGTTTGCTAAAGAATTATTAAAAAACAGAAGAGAAATTTATTTGCTTTATGAGAACTTTGTCTATTGTTCATGTCCATGCTATCAAAATAAATCCCAAAATACATTTTCTTCTATAACCATTGTGTCACTAGAACCAAATCTGCTCCACTGCCCAGTTGTATGAATTATCAGTGTAAGTTCTAGATAGGTATTGCAACAAATAGGACACTGAGGCCTGGAAAGAATGCACGGTATGTTTAGCCCAGGTAACTGGTACTAAATCTGAGCTCATGGTTAGTTTTTGCCTGCTTTAAGTGCTGTCACAACACAGCCTTGCTCAGATTAATGCCTTTTCACTGTTTCTGCATGTCTCTGTTACTGGATAATGTGTGAGTTGGCTTTTTGTTCTGTAATTCTAAGTTTCTTTTAAATCCATTTTGGGATAACCCATTTTTCCTTTTTGGAGAAAGGATGGAAAAACTCTTCAAACCAATTTATTTTCCCGAATTCTACATTTATTTCTAGATACAGTTCTGACTAATAGTGGAGTAAACCATTTTCATAAGAGAAAGCTTGTGACTTTTAACAACATTTACTAGTCAGGGCAGTAGTATCTCTGCACGTATTATTTCGTCCTGTATTCTTATGTGCCTTGTAGGATTTCTTAGGTTCTCATCTCGTTCTGTAAAGTAGGCTGAGCGGAGACTTCACACTGCTGAGACCTACAGCAGGATAGTGGGTTCAGGGCTTCACCCTGCATTTCCAAGAATAAAATACAGGCTTGTTCCACGTATCTTCTGTTCCACTGGTGCCAAGGGGGTTGTACTTTTGGAAAGCTTGTGGGATAAGATCTTACAGCCTCTTAACTTTACCATTTTATCTGTGTTAATGTCTACAAATGCTCAAGCTGGAATATGATCGTGCCAGCTTTTTACATCAACACATCCAAAAGAAAGTGTTAGACCTCTCCAGAATTGTTTGTCATCAACTTCCATATCTGCAAAACATGTCATGATTTCAGAACATGCGCACTGGCATGTGACAAAGAGGAACCTGCAGATAAATACATCTTTATTCTGCTGCAAAAACTGTGCCAATAAAAGGCTGTAAAGCGCCAAACTATTTTACTGTCATCCAGAATAATACCAGACTTCAGTGTAATAATGAAGGGTCTAGCTTGAACTTAGAATGGATGAACTTTCCCAAATGAGTTTGGAAATTAAAATTACATAGAATACGTTTGTTGAGCCATAAGATACAGATATATATAGAATAGAAAAAAAAAATATTCCTGTCTTGTATTCCTACAGCCAAACCCAGGAGTAAATACGTCTCGTTTTTTTGGTGTGTGTTTTAGGACAAGTTGTATATGCTAATCACTTCATAAATCTAACCGGAGAGAATTTAACCAGCATCAGTTTGTTTGAAAAACACTGTGGAAGTCTCGTATCTGATTTAATAAGTTTATCTATCAACAAGTATATAAAGGTAACTTTTTTTCTTTATATAGGACATGGGCAGATAGATGCTTGTATCGGGAACCATATGAATTAGATATTGCACCAATGCATAGATGACTTCTTACTGCTAAGTTTTAAATGTTATATGTGGCTTTGTATCTCCATGTTTTAAAGAGTGTTATTTGTTAGGAGCTCAAATTGTGTTATATTTATTCATGACCATCTGGCAGTTGAATGAGAGAGTAATATTGAAATGTGCTGTGTACAGAGCAGAAGTGAGTGCCACATTTTGTAAGTTCAGTGTTCCAGGTTTAATGCCAAACATGGCACAATCTAAAAGGTTTAGAGCTATAGATGCAGAAAAAAAAAATAAATCTTTTCAAAGTCTCTCAACAAGAACAAAAAGAGAATAACTGTGATGCTGGCAGTAAGCTAACTGGACACTTACAGAATGTCATGTTACAGTTCACTGATGCACTGTTTGTATTGTCACAACCACATTTTTCTCTTTCTCAAAAGCGACGCTTTTGTTTGTCAAGGGAAACCTTGTCCTTCTCTTTTCTTTTTCTTTCCTTATGTGGCTGCAGTGTTTTTCTTGCTTGTTTTGAGCACTCCAAAGCTAGATAGTTACAGCTCCATGTAGCAGCAGCTTGTAAAAGATCTGTGTAATCTTTGACTGTGTCATTGTGAAACCTGCTTCAGATGGCTATGTGTGGTCCATGAGTGCAGGACTGAACTCTGAGAACAAGTAGCAGTGACCACTGTATAATTCATGTTTTCCTAGTACAAACACATGAAAAATGGAGTCCCCTTTCTTTCATGTTACTGTCTGGAGGGGGTGAAGGGGGAAGGAGATGGCCATAGTAGCAGTTGATAACTTCTTTTAAACTATCTTTCTGTAGAGAACTCTGTTACCTTTTAAAATCAGGTTTGATCTATTAAATTATCAGATAATACTGCAACCTCCTACCCCATCAAAAGGTAAATAAATGAGAGTAATTTTTTAAAAGGAGGATTCAAGCAGTGTCTGTTGACCACTGTGCTTGATGATAGGCTTTGAAATGTCAGATGCTAAAATGACATGTTCATCTTGCTTCCATAGAACCACAAAGAGAGAGGGTTGCTTTGCCACTGCTTTTTCGTCATCTCTCTCTAGGCTTGGTCTGCCCAGCTTGAACCAGTTTGAGAGCAATTTCTGAAGTGGAGCTTGGACTTGAGCTGGATCTTCAGCTGGTGCCTCCACTAGTAGATGTTCATTGCTATAATCCAGTAATAGAACTAATGTCCCTAAAACTCTTGAAAACACAACAAATAGCCGTAATAGATTATGCTGTCAGTTTATCACTAAAAACATGTCATTAAGCTTTTGGCTGAGAATATTCAGAAGCACAACTCAATGTATATGGGTAACCTTGGAAGGAGGTACATACTTCACATTCATCTTTTCAGTCTGTTTCCTGGGCAGCGCTGGTGACTTGGATCTGCTTGCCTTGGATCACATACTGAGCCCATTATGCTCTGAGATACCTTTGGCAGAGAAATACATGTCCTTGGATATCTTCTTTCTGTTTTCAGCAGCACATCTCTGGGGCACCAGAGCTCTGTTGCCCCAACAGTACCACAGTTTGACGTTATAACCCTTTTTACGCAGACACTGAACTCAGGATGTTGAAAGAGGAAATTCAGGCTGTCTCTGAAGAAAGCAATGTCTCAGTAATCTTTAGTCTAACAAATACCTGTATGATGTCTTGCTTTGAAACTATTAGCCAAACTCTATCCTGCATGGATACTACACGTCTCTGGCAGAACAGATCCTGCTACCTTGCAAAAGAGCACAATAGTAGATGCAAGTAGTAGATGAAGAAACCTAGTTGCTGCAACTGATGGTTTTCCATGGTAAAGGCTTGAGAGCCTCTCTTGTAAGGTAGTTTGTGTTCCTAATACTTCCATAAATCCCTCCAGTGTTATACTGCATTGGAATAAGTAGACTGCCTCTTTCTGAGGGATCTGTTTTGCTCTTTGGTGATGAGTCATAACTAGAATATTTTTGAGAATCTTTCAGTGGACTCTAGAGGTTACACCGATGCTTATTCTTAATATAATATTGACATAAGATTAATTCAGGTTGTTGAGAGGTTCCCGTAACAGATCTTTAACTAAAAGTGTGAGGTGGCATAGGCACATGAAAAACTCTAAACAAATGTGGTATATGAATAATAGAATTCTTTTAAGTATTTCAGTCCTGATCTTGTGATGTTCTTAAACTGATTGTCGAGGCCCACCCTGGAAATTTCGTAGTGTAAAGCAGGGCTCTTTATAGAGAGAGAAAAACAAATTATATGTCATACTTTGAAATTTATATTTATAATAAAGTGTTCAGTATTTGAACCTGATTTGGAGCCATATGAAAACAGTAGTTGTAAACATATTACTCTAAAGGTGGATGATAAATAAAAAGTCTGTATCCTTAATGTTTTATTGATTTGAAACTACTGGTGATATACTCGCTCTTCTAATTGTGAGTGTGGCTTTTCATCATTCACTCTTCTGTAATGTCTCTTTCACACAGATACTGTTGTTACTGGCATTGCATATTTTTATTTCATTTTTATTTTATACCATTAGGTTTCCAAATTCAGAAAGGATTTTACTACCAGTATAATTTGAGAAAAGTTGTGCATGAATGGATCAGGAAGAGCATGAGGATATAAAAATTCAGCATTCATCTCATCAAATCTAGCTGTCTAGGAGTTAGTCATCTTAGGTTCTTTTTATTGTCTGGGAAGGACAGAAACAGTTGTGCAATGATTTAGATGAATTTGTTGCTATAGGTGCCCAGTTCCCTCTGTTTTCTTTTGAGGACACTAGGTTGATCATTCAAACATGGACTGCTTATTGTTTAGGGATAAACTAAGTGTGAGCTGTGTTGTCGTTGCTCCTTTTCTTTCTACATTTCTGCTATTGTGTCCTTGCTGCAGGTAAAATGTGCTGAATTACACTATTTAAACAGTTTTTTCTCACCGTTTTTACCACCTCTGAATACAGTTTTGTGGTTTCGTAGGTCCTAGTACAGAGTAGGTAAAGTTTTGTCTATCCTATGATTATTTCAAATACAGTGCCGGTAGGTCTTAAAAACATTAAAGTGTACGGAGAATTTTTATGTATTTAGCACTTCCTTTTGCTGTTTTGCTTATTTTGTTTCACAATTCAGGGAATGTAAAACTGAAAGATGAATCACAAGACTACTTTGCATTTGAAGTGCATCAGTCTGAGTGAATTTTGTTAAATATGGAATAGTAATCAAATAACGTACATGACTTGAAATATGCTGTTTTCTGCATATTAAAAGAATGCCTTGCAGTAAATTTACCGAAAAGCAGATTTTGTGAAATGTTGTGGGAACATTAACATCCTCATGCCAACAAAAACATATTCTACGAGCGTTATGCCTAGTCATTAAGGATTTTTCAGTTAAAAATAACAGCAATAGTAGCTATTAAATCATTTGAAATCTCTTTCTTATCTTCCCAAGAACATCAAGAAAATCTAATCGATCATTTTCTCTTTTCTCTACTGTCAGATAGCGAATCAGTATTTATTGCAATTCCTTTTCATTTAGGCCTCAGTATCCCATATTCATTTGATTAAATAATGTTTGAAAGTGGCTTAGAAGAAACTAAGAAATAGTTCAGCCTATAACTTATGTAGAATTAGGAAACAGTCTTTGTTATTTGAGAGACATAGTCCGGATGTTAATGGAATAATGCACTTTCTAATATGTAACCGTAGCTATATTATTTAACCACAAAAAGCCCCACAAAACCAACCAAACAACCAAACCAAGGAGAAATACTGGTACATAAAATACAATTTCAAAAAATAATACTTCTCTGAATAATTGTGCTGCGTATTCTCTTTCAGGTGAGACCTTCTGAGGCTCTTACGAGTCACCATTATTCCTGTAACTGCATTAAAGAATTATGGATCCTACTTATTCAGCTGCTGGACCACAGAAATAAAGGGTCTCACACAGAGGTAATGGAAGAACACTGTTACATATGCATGTGTATTACATATGCAATACAGGTGCCAAATGTTCCCAGGTTGCCATCAATGCACTAGGTCCCTTATCTGATGGTAGAACTGAACTTCATATTTGCTTTAGGAGGACTGCATGCGAACTGAGATGCCTTAGGCTGCTGTCTTGTGTGTTGAGTCCTCACACCAGGTTTGTAGCGTGCTGTCTGGTTATGACCTAGGGCAGTGATAAGGAATGCTCCTTGTGCTAAGGAAAAGAAAGCGAAGAAACAGACTGTGAAAGTTGTATAGTAGAACAAAAGACAAGAAACCATCTTGCCTTTTTTTTTTTAATTTTTGTTATAATTTGCAATTTGTGATATGTCATGCAGTGATTAATCTCCGGGTATTAGAAACATGGGTACAGTCAGATCAATGATCCATCTAGCCTATGTTTCTGTCTTTGGTACCCTCTACAAGGGGATAAACTACCTTTACAAGAACAACCTGTATTGGTTTTTTGTTTATTTTTTTTAAATCTTGTAGTTGCTGACTGCTTTTAATGTCCATTTATACTTTGGAAGAACTAATCAGTACCTCTTCTCCTTTCTTATACCAATATGACTTCATGTGCCTCTCCAGACTTTTTTTCTGGTATCTCCTTCCTTCTGCCTTTTCTAGAATGAAGAGTCTTACTGTGTTCGGTTGTTCTTTTTACAGGTGCCATTCTCTGTCTGTGGTCATCTTTGTCTGAGCCTTTCACATAACACCACACCCTATTTCTATCCTTTGAATTTCAAGTACCAGGATTGCATGCAGTATTCAAAGTATTGGTTAGGTGGCCACATGATTTTATACACTCTGCATAATGATGTTTTTTGTTTTGTTCTCTTCCTTTGCTAATATTTTCTAGTGTTCTGATTTTTCTGTCTTGACTGCTGGTTAGAATTAAGCTGATGTTTCTCTGAATGAATATTAAGAAGTGTCAAAAACCTTTGGAAGTTTTATGAAATAATCCTTATAAAACCCAAAGCTGCCATCTGCGCAATGAGTGCTGTTCTCTTAGTGTAGCATAAGGTACTTTGTAGTGGAACGTTTGTACTGATAGTTATTTACTCATTAGTGACAACAGATTTAAAGGTGGACAAAAAAGTAAAACTTTGTAAGTGTTGTTTGCGCTAGCACTTTGAAGCATGAGTTAGGATTAGGACCCAGATAAGGTGGGTGAAGTACAGGTGCAAAGAAGTCCTAGAGAGTTTCTGTAGAATTAGGGAAGGCAGGCACAGGCTATAAGAAGTAGTAAAATTGTATAGACAGGGATATTCGCCATAGAGAATCCATTTGTCGGTGCTGGAACAAAGTTGGAAAAAAACAGGGAACCTCATTTTGCTGTCTTTCGGACTGATTCTCTATCATCTGCCACTGTCTTTCTCTTGGTTAGGTTAGTCTGTGGCACCACAAGCTTTCAAAAATATGTTACAAAAAGTTTTCGTTAAAAAACTCTAACCTCTCTCATGTGAGTGTTGGTGCGCCATCCCATATGCACCTTGTCATTCCATCAGTTTGTATTTTTGCTTGTGAATTACCACACCATGTTCTTCCTTGTGACCAAAGCTTGTCCTGTCACATTGCTTTCTACTGCCATTTGAGAGATGACATTCTAAAGTCTGTCCAGGTTTTCTCTGGTAATACTGAACACCGTTACTCACTTTCTCTAAATGACTGTCATTTCACTTGTTCTCTGTAAAAGCAAATTAATCAATAGGATGGTATTGTAGAGAAAATTGTTAACATAGGCTTTGTTATTCAACACAGTTCAAATTTACTTTTGCATTTTCTACAGTGTTTGTGGAGCTTGGTGAACAAAACTCTAAAGAGTATCTTTGAAAGGCCGAGTAGTTCTGAAAGGACGTCTGGTTTTGAAACGATTCAGTGTAAAGACCCATTGAGTTTTAGCTGGTGGATTATCACTCATCTGTCATCACTCTACCAGTTTGACCGTAATGGAAATCTAGATGAAAAGGTGGGTGTGCTTTTTTTCTCAATACCTAAAAGTTATTGTAATTTATTAAGGTCTCTAACTCTGGTTGTTTATTTTTGGTGGCAGAACACAATTCAGGTTGTAATAGAGGAATTTTTCCTTAAAAATGTCCTTTAGGGTTGGTGGTGTTAAGGGGTGCTTTGTACAAGTCAGTAAACATTCCAGAAGCCCCTAATGTATTCATGTTATACACCAGATATTCAGTAGAAGTATTAGGAAACTTGAAAAATCCCAGCTAGTTAGTAGCACATATACTTAATGATGTAGTGTATGTTTTAAGACTGTCTGCCTGCAGTGTTCTTTTTAGGAACTGAACGCATTAAATTGTACCCTATGAAGTAATGAAGTGTAAACCTCTAACATTGACTATGCAACTGTTAATGCCTCTTTTAAAAAAATAAAAAGCATGGTAGCTCAGCTCTGGATAAATTCCAGTCTGTCTAATTGCATTCCATTTGCATCACAGCTATAGCATGGTGAGGTGCACGTATATTTGTGTATACAGCTTACTTTTCTGTGCTTGTGTGGTACCAATAGATACTGTCTTAACCGTTGAATTCAAGTTTCAGGAAGTTCTGGCAATAAGTTGCAAGACACAGGCTCGTCCCCAGCTTACCAGGTTCTTGTCTATGAATCTCATTGTGAGATCAATCTTCCATACATTGCCCTGCATTCTGTAAGGAATTGTGAACAGCCCTCCTTGCCATTCCTATGCCTGTAGGATGTATGTAGGGCTGTACTTGGTAGTGATGCATCAGATTCCGTCATGGACCTCGCTGCAGTTCTCTGCAGTTCTGGGATCATGTAAACCCAGACCCTTCTTGTGATGTCTTACTCTGAGATTCATCCTCTTAGTTTGAATTTTCTGATCATTGGTTGGGAAGGAGATAGGCACTTGGTGAGGCAATTAATCCATTTTGAGAGGCATGAAAGTTGCCAGCTTTTTTAGGTTTTTATTGACTAAAGGGGGAGCTGACTAAAAGCCAAAGAGGTAGCTTAAGACTCAGAAATTTCAGGGTTTTTTGTGTCTGATAGTGTTTTTGGCACTCGGGAGAACCAGATCATGCTGTCATCTGTCCTTCTGTTCTTTTATCTTTTGCCTCATTGCAGTCGTGTGTGTTTAGGGGTGGTTTTTTTTTGTTTGCGTTCTTAATTATTAACATTCCTTAGTTTGCCAAGCATCAGCTACATGTGGTTTCTTCCAGATTGGGCTTAATTGCCCTTTCTTGTAAAGTATTCTTTATTATGTCTAAACTAATAGTCTGTATTAAACTGGAAAGGTGATACCCTTTTTCTGTTAAAATCTTTACCAAGGTTTCCCATCCTGACTTAGGACAAAAGGTTAAAACCTTGAAACCTGTTTATGAGCTGCAGATCTGTAAAGAAGGAAAGTCTGATCACATCAGCTGATCAGTTTGCTTTGATAACTTAAAATCCCTTCCCCCCCTTCATCTTTAGATCTTTTAAAGCATTAGTATATAAACAGAGAAAGTAAAAATTGTTCAAGTGTTGAACTTCTGTGAATGCTTTTAATCACAAATAAAACTGGACTTTCTAATAGAAGTAAGAATGACTTTCATTGATTTTTGTCTTGCAAGTTCCCTGATACTGCAGTCAAGAAATAAAAAAGATAGGGAAGATTTGATAACTCAGTGCTTGAGTAGTTAGTTGAAAAACTTGTGAGCGTTTCTGGTGATTAGAGGACTTGATGAATGTGGGATGCTTACGGTGCTTGTGGGATGACAGATCCTCTAGGATACCATGGCAGGCTGCTCATTATAATGTGGTTCAGCCTTTTCTAATAATACCATGACAAAACGAAGCAACTTCGTACACATTGTAAAATTGCAGATCACATCTGAAGGTTGTCTCAAGTGTCCCTTGCTTGCCCTGTTACTACAGTAGTGGGGGAGGACCAGAGTCTGTATTGTATTTCCGAGGGACACTGGGAAGGTAGAATTACTGCACTCCCTGCTTATTAGAGGAACTTAGATTGAGAGAAAAGGTTTTCCCAAGTAGAATACAGAAATTAGTATGAAGCAGACATTTATCCTGGGTTTCTTATATTTTATGCCCTAATCAAAATGCAGTGATACTATTTACTTTGATCATTGGATTTTTTTTTTCTCTCTCATACCGATACATACTATGTATTTAGCCTTGTGAGAGATTATTTTTTGCCTCGGGCATTATATTATTTAAATAAGCCAAACAGACATAGAAAGGAAAAAAGGATTCCTGTTGTTCTTATATTGAAGAAGGAATCTGAGACACAGTGACAGAAAGTTACTTGCCTAAGATTAAATAATACTTTTTCCTTACAGCCCACCTGAGAGAATTGCCGTGTCTTATTTCTATATCATGAGACCATCCTGTGCATGCTCCTATTGACACTCCTGGTAGCCTTTGTTCAAAGTGCTAGCCATGCTTCCCGTTTCTCTGAGTGTGGCTGTGAGTTTGTTGTTTGTCCAGGGATCCCTGTTCTCTTAAGTGCCAAGGGTGCTTGCAAAAAAAAAATGTCAGTATCAACAGCACCTTTTCACACACCACGAAAATGTAATCCGTGTAGACAGTTGATGGTAACCATTTCTTTAGGTCTGTCCCCCTCCCCTACCTGAATTGCAGTCTCATTCTTTCAATGTTGTAAGATAAAATCGTCCGCGATACAAATTTTTGCATCAGGGCTCAGTGCAGTCCTGTTTTGTTGGTTAAACATCTGATGCGATAGCTTCATGACACATGCTTTCTTTTAATTAACTGTGATCAGAGGTGGGAGGGTGATGTGTCATAATGATGGTTATTCATGTGCTCTGTAGCAAAAATTGCCTCTAAGCCTATGTCATCTATGGAAGATTTTCAATTTTTTAATGTGGTCTGCATGGCCTTGAGGTTATTATGAAAGCTTTTAAAATTCTAAATAGGTTTCAGACTTGCTTCTTTTTATTTTTTCCCCTTTAGCTCATATAACGTAATTTCAAATATGCAATGAATCAGAGATATTGAATATATATTTTTCATACTCATGAAACCATTTTTTTTAAGCTACGAAATTTTGGCTTTTTCCTAGAGACTCTGTTACGAGGAATGTAAAGAACATGTCTCTTGCCATAACTCCACACTCAGGTCCCACTTCACTTCTGAAAAGCAGGATTCGTACATTTAAAAACCAAATGGGACCTGATGAGAAAATTTGCTACTTCTGAACATTGCAGGGGTCGATTTCAATATACTGTGGGCTAGGGAAATATAGACAGAATTACTCGGGGCTAAGAATTATTGCCTTTGATAGAATAATCTGAAATGACTACTACATGGCAAGATATGCAAACGTGGACTTTCAATTGAGAAGCCCAGTATGGCTCTTCCAGGTAGCCAGCTGTTCGTCCTTGCAAAAGTTTCCCCCTGAGAACCCGGAGGGTCTCAGCTCAAGTTTTTGGTTTAAGCAGCACTTTTATGCACTGTAAGGTCTCTGGGCTCTGTTGATTTTTAGGACTCTTTGGGGGTGGAGGGGGAGGATGTTGTAAGCCAGCAGGTTTGGAGTAAGAGATGTAGATTCTACACGTTATCTGACAAGCATGGGTTGTAAACAGTTGCCATGCCATATTGCAAGTGTAGCAGAGAATGCTGTTAGGATGTAAATTTAGTGGGATTTGAATGAAACAAGTGTGTTAAAAGATAAGAGACAAATGAGGCTTAAAAAAAAAAAAAAAAGTGCAGCAGGTGGTTGGTGTCATTCTTTCCTGAGTTTGGGCTCAACCTAGGTGCGCTCTTGTAATCGATCCCAGTTGATGTCAGGAGTGTGCCCTAGATTACTCCAGGATCTTGTAAGGTGATCCCCATACTGCAGCTGAACTTTGGCAATAGACACCTTTTGTTTAAATCATGTGTCCCTGGTATGGGAGTGCTAAAAGTATGTTCTGAGCAGGCTGATCCAGACGTTCAGAGGTCTCATAGCCATGTAGCATGACTCTCTTAATATCTACTCATCTCTGACAAATCTGCTCAAGCAGTTAATTAGCGTTAGTTGAAGTTTGCAGTAGGACTGTGCCAGTGTGTAGGTATTCATGTAACATTAAGATCTAAAATACAGCAGTCAAAAATCTAAACTAAATACTAGCCAGAACTGTCTGGGAATGATGATTATACCGTTCCTGGGTTTTACTCATTATTGAAGTGCTGCCTTTACTCCTTGGCTACTTGCTGATGTCCTCTCCTTCAGACAGGGTGCTACCTCTGGTTTCATGATACAAAGGCTTTGGCATCAATAGAGCTGAAGAAGTCCTGTTTACCACCTAGGCATGCTATGCCCTTTGCTGTTCTGGCACAATTATTTGTGCCCCTGTTCTATGACCTAGGTCAGGCCCTTCTCCCTTTTAAATTCTTTCTCTCTCTTTCCGTCTGTCCTAAAGCTCCAGGCAGATTCACTGATGTGTGTCCCACTAACAGAAGAACCAGAACAGCTGAGCAGAGGCATCCCACAGCTGTGAGGGCAAGAAGAGCAGCTGGCAGGATGAGCAGGGAGCAGTGGGAACTCGTTAATTGACAATGCTCAAGTTCCGAGTCGTGAAATCGCAGATTTAGTGTATCTTTCTGCCGATCTGTCCTTTTATTCATATTTGTTCCTTAAAAAGCCTACAGACTGTGACTTACTACCATCAACAGCCTTCTAGAATTCTCTTGTGCAAAAATGTAAAACCGCTGAGTAGTCAAATTGTGTTACGTAAGTATTAGTGCATCCTCTTAAAGAGTTCATCCTTAAAATTCTCTTGGTACTCTATGGAGTTCTGTGTGGAATTGTCATCAAGTCACAGCATTAAGTAGTGTAGTCAGTAGCAGAGGAGGATCGGACACAATGATGTTGCTCCCAGAAAGCAGTTATATTTGAATTACAAACGTGTAAGATGTTCTTTATTGTAAGCTCTAAATAGACATTTAAAGGACAGATGTCTGCAGAATGATTTACAAGGCTTAACAGTTGTGACAGAGGGAGTGAGTAAGGCAGGACAATGATGAAAGTACTATTTTCACACACCTATTTACCTACACAAGCTATATACATAACTATGAGAAATATATGTATAACTATATAACACATAACTGTGTAAGAGATGATTTTTGGACCTCCTAGAATTGTATGCATGTTGGCTTGGTTGTCTTTCATTTTTTTCCTGGGAAATAGCCTTAGTTGCAAAACCTACCCTTTTCTGTTCTACTTTGCCTAAATATGTTTTTTCCTCTTCCTCTTTAATATACTTTGCCGTGCAACTCCATTACTTCACTAGTGTGGTCTTGTTGATTCAAATGGATACTCATCTGTCTTCCTCAGCTGAAGAATATGAATTACAGGTCATATTTGACCTACCCTATGTTTTTTGTCTATGTGTATAGGCCATTGCTAGCTGGCCAATTCCTTACTGAATTGGCCAAAACAATCCTTAATGTTGAGCCTGGGAAAAATAAGTTAGAAGTGTTTGTCTTTCATTAAGAACAAGAAAAAGTGAGATTGTACTTTTCCTCTGTCTTACCCCCTTATATCTTCCTTTTTACAGAATGTTAAAGAAATTGTAAGGCATGCTTACTGATTGTACTAATCAAAAATGCCCGAATGTTTTGCTGCTTTACTAAAAGTGAAGGTTGGTATTGCAAATGAGTCCCTTAAATCAGTTTAAATTGCATACTCTTTATTTTTGGCTCTTTATTTGTTTTTGAGGCCTGATTTTTAGGACAGTTGTCAGTTGCATTCATAAAACAAAAAAAAAAAAAGGTGTTTCAGTGGTGACTACAATATGCTCTCACAAAATATTTTGTAAATCTCTTATTTTCATGTTACTCCATAATGATTACTGTGAGGAATTTCATGCTGTTAATCATTATTTTTCAGAAACAGAAGGAATCCAATTGGAAATTTGTAGAAGAACTCCTTAAAAAATCCACCGATGCTCAAGTAAGTGTATAAAGGAAAAAAAAGAATCAAGGATTCTTTCAGGAAAAGACAGTTCATGAACCAAAGTCCAACTAACAGTTTTATCACAGGAAAATGAACATCCTTGACATAGCTGAACTATGCAGTATACAGTTCCCTCCTTGTTAGCAGTTACATTTGCTTTAAAGTGCTTGTGCCTGATGCTAAATTGTCAAATAAAGGAAAAAGATAATTATCCTGGGAGGGTATGGCTACTCAGACAAGATGTATTCAGAATAAGAACTGGATGCTTAGAAAATGTAAACCAGATACTGAACGTAAGGACATCAAGTTGAGGAGACATGATGAGGGAGATAGTCAGTTGCATTGAAAATTCAGCTATATCCTCATCACAGCAGGAAGGTGACTTGCCTTGCTGAGCAATTTGTCTTACAGGCTTGAATCAAACTCTTACTGATAAGGTTCTAGTTTCTGAGCACTCATTTCATACCTTATCATTTTTCTTTCTGCAGAACTGTTAATGCAATGCTTCATGGCCCAGAGGTCAGAATTGACCTCCTTTTAAAATGCTTTTAAACATGCTGCTGTTCATCACATTTTTAAATATGTTGCAACTCTGTGAATTTGTTCTGAGCTTGCATGGTACAAATTGCAAATGCTGGACCAGCAACACCTATAAAAATAATTTCTGTAATTTATATATGCTTTAGACAGGAATAAGCATGTTTGGGTTTTTTTTTCACCTTAGATGAAATAAAAAAAATCCTGGAAAGTTCTGTTGTTGAAAGCAGAAGAGAACTCAGTTCTCTTTTTTTCCATTTTTACTGTCTTGCTCATGCAGTAGCAACAGCCGTGGTTGAAGCTGAAGTAGGGAACAATAATTGTTACAGCTACAGATTTTACAAAACGATCTTTCGCAGTTGTTAAGGTAGTTGAAACAATAGGGAGGGTATTAAAAAGTTGAAAGATCATGCTTAAGAGATTTAACTCTTTGAATGCTTTCACAGTATGCAGCTGAATACACACACACTGTGCATATACATTAAAACTGCAGTGACGACAGCACTTTTTGAATGCTTACCATTCTGTGAGAGAAACTGGAGAGGTTTAGATGAGATAAGTGGCATAAAAGCTGTGATGCAACCTTCCCATGTTGCATCTTGTGTTTGTCAGCAACCTGAGAAACAGTAAGAGGACACTTGTAGTTCTGTTTTTCTTCAAAATATTCCTCTTTTTTTGTGAGAGTTGGATATAGGTAACATATACAGCTTTTTGATGCTTCAGCTAAACAAGTCTTGTGCTGTAGACAATTTAGAAAGGCAGCTAGATGACCAAGTTAAGGTTTGAATGGTGAATCATGACACAGTAATATGAGGCAAATACCCGTTTTAATTTCAAGAGGCAACTGCTCATCTAAGGAGCCATTTAGTTTACTACTTTTTTTTTTTTTTTTTAATTTTTATTATAGAGTTAGCTGCTTATAGGAAGTGCTCCTTGGAGAGGATTCATCCCTAAATGTGCATACACGAATGTGTGTGGGTACTTTTCATTAAAAACTGAATTCGTGCTTCCTAACCCTGCATGCCACCTGCCTTGAGAGTGTCTAGGAAGGAGATTGTCTTTTAGCAGTAGATATGTCCCCTCCTGTTAATCTGTCAGCTTTGTGTGGCCACTCTTACCTTTTAGGTTATGCTTTTGTATCTGGTGAGTAACTTTAGAAAACATAGCTGTGAGAAGTACAATGAGACAGCAAGAAGTCCATCATGAAATGGAACATGGAGAAGCAGGAAAAAGAATATTGCTCTTTGAATGAACAGGACAGTATCGATGATACTGCTCATGAACACTTGGCTCAAGTTTGTTAGTAAATGCTATCCAAGCCATCCCTTTTAGCATAACCCTCTGTTATCTGTCCGAGAGATGCACAGTTATTACTGTGCAAAATAAGTTAGAAGAAATGACAGTGCTGAATCACTCATTTACAAGAGAGGGCAGAAACTGGTGGATAGAAACTTCATTTTTAAGTATATGGGAGCTTAAAAACGTAATAACATTTAGTACATAATACTTCCATCAACCTCATAATCCGGTCATGCTTGTTGCTCCCAAACATCAAATGATCATAGATTATACATATTCAGAAGGAGAACAGGAATGTACAAAGGATGGGGGGCAATGGAGATGAAATCAAGTATGTATAGTTTTCTGCATTCAAAAGCATCTGAAAAAGGTGCAGATCATACATTTGTAATGTAAATTCATACTCTCTCCATCCCACCAGTAACTGTTAATTTCTTTCCATGTGAGCTTCAATTTCTACTTTTGTGGAAAGCTGATTTGATAGGCACTGCTGCAGACATGGATTTTGAGGAGCATCGTGAAAGTAGAGAAAAGAATAGTCACCTTTGATAAATCAGCAGAAGCTGGAGGTGGAGTTGCCTTGAAGCTCCTTAGGACATCTAAGTATCAGAGCACAAAGCTGACTGACCAGTGTTCCACCTGCAGCATTTGAGTAGCTTCAGTAAAACTGTTGAGTTCAATGGCCCCCAGCACAAAATTGGGAAGCCTTCATGTGGGCACCTTCATCCAGCACAGGCCTGATTTTGTGGGTGATACAGACTTCCTGATGAAGATGTCCCTTGACCAGGTGAAGATGGCAGAAGGGTGCTGTTAATGCCCTGTCTCCAGGTAGAAACTCCTTCTCTACACGGTCATAATCAGCCTGCTTCTGAGTGAGGAAAAGATGTGAAGGTGCTGTTCAGGTTTGGAGACCACTGGACCACACTGGAGACCACATAGGACTCAAAAATTTATGAGCTATAAACAAAGATAGGAGCAATAATGGATACCTGGGCAGATGTAGAGTGCTGCTTCCTTGGATATATCCTCTCAGCTTCAATCGTTTGATGTTTTGACCATTTGACTTGCCATTTGGTGAGTTTCTCAGCCAGAAACTGCTCTTTTTTATAGTGCTTGATGGGTAGAGTTGAAGACAGTTGCTTGTCTGAAGGATCTCCTATCTCATCACAAAAAAGGATATTTATGGGGAAACTAGTTACATGAGGTATTTCCTGTTTCTTTTGTAATTTGGATTTCTTTTACTGGGCTAATGATAAAAGTAGAGCTGGTTTACAATTCTATTTGTACTACAAAATGGAAATTGTTGGACTAGGAATGTTAACATGGCTGTATTTTTGTATGCTAGGCAACAACAAACTGACTGAATTTATGGATTGTCAGTATAAGATGAATTTGTGTTTACAAAGTTTTTATTGTAAGTGAGAATCAAAAGCTTTTCTCTTTGTAAGAACTAATAGCAGTCTGTCTTATTAGCCTTCTCTCATTTTAGAAAACAAACGCCTCGTGTTGTTTCATTTCTGCCTTTTTTTTTTATACCTTCACTATATTTTTGGTTTAATTCTGCTCTAAAAGCGATACAGAAGTATTTGTTGGAGTTCTAGGAAACCAATTTTGCTACTACAGTAGGAGGTCATAAGAGAAAAATGTTGTGTTTAGATAGTACTATCATTTTGATAGTATCTGGTGTTCCTTCCTTCTGCGATAAATTAAAAGCTGACTACCTCAAGAATTCTGATAGTATTTCCAGCAGCGCAGGAGACCATTTTAAGCAAAAGAGCAATGAGAGAATCCATTAATCCCAGGGATATTTCAAGTCTGGAGATCTCTTTCATATTAAATTTGAGATAAAGCCTTCAGTACTGTCTGGGTTTTGGAAACTGTTTGAAAACTATTGTTGGACAGGTAAACGATGGTTGAAATTGAAGCTGCTCACAATACCATGCTTATTGTGAAATTAATTTAACTGAAGCAGTTGCTGTTTGTTGCTTTTGTTTGGTGTGGCTTATTGTTGTTGTTTTTGGGTTGATTGGTTTTACTATGTTTTTTTTCATCTTTCATAACAGGGTAGATCTCTCTAAAGAAATAAATATGTTCATCTGCAGTTTCTTGGTTTATATCAAGACTTTGGCTTTCATTCATAAAAGAAATTGCAGCTGTTGAAAATGGCTGAAGTTCTGTCCCTTTTTATTTAAGACTGTTATTTTTGGGATGACTACTGATTTAGAAGTTACACTTATACATAAAAACAGTACTTGAAGATCACCTTTCATTTGTAGGCATTTTTATTGTATTTAAATTAAACTATTATTCTGTAGCTCTTTTAATGAGTCTCTCTTGAAGAGTTTCTTTTCTATTTCAGTATTTTTCATATGTTGTTATACATAATGTCTTGAATATATAATCTTCTCTGACAACTGAACAAACCCTTTTTCAATTTTCAAGTTGTTTTAGGACTATACCACTTTAGAAGCCATATGTCCTATATTAATTGTTTATGAGAAGGCAGATGTGATTAGAAATTATTGTAGATGATTGCTGTAATTGTTTGCAGTCTTCTGATAAAAAGTAGCAAATAACATTTTTCCATGTTGAATGTATAGTCAGATAGAGATAAATTAATGAGTTATAACTCCGAAGCTATAAGAAATAGCATCATGGGTGAGAGTAGGAGTCCTGCTTTTCCAGTAACAGGTACCTAATGAAAGACTATTTTAAAACAACAACAAACAAAAAAACTGCAAAATCCAACACAGCCTAATGTTATCTTTTTCCATCACCTGGCATCAGTGTTTGTTGGGGATTTTAATATTATTTATTAAAGCATTGTCTGAACTGGGCGTGTTTGCACCATAATTCAGGACCTTATGCTGTAGTTGGAACTGAAGAGGATAACTTCCCAGTATTTATCTGAGGCATGGTTTCCTTCATTTCCCTTTCTGGGGCTATGATATTGAGTCTTGTAATTTTTTTTATTTTTCTTACCCTTTTATTCCTCTTTGGTTTATTTTATGCAGTCAGAAATTCCAGGCCTGTATAGCTTTTGGAGGTGTTCAAAAACTAGAAGTCAAGGGTTTATCTTGTCACAGAACAAGTTTGCAGCTATCCCAGAGATAGGCTAGACTGACAATGTGTAAAAATCTTTCCTTACTGCAGCTATGCACAGGCTGGTCTGTTAAACCACTTTTACTGTCAGCGGAGACAATAAAGGCCTTCCAGACCTTATCATTCTCAAGTAGATGTCTAAAATAGGCTGGATTAAACATGTGATTTCTGAGCATGGTGCGCCTGATATTGTAGCTTCGATACAAGTCCGGTTTTGCAGGCATCAAAAGCTGGATGAGATGAATCCCTCTCTCAGTATCCCACAACTACAACCCAAGTGCTTCACTGTGTTCCAGTTGTTTGGAATTTCCTATTTTCTTTCTTATGACCCTTCTTCCTTTTGTGTGCAAAATTTGGAACTGATGAATACAAAAAATGTGTGGTGGGGGGAGAATATTGTTCATTTTTTTCCCCCTGGTGTTCAAGGCCTTATTTGCCTTTGATTTAGAATTGTCTGAACATTAGCAGTATAGCCATATTGTAGAGGTTTGAGAAGGAACACAATTCAGAAATAAAAGATCCTCCTGTTTGGAACCCTACAAAGAGAAATGTGGGTTCTCGGGTGGTTGCACCTTCCTTCTGTTTTATGAGGTTCTGTACCCAGGTAGTCATGCTTCAAGTCAGGCTCACAGTACTGAGTTGACCGTTACCTTAATGTGTCTACGACTCTGTGGACACCTGAAACGGTGCACGATGAACTGTTATATCTGCTGGATTGCAGGATGCAATTGTCAGCTTTTATCTTCTAGTTCATTGCTTGTATCAGCAGATGCATTTACTCAACATTATATAATGAAAAATAATTTTTATGTTAGGAAATTATTCTTAATAGTCTGCTAGTATTGGGTTTATGTGCTGACAAGGCGATGCTGCCCTCCTACAATAAACTTTTTATTCCCTTTTCAAGAGCTGTGTGTTAGAAGAAAACTTACGAATGCATCTTCAGTGCTGTTTGACTTTGTGTACTTTCTGGGACTTGAACCTGTCTATTGTCACCATACTGTGGGATTATTACAGCAAGAACCTGGTAAGTATGTAAATATATAGAAATGTAGAGTTGCATGTGGATGGTCCTTGATTTGTAGCAATAATTTCTAATTCTTCTCTAGCCAAACTGGATTGCTACACTTCTGTAAAACTGACCAGTCAATGGCAGTATTGCCAAGTTTGCTATATTTAAGAGAATGTGTTTAAATATATGTTATGGTCTATTATATTATGTCACAGTAGAACACATCATAATAGATCTCTTATTTTTCATCAGTACTACTGATTTTGAGATCTTGCAAAACACTTTGAATGTAGTTACAACGCACTTTTAGTTTTTGAGTCGTGGTAGGAACATGTCCTTTTGTTTGTGTGAGGGCTTGCCATCTTACTGCCTTTGGAATATTAACGTTTATTGTTACTTCTCATCTTTTCTTTTAGAACAGTTGCTTTACCATTCCGTGGCTTGGTCTGAAGGGTCTGGCAAATATTAGTAAAACTTCTTTGTCAATGCTGGAGTTGGTGAAGAGTTGCTGTTGTGACCAGGAGATCCCTGCCCTCTACAACTCCAACAACAGCTACTTAATTTTTCTCAGCATTTTGGCAAAAATGATGAAAGAAGAGGTGGAGAACAGTGGTGTACATCCTTGGAAACAGATTAAAGGACGGTATGGCCACTATTTAGTTTATCTCAGGTTGTAAGAGGTCTAGTCAGCCAGGCTGCGTGCCCTTCCAGACACATACCAAGGCAAGTGGGGGGACTGTGCTCACAAGAAAGCAAAGGCGATGAGGGATCCAGGGTGATTCCTAATTTGAAGAAGACAGTTGTTCCCTGAAATCTCTGTTGACAGCTGAGGCTGCGATGGGGTCCAAGAGCTGGGTCCAAGAATCACCTTGGCAATCGGAGCTTGTGATGATTTACTTTGTCCCACAGGCCAGGAATTTGGTATGCTGGCAACCTGTGCAGTGGTACAACCCTATTGCCAGAGAGACAAAGTAATTAAGACACAGAAATTGTTTGAGCTGTGTGTAAGCCATGTGTTGTCTAAGAACATGCAGACTGGCTCTTGCTAGGCCTGCAATTAAAGTTTTATTTCCATTTTCTTTTTCATGGTTTCCAAAATATCTCACAATTTTTTTTTGTGAGGGTTTTAATTTTTCATTTAATTTTTCTAATTAAGTGATATAGTTAGTCATGATATTAAAAACCCATAATACATAGTCTAAATCAAAATCCTGATGTTTTATATACTTAATGAATCCTTAAAAATTTTGTTATAGTAATGAGATTACACTGATCATTACAGGTGCTAACATTCTCAATTTTTTTTTCATTGGATATAAAATGCTTAGAATTAGTTTTATGGTTTATTTTGCTTTAAAAATATTTTTGTAGGTATTAATAAAAACCTTTTGTATGCAAGTAATAAATATATTAGAACTGAGCTTTGTAAGATGTGCGCACACATTCTGTGTGGTATGTTCCTACCAAGAAAGAAGGGTTATATTTGCTATCAGAAAGGAAAAGTATATCTGACATCTATGTACAGTTCATAAGTTGTTACAGTCAGTAAAATTTGAGTTTAAAAGTTACTACAGCTACTTAGAAATAAATATGGTTTTGGATGCTGAATCAATCTCTTGCTTTAGTTACTAATTTTAATTAGCCTGCCCTGTTTTTACTGAAAACAAATTATACTTACATTTTTTTTGTGCTATTATAGCTTGTTACTTTCCCTAATTTAAGAGGGGGAATAATAAGACACAACACACACTGTGTCACTGCTCAACCAGTGTTCATCGTTTCTACCTCGAATAAATCAATTACACAAGTAGCAAAATTTAACAGCCTACAGCTATGATTTTGGGATGAACTCTGTTTTCAGCAGCTAACCAAGCATTAATTGATGCATGAAGAACGTAAATGCCTGTCAGTAGTAATTTACTACTAAACAACATTAATTGGATTTGCTGTAATTTTTGGTGGCTAGATTTGATAACCTCAGCACCATTTCCAACTATTTTTCCAGGTGACAGAATAGGAAACCAGCATTTGTACATGTTTAGCTACTGTATATGAAATTACTTAAAATTGAAGGTGAAGGGTATACCCAAGGTTATACCAACACACAAATCAAAAAGCTAAGCAAGTCATTTTCATCTTACTCCCCTCTTGTAGCAGTGGTGACATTTAGAAGTCCAGATCTGAGCAAAGGTCACAGAAAAGGCATCTATGTCAAAACTTTCTTGCTTTTTGTCAACTACTTTAAAGTTGCAAAGTAGGAGCGCTTCTCCCATCAGCTACATGTGGCTTGAGCACTGTCATCTAAGCAATGTTTAAAGTTTCTTAAGATTACCCTGCTGAAGAGAGGTTTCTCTCTCAAATTCCTCCATTCTCCTGTTTTCTCCCAAAGGTGTAGTCCCTACAGTAGTTGTGCAGCGCAGGTTGCTGTAGACTTTGGGGAAGCACTATGGAGAAAGGGAGCTTTCCGTCTGAAATCTTTCACTCCCTTTTCCTGCAGTGATGGTTACGTAGGTGAGCCTTCAGTCACAGCAGCTGTGGGGCTGTAACATAACACAAATCAGTAGTTAAAGGAAGGAGGGTCCCTTGGTAATTTTTTTGAATTTTCTTTATGCCTCCTGGAAATAGCAGAGTTTTAGGAAAGAAGTTGCACAGGAATTGTTTGGTGTTGCTGAGAGATGCCACTTACAAAATACTTCCTTTCCTAGCGGCCTTCATGGACTGTTTGGTAGATGTGAAAGATGGTGTGGAGGGTGCCCATCATGGACAAAATAATCTGCTCATAACACTGTGCTCAGCTTTGTACCAGAGGCTGGATAAGGGAGAAGGGTTAGGCTGTACCTGGGGTTGGAAACTCCTCACATGTACCTTATATTGGGAGCAGAAAAGGAACAGTTTGTTCCAGTAGCCAAAAGAGTAGAAGAGATGAGGGAAAAGAGGATATTTAAAATGTACATGTTATTGGAAGAAGATAACTGTAAATTAAAAGCATGAAAATACAATTTATCGTACCAAGCAGATAAAAAATTGCATACTTTAAGAAACTTTCTCTTTCCTTTGTTTTGTTTTTTGGTGTTTGGTTTTTTTTTTGTGTGTTTAATGTAGAATTTATTCCAAGTTCCATCGGAGAAGAATGCAGGAGCTGACAGAAGTGGGGCTGCAAAACTTTTTTAACCTGTTCCTCATGCTGGCAATTGTTGCAGAGACAGAAGATATAGTGAGTCGAGCATTGGATCTTTTGGATTTCCTGGCTCCATCCTCCATCACCATGTCTCAGAGAGCTCTCATCTGGAGAGGTCATTTTGCTTTCCTTTTGATTTACGTTGAGAAGAACATGGACATTAGTGTCCTAGCAGAGAAACTCTCAAATGCTTTCCGGGAGAAGGCCAAGGAGTTTTTAGTAAACAAAAATGACTACACACAGAAACAAAATCTCTGGACTCTACTTTCAACCTACATCGACGGTGTCCAAGAAGCATTTGAGACCAGCTGCTACTTGAGCCTTTCTGAGGAAAAGTTGCTAAATGATGGCTTTACTATGCTGTTACCTGCTTGTCGAGGAGCTGAACTGAGCATGGTCCTAAATTTTCTTCAGGTTGTTCTAGCCAGACTCCGGTAAGTTATTTAGTAAAATTGTGGATATAGACTGACATTTTGGTTTTGTGTTTGGGGTTAAACTGTAGCTCATATTAATTTCTTACTGAAATAGAGTAAAAGGAAAGAGAAGTCTCTGGAGGATTGTGAATGACATGCTAGGTTTCAAAATCCACCAACACCTCACTGCATTTAGAATCTTAGAAATGTTTCTTTGCTATTTTGAGACATTAAGTTTGACAACCCTGATATTTTGTTATGAATTAGTGGGTCTGTAGGAAGTCATCCAGCTACTGCTGTTTCAAACAATACTCTTTCTTTGGGCACAGGAAACTACAAAATTATTAGCACTACTAAATTACTTAAGATAGGAGATTTTTGTGTAGTTTGTTTTTTTTCTTTTTTTTTTCTTCAGTGAATCTTCTGTTTTTCAGACTCTTCATTCTATTTTTTTTTTCTCTTGCACCAAGGTTGCAATCAAATACAACAGTTCTAGGGATTTCAATACTTGTCTGGGATTCGACAGGAAAGAAGGAAATCATATTTTTACCACTTTCAAGCAGTTTTGCTTTGATGTACTAGTTCAGTTTTCAACATCCACAGTGCCCTTCAATAAGCATATTTATGTCTACTGATGCCTTTCAGAGGTAGTCCTCCAGTTTGAAGCCCAAACTGCCTTTTTTTTTTTTTTCAAGATATTAAGAGGCAGCTATTGATCTGCCATTACTTCAAATGTGCAAGACTGAAATATGTGGGAAGAGCTGTGGAAGAGTGCATAATAGGAATAGCGAGGCCCATATGCAAGATTTCTCTTTAACTAGGTTCTTTGTTATTGTCTAGTAGTTTGACTGCAGCTGTCAATAGCTTATACATCCAAAGACAACTGTTTTTCAGGCAGTCTTTTGAAAAAAGATGAAGCAGAAAACTAAGTTTAGTTGATTTATTATTTATTATTTCGGTTCAACTGAATGTATTTACTGGAATAAATTGGAGACTTCAAAAATACTTTGACATTTTCTCTATTAGCTAATACACAGCATTTGTTGTGTTGTTTTTAAAAGTGAAATAGGAAGAAATTTGAGACTGGTGGAAAAGTTGCCTATTTCATAACTTGGTGATATTTTGAAGCTTTCCGGAACTGGGGGTTATGTGTTTCTCTGGTAACACAGAGGGGAGGGCGCAGGAGTTCATTACAGGCTTCTTGGGTCATTGTAGACAAGGTACAGGACAGTATATGTACATCTTACAAAAGCAGGTCTGCTGAAATATCTGCATTATCAACGTGTTCAAATACTAATTGTATGAGAGAGCTTATTAGAGCCTTGTTTTTAACAGCTTATGCATGCGGTTACTGCTAACTGCCTATTTATTCCATCTGCAGAGAAGGCTTAATCCCTTAACATTTATATAACACTTTGATCTTCAGGTCGTATGGAGCGAGAAAACGTTACTGGTTCTCTTTCCCACTTTGACAGACTCACTGGAAAAGAGTCCTATGTAGCCATATAAGTAAAACGCCACTAAAACCAGCTTCTTCGTTGACAAGATTTGGATGACTTTGTGCCAACCGTATGTTAAACTCTTCCTGGTTTAACCAGCTGGATTAGTCTGCAGACTCAGAATATGGTTCCATGCCATTCTGTCTCCTGTTTTTAAAATCCAGGCAGATATAAGAATATATAAGATAGTAGGCTACTATATAAGATAGTAGGCCTTTCATAAATGCAGTTTTTCTGTATGCTGCACTCTTAATAATTTTATAACTGTATGACAGGGAATTTACAGGTAGGAAGGAAGTGAGATCACTGATTAAAGAGAAAAGCGGCTCCCTCTAGGCTGCTAGGAAATAATAACTTCATGTGCCACTTTCTGCTAACCCCAGATGACGGCTCACAGGAGCATTCTTTATTGCTGATTAAGTAGCATTATGAAAATAGCGACTTGGTTACGTTAACTAAATGCCTCAGTATTTAAAGCTTAAAACGTCAAATAGCTTTAGCGGTCCCCTTGAACGTACCTTGTTCAATTGTTAAAATCGCATTCCAGGTTTCCCAGTTGCTTTTATTGGAGGATACTGTGAAAATGGCAATCTTTCATTTGCAGAGTGAGGTGTAGCCAAAAGCTCTTCCTTAATTATAGCTATTCATGCTGCTATGGTTAAGGGTCTGTCAGCATTTCCATTATAAACCTTTATTTTCAAGGGTTTGTAACAGCAGTGAAAACTTGCTCTGGGCTAAAACTTAACATACAAGGTTTTGAAAGTGCACTTGTTTTCTTCCTTTCTTTTTTCTTAAAAGGCATCTGAAAAGAGACCCCGGCTTCACCATTTTTATACTACTGTGTTTTAAAATAACCCTTTCCAAGTTTTTCTTGTATTTTTCTTATCCGCCTGAAAAGTACTGGTGTCTTTTGATTGTTGTATTTACCTATGCTTAGACTGCTTTAAATAGCTTCATTTTTTAACCGTTTTTTTTTCCCTTATTATTATTATTTTGGTGTCAATATATATAAGTAGAACGATGACTTGGCAGGAGAACTCATTTTTTGATATGTAGTGAGGGGATAATTGGAAACAAGATGCTGCTTGCTGGCACTTCCAAGTATTTGATCTTCATAGTGAGATTCAGTATGAAGTGTAAGATTGTATTTTAATACAGTCTCCTTTTTAAAAACATATGTAAAATAAACAGTAAACAGTTAAGAAACTCCCCAGAATAAAAATGCATAGTGCTTCCTTCCTATATTTACTTACTCCTAGCTCAGACATAAGTTTTTCCTTCGTCTTTTGTTCCTGTTTTTAAGCAGTGGTTTGGAATCCTGATTTTTATTATTCTTTTTATTCTTCTTAATGGTAACGCAGGACGCTTCTTTCTTCTTAAAGGAAAATGCAGGATGCAATTCCATGTGTGTTTTTCATTTGTTCCAAACTGCTAGCGCTACGTGAGTGCCTCATGACACAAAAAGAAACCCTAGGTTAATAGAAATACAGGCATTTAATGGATTTGTCAGAATTTCCTGTAAAAATTGACAAAGACTCAGAGAAATCTGCTGAGTTCCTGGAAGCAGTAGGTTCCGGCATTGCAATATGTTATTCTTAAAAGAAGTGCTTGCAACACGTTAAATTGTCTTTATTGTAATCAGGTATTGCTCTGACATGAGCTTTCTCTCATTATCATCATCCTGGCATTTGGGTTTCGTGGTGTATTAGCACTGAGTTACAGGATTATAAAATGCGCTTCCATGCCCAGGTGTAAAATCACTGCCGTACTCCAAACATCTCTGCCTAGTTTCAGGGGACTTGCTACTGATTCCCGTCGGAGAAATGACAAGTACCACAAACCTCGTAACATACTAAATGGCAATTTTATTTTGAAAACAATTCTTGTGTATTTATGCCTGTTGTTTGTATTGTTCTGCCAGTGTTGAAGGACATGAAAAGTTACTGAAAATTTCAGTATGTAAATTTCACAAGCTCTACAAGAATACTAATCAGGTAAACCTGTCTCTAATTAAGTTACTTGAGTAATTGGGCCATGGATAACAGCAGAACTAGATGTTTCTATCTATTAAAGTGTGTCTAGCCTTGAGGTTATGAGACAAATCACGATAGGATGGATTATCCAGTATATCTTTGCTATGGAAATGTATAGTCATTTGTAATTTTTTTTTGCGTTATACTTGCCATCTAAACAGCCTGTGGGAAGCTTTCCGAGACCAACAGAAGCCTCTCTCCCCCTCTCTCTTACCGTGTAAGTCAGCAGATAAGCTCAGGAGGAAAATAGAAAGGTCCTCCTCCCTCCCTCTTTCTCTTTTTCACCCTCAAGGGTTTTAGTGTTAGCCTTTGTAAAATGTATTTTCTGATGTTGGACTTCTGAAAACTGTATCCAGATGAGTTTGGGAGAGCACGAGTCTTTCCTTGCCCATCCCATCCCGTGAGCGCATTCAGAGCTACCAGCTGTGATGTCCTGATAAGCACAGGGGACAGCTCTGACTAAACCACGGAGTCAGCTGGGCACTAAGATCTCCCGAGCTTAATGACCGACCATAGAAAGTCATTAAAAGTTGTGATGAACTTTGTTTACCTGTGTGGAAAAAGGAAATAAGCCCTTCCTATTTGACTTCGCAACACAGGTCTTACGGTTGGGGAGCAAGCGTGCTGTGCTAATTTGACCTATCGTTTAAAGTCTTTTTAGGGGTTTTTTTGAACTTCAGTTATTGCATTAGTAAAGCTGATATTTGAATGAGTGTAAAGGAAAACCTGGTCTCTCAATGGGAAGCAAGCATAGCTCTAGAATATATTTTGGAAGGTTCAAATCCTTAGAAGTAGGCTGTCACCATATTCTATGGGAATACTGGATGTGTTACAGCTGTTGCCTTAAGATGTGGTTCTGGTAATTAAACAATTTCCTTTCACTTTCTCCTCCTTTATGTGAGATTTGAGATGATTTATTTTTTTAATGTATATATATTTTGGTATAAAACAATGGGCTTTATACCTTTGTCCCTTCTAATCTTCTGAGATGACTAGCTAAAACTGACGTGTGTTTTGATTGTGTATTTGCTGCTCTTAGAGTATTACTATGCAAAGGAATTAAATGAGATAGCATGTGCTGGAGCTGTGTACCTAATACTTTGCTGATAGAAAGGTGTTGTATATGTCTAGCCTGGTTCAGGTTTGCAAAAATACTCGCTTCCCCTTCTCAATGCCTTTTTTTCTTGAGTCTATAGGCAGCCACGTGAGAGCTGAATAATTGATTAAAATCAATTTCATATTGGTGTTTAAAATGTAATAGAGAATATCTGCTGTAGAAGGAGGGCAAGAAAACGGGTGAAAGAGCTGGAAGGAATGTCCTATGAGTAGCAGCTACGGACTTTGGTCTTGTTTAGTTTGGAGAAAAGGAAGTTGAAAGACAGCCTCGTTTTTTTCCCTATTCAGCTTCCTGAGGAAGGGAAGTGGAAAACGAGGTGCTGAGCTCTTCTCCCTGTTCTCCTCTTCTCCCTCCCAGGGGAGGCTTTTACTGGACATGAGAAGACATTTCTTCAGAAGTGTGGTGAAACGCTGGAATAGGCTGGTTGATGCCCTGAGCCTGTCAATGTTTAAAAGGTGTTTGTACAATGCCCTTAATAGTTTGCCTTAGCTTTTGGTCAGCCCTGAATTGGTCAGGCAGTTGGACTCTAGGTGATCATTGTAAGTCCGTTCCAACTGAAATACTCTATTCTATTCTAGAATCATTTTAAGAACAAACTGAAATGAAAAAAAAAAAAAAGCTGTCAAAGGACCTTCTGATTGTTGATGCCCAAACAAAGCCAGTTTTGGGTAGACACCCAAAGCTAAAGAAACTCAAGTCTAGTGCTCAGACATCAGTCATGAAGATACACAGCTCAGTCCCCCGTGCTACACATTGAAATGCTGTTCTATGTTTCATCCATTGTATTCATTTTATCTACCAAAAATTAATCCACATAAGCTTTCAGTGGCCTACCTGACAGCAGTACAAGATTTACTGTTGTGAAAAAGTAAATCCACTAAAAAACAGAGTAAAATGATATCCAGGTGTACTGAGAACCTGCTGCTCGGGACCCTGCAATTGTTTAGAGAAATATGTGCTCCCTGAAGGACACAAAGCACAGATTTGTTTTCTAATGGAAGTGTCTCACTTCTGAAACTATTTTCCCCAAATTAACTTTCCTCTCAGTTTTCCTTCTTTTATTCTTCACATGAGGTGTGAGAATGGCTTCTCATATGGAGTATTTTTTTGGTGCGGATGTTAAACAAAGAAGTGCTTTTGCCAATAAAACCATTATATGCAAGTAGCCTTCTAATCTCTTAATTTTGATTGTTTCTTCGTTACCTTACAAGATATATATTTCTTCTCTCTTTAGGATATCTCTTGTCAGATTTAAGGCTTATTTAAAATGAAAAGAAAGCTGAAGCAATTTTCTTTATTCCATTTCAGTCTCCTAAGGCCTATTTCCCCCTGGTGAGCTCATAGCAACAGGGGGGTTTAAGGGAATTCAGCTTTCTGCAAATTAATGTCTCACATCATGAAAATTCAGGACTTTTTTTTCCCCCTATATCTTGAAAAAGTAATACAGTGAGTGCGAGTATTATTTCTTGCCAGCGGGTGGAAGATGAATGATTTTGTCACAGTTTTACTGCTTGATGAGCAGTGTCCTGAGGGTCAGGCTTAAGTCTGTGTCACTATGCTGCTCATTACTCTTGAGCTAAATAAGGGCTGATTGGATCTAAATTGCCTAGCACATGGGCCGCAGATGAGCTCAGTGAGTAGGGGATGACCTGCTATTCAGGCTGGGAGTAACCCCGGTGTGCAAATGCTGCATTAGAACACCGTGGGAGAATGAGAGGCTACCGACCGCTGCCAGCAAAAGAAATCGAAATGTAAAAACTCTTTGATGCTGCAGCGTTAGAATTTGAAATGTAGGAAGTGACAGGTTGATGGTACTTATCAGCTTTGGCTGGATTAGAGAACAGTGTCATCTTGCTTATATAATGACAGAAGAATGAAGCTGGCTCCCAACTACTTTGCGGTGCCGAGCTGCTGCTGTCAGAGTCTGTGCTGCCTCCTACTGACAGTCTGGGCAGAAGGATGGAGAAAGCAGACGGACAGCAGGCTCGGGAAGACATTCTCAGGCTCTCTAGCATACCCAAGTGTATCTTCACTGCCCATCTATCCCCGTATGTCTCCGGTCACTGCTATTAAGCAGCGAATCACAAACCTGATGGGTTAAAATAGCGAGTGTACATTTTGGGGCAGGAGCAAGCCACTGTCGTCTTCAAGAATGGTCAAACGAGTCATCTACATACAGTAAACCAGATGTGTGTGTCTCTGTTTCACACAAAATATTTCCCTCTGTGCTCTTCTCCCCATTTCTAGCCCCAATGAAAGGATGTGATCTCCGGAGAGGAGAATTAATTTGTGCCCACGTGTTTGAAAGAAAGTTGACCTTTAAAAAGGAGGAAAAAAATCTGAATGAACTTGAAGGAGAATCCTTATGCTAACTTAACACGGGAATATACTTCTCTTGATGGAGCAAAACAAAAAGTAGGCAAAGCACCTGCTGGCTGCTGAACACACACCCTTTGTAGTAGTTTGTACAGTCCTGAAAAGCTCAGTTCAGTAGAACAAGCCCCTTTGGGTTTTGTTTCCCCTGCCTCCATCACTGGTGCTTTGGAAACTGAGTAATAGCTACAAGGGTGATAAATAGCCACTTGCTTCAGTTTTCCTAATTTGTTTGAGATCCTGTTACTGGCAGCTGTAAACTATAGCATCAGCTTCTCTACTGTTAACTCACGGGGCTGCCTCATCAGCAAAAGCGATGTGGTGCTTTTATGAAACCAGTGACTAAATGAAGAGAAGGGATGAATCTAAATAGATTCTCAGGTTTCTGTTTACTGTTTTCTGGATATATACTATTTGATTCGTCTTCCCCTGGGATGCTTTTGCTCATGATGAAATATCTTCTGGGACATAAAACAACTTCCAGTTTACTTTATTCTGGGCATTGCAACAATAAAGGAAGAGGAAAAGAAAGCAGCAGCCTTGTAATTATCAACTACAGAGAGCTTTACTGTAAAATGGTGTGAGTCTATAGGAATGAGAGAGATTTTCATATAGAATGTAATTCGTGTGAGGCTTCGGTGTTACCTCTATTATCCCAGTATTATTGGTGTACTAAGGGACCTGGACAGGCTCAAGAAGTGGGCTAGTGCAAATCACATGAAGTACAACCAAGCCAAGCGCAGGGTCCTGCACCTGGGATGTGGCAATCCCAGGCACAAATACAGGTTGGGCAGAGAATGGCTGGAGAACAGCCCTGAGGAGAAGGGAGTACTGTGGATGAGAAGCTCAACGTGATCCGGCAATGGCTGCTGGCAGCCCAGGAAGCCACCTGTATCCTGGGCTGCATCAAAAGAAGCGTGACCAGCAGGTCATAGGAGGTGATTCTCCCCTCTACTTGTGAGACCCCACCTGGAGTACTCTGTCCATCTCCTCAACACAGAAAGGACACAGACCTGTTGGAATGGGTCCAATGAAGGGCCATGAAGATGATTAGAGGGATGGAGCACCTCTGCTATGAAGACAGGCTGAGGGGGCTGGGGCTATTCAGCCTGGAGAAGAGAAGGCTCCAGGGAGACCTTATAGCAGCCTTCCAGTATCTGAAGGGAGCCTACAGGAGAGCTGGAGAGGGACTCTTTGTCGGGAAGGGTAGTGATAGGACAAGGGCTAACAGGTTTAAATTGGTAGATTAGAGATTTAGATTAAATATTAGGAGGGAATTCTTTCCTGTGAGGGTGGTGAGGCACTGGAACAGGTTGTCCAGAGAAGTTGTGGAAGCCCCATCCCTGGAAGAATTTAAGGCCAGGCTGGATGGGACTTTGAGCAACCTGGTCTGGTGGGAGGTGTCCCTGCCCATGGATGATCTTGAAGGTCCCTTCCAACTCTAACCATTCTATGATTCTACAGTGATGTCACTTCAGATCAGTGGAAGTGATCTGAAGTGACAACTTTTTTTTTTAAAGTTATAGGGTATTTCTCTGTGTTCAAATGGAAAGCGGAGCCAGAATTTAAAATTACTTTGGTAGAAAAAAAAAAAAGATCATCAGCAATAGGAAATAGTTAAGGCCCAGTACTGAAATTAGGAAAGAGAATTGCTGCTATAACATATGGGATGGGAAGGTAGCATGCACTGTGAGCGGAGAGAAACAAAGGGCATCTCCACGCTACTACCAGATTGCTACCAGAACTTTTATCCCAGCTGGCTGTCCTACCCTCGCTTGCAGGCTTTGCTGCCCTCTCAACACGGGTGGCTGCAAGATCCAGTATTTTGTCCCTGCACTAGTGCAGTTTCTGCTTGACGTGGGGAGGAAAACCAAAATCATCTGTGAATGGTAGTTCAAATGGATTCGCTAGTATCTTAAAAAGGGAGAGGGAACGAATGGGCATAGTATTTCAATTTTCATCTCTGAAAAATTGATATTTGATTGAAATCTGCCTGTCAGCTAACTCTTGACAGTGACTTTCTCTCATGCACGTGGCCTGTTTGGTATTAGGAAGCAGGACTTAATGTGACTCTGCTTAAGAGAAATTTAAATATCATTGTGGGGTGTGTTAATGAAACTTCCGCAGATGACAGAGACTTATTCTGTCTTCAGCTGCAGCTCTGTATGCAGCTCTGGACATGTCAGTTCACAAAATATTTATGAAGAAATTGAAAACCGGAGATAATCACAAAAGGGAATGATAAGAGTAGGAAATTTGTAGAAGTTTGACAGAACTGATTTTAGCTAGGAAAGAGTGAGAGGAGACAGGCTGGGAATCATCCGGTCTGTAAAAGGATATTGCAAAGAAGACAAGTTGCCTTTGCCAATGAAGAAGGAATTGGCTAAGTTTGGGACAGAAGTTTAGTGTGGTCAGTTAGAATAGGCTGCAAATGTCAACACTGTGGTAGACTGCAAGAGAGAGTTGTGGAATCAAATTTAATTCTTTTTTTTTATTATTACTTTTCAGACAATGCGTTAGACAAACATTTGCCAGTGGGTAATCTTTGTAAGTTTACCAGGCTGCTGAGATCAACTCCCTAAATGACTCTCAAGATGGTACCCAGCCCTTCACTGATGTTTCTGTGAATTAATATTAAGGAGCGCTGGATGCAGTGGGTGATTGATAAATAAGGATGCTTCCTAAACAGTATTCTGTGTTTTTCCTTGTAGAATAAAAACTCAGTGAAATCAAAGGTAAAAGCCATACCTAAAACAGTAACTTGCCATAAAACTTAACTTTAGAAATCTGTCAGTCATTTTGATTTGTAGTATCCACGTTCTTTTTAATTTACCCTTTCTGGTTTGGGGGAGAGAAAGCTGAACCTGTTTAGTGGTTCCGTATCCTGGCGGTTCTTGGAATTCCTGGGGTGGGAGTGTGAGGGTGAGCTCGTACTGTGTGAGCAGCACAATAGCTCTGCCAAAGAGGGTCCTGGGTTTTTGTGGTTTTGTGTTTAAATCTTGAAATGTGTCTAGAAAATTACTTTAAAAAATGTCTAAAAAAAGGCATTTTCAAAGAAAGCTAATTGATACTGGGCATCTGCATGTCCATTGTCGTGTTTTATTTGGCTTGGAGCAGGTCCAATGCCGTTAATTGCCAGCACCTAAATGCTGTAGCTTTCTTTCCAGTGGTGCTAAACCCAGGACAGATGAAAATGTGCCTCATGTGAAATGAGCCTGAAATAGTGTGCCAGGCTGTCTTCTTGAAAAACAAAGTGGAAAGAGTGGAGCATACTCTGCAACACGTGCATCATCTCATGTTCTTTAGGGGGTCCCTTCCTGACGGTGTTGCTGGAAGGAGCAAGAAGAGAAAGGTAAAAACAGTTTGTACAGTACTTAGTACTCGGATAAGCTGAAGGTACTGCCTGTTCTCCCTTCTTTTTCACAACCAGGAAGCCCTGTTTATCTCTAATCGAGGTTAATTAAAGCCTTAGGGCAACGCTGAGCCCCTGCCAATGGCTGGAAGGTACAGACGTAATCAAGGCTGCAGCCCCTCACTGCAGGGGAATGGGAGGGCACCCTGGGCTGGTTGCAAGCTCTGATAAAGCAGCTGTGCCAATTCTTTCTGAAAACATATAAGCGAACTTTTAGTTTTGTCAAACACTGCTGTTAATTTATTAATTTCTGGCTGTTACCAACAAGTAGTGTGAAGCCTCTGGTTTAATGTGGGCAGTGGCAAATCCACATTATGGACTGGAAACCTGGGTCTCTGTGGCGATGCAGGGGCTACGGAGCCAGCTGTTCTGCACAGCACAGGGGCAGCAGAAGGGAGGAACAGGCAAGCACACATGCCAGGACAACGAAGTGGTCTTTTTTTCTTTCCTTTTGCTTTTTTTGCGGTCTTGTTTTCTTTATAGAGTCAACAGAGAGCATAAAAGCAAATATTTCCATTGACATTCTTTGTTTTCCTGCACAGGAAGATATTGTCAAATGTGCATCACCAATAGCTAATCAATACTTCAGTAAGTGCGTAAAATATTTTAAAGCTGCTAAAGATTTGCTCCCAGGGAATTCCTCTGATTCACACCATACTAGGATGTTGAAGGCTGTTCTGCAAGGGCGTGATTTGGGGAGCAAATGCTGTCTGTGTCTGTACGCGTTCAATGTGTTACATTTACGTGGAGTTTTGTATTTGGTGCAAAGATGACATCAAAAAGTAAAGCGCTGTGATCATCTCCTAAATAATAATTAACTATGGCACAACCATGATTATCCAGATGTCATAGGGAGAGTGAATATATATTCAGGCAGTCAAGGGATTTTACAATGTAATTATTAGACATTGGGGAGACATGACCCTGTTTAGTGTAACAGGGAGCTGTGGTTAATTGATGTTAGGATAATCAAACTTTTACAGTTTTATTATTCTGGGACCCCAGGCTTTGCAAGAAAATGTGAGCATGTGCTTGGAAAAAAGAAACTCCACATAGCTGAAAATATATGCCTAAAAGTGAATCTGCAGGTTATGCTTGTGTTCCCTTGCTGTACTGAATTACTGCTATGATTATAAGCTTTGAACAATCATTTATATTGTCTGTAAATCATCCCCATTTTATATCACAGTGAAAATTCAATGCATCTTGATTCTGAGTATTTTGTAAAGGTATCTATTTTTCTAAGACATCAAAAATGACTATTTTTTTCCAAGTCAAACTCAAAAATTGAAGGTGTTTTTTTCCTGCAGCCAAGAATTTTTTGTTGGTGGTTTTTTTTTTTTTTTCCCCTCAAAAGAAAACCTTTGATATGTGTACAGTCTGAGCATTACGACAGAAAATACAGTGGGTGCAGTCCCCCTCGAGCTTCATTGTCTTCTCCAAGTTTAGAACATGAGGACATAAAACAGAATTTCATTTCATTAGAGTTCATTATGAAAGGGTTTCCACTGCACTGCTGTGATGCTGAACCTCTGGAATTTCTAATAACTCAACCTGCCCTCTGGAAGATTTGAAGTGTAGTGTTGGTACTGTCTCTTACTGAAAGTTTTTCTCTTGCTCTTTTTTTTTTTCCTTTCTTCTCTTGCTCTTCTCCCCCTTCCTTGAAATAAGGTAATTTCTGAAAACTCTTCAGCAATCCTATCTCCATGTAAATTAATACTGTAAATTGTGCTGCTAGTGAGGGTGGAGGGAGTAGTAAGAGTGGGTGGGGGGAGAGAAGAATTAAAATCATTCCAATAAATGGTTTAATTTATGCCTCAGCAGTTAAGCATGCTCCTGGTTAACAGAAATACCCTTCAGCTACACAGGATTTGGGAGGGTTGGAGGGCACTCATTTGCACATAAATAGCCATTAACTGATAAATTCCCAGAGGTCTCCTGTTGCATGCTAGTGGTTCTGACCTACTTAGCTAGCTTAAATTTGTTTTACAGAATTATTATAATTCCATCCTTGGTACTTAAACTTTGTGATTAATGCATGCCTCACAATACAATTAAAGTATAATTACACAGTTTTACAGTTTGCTATCATGGTGTTATTATTATTACAAAGAGCTGGATTTTGCAAATATTAGAAGAATTAGGGTTCTGATACCCATCACTTTGCTGTTATTAAGTGATTATGTTAAATGGGACCCCTTTATGTCTGAAGAATGAAGTGGAGAGAGGGGAATCATTAACTAACACATCAGATGGTTTCTAAGTGATTGAGGAAGAGATGTGTGATGGGTTTTTTTTACACATCTGTAGAGGATAGGTGCAAATACCTTTTGTTCGTCTTTGCCAGCTGCCTCTGACACGCTCCAGGGCATATGTGCCTTGGTGGTTAAAAAAAAAGTTTCATCCCAAACATCTCATCTCTGTAAAAAACCATGTGCGTGTGTTAAACATCGGATATTGTTACATTTCACTGAAGCTTTTTATTATAGGCACAGTTTGTTTATACCCTTATTGAAAGCATTAACAGCCAGATACAGAGGCTGATAGATCTGTGTAGTGTAGATTAGGATGTGTGTGCAAAGATGATACAGGTCTTCCTCTTTTGCTTTGTACGTTCAGACTAGTTCTTTATGGAGAATCTTCTGACTTTCTAGTCTGTGTGTGTGAAAGTATTGTATATTTATACTGGCTACAAATAACAGTGAGTCACAAAAACTTCTGCTTTTACCTTAATTGTGAGGGTTACCTGGCGTCCCCTGTTTTTCAGGCCAAACTTAGTTCTGTGGCTACTGTTCGTTCTTCTAGGAGTGATCTAAGAATGACTCACCTTACTTGTACGTAACCCAAGAATCACTGCTGTACTGTATAATTCTTCTTATCATTGGATTTTTATTTTTTTGCCAATACAGCCGCACCAGAAAGCGTAGGTCTTGGCATTAACAATTAATGCCATTAGTACACTATTTTTTTAGCAGTACTCCCCTATTCCAATGTAAGTTACAAATGTAATTTTACTTTATCTGTGGGTATGTGTTATATTGCAGACTTCACTGGTGGGAAATGGAGCGGTTGACACATTTTCTGTATTGCACTTTCTGTTCTTCTAAAGCTTCCAAGGTTACACTACAAATTTTTTTAGCTGTAATTGCACAGTGGAAAATCCAAATGCTGTGCATAAATTGAATGTTGCACCCTCTTATTTGATCCAGTGTCTTGGATTTCATTTTTGCTTAGTTTAAAAAGACCTGTTGCTTCTGTGCTTTTTGGGTGTTTTTTTTTTAAAGTTGTGCTATTCATTTCTTTAACAATGAAAGTATATCTTCTTTTTAATTCCAGAGAACATGAAGAGTAAAAGGCAAATAGAAATCTTTTTCTTAGAGTGACTCCTTTCACATCTGTAATTTTAGTCTTTATTTATGCTACTACAGTGATATAATCTCTACTTCAGCTATTATCATTTGCTGTCATTGCGCTCAGAAAACATTGGGCATTATTACTGATGCATGGAAGCATGTGAGCAGGTAGCCGGTAATTATGCTTGGTAGAATTTACTATATTTCAGTGCTTCCTACTTGAGTATTCGTGAATGGGTTTTATTTCCAGTCTTAAAAAAAATACTGCATTGAAGTGATTTAAATCATTTTCATGTGGCACAGCAAAAATGCAAAGGCACATTACCAAAAAGAAATGGTCAGCAATAAGAGCTGTTTTGCAAAGTTGGCTCGCAACAACTACCACACTATGTGGAGAAAACAGTTATCCTGTAATAATAAGACTAATGAATTCAGAAATCCATTGATTGAACTGGCTCTGGGTAGATTATGTGCAGGCTTGCTTCAAGGAGAGGAATTTATGAAATGTTTGCCGCATCCAGCAAGCACTGCTGCTATAATACAGCTGCCTCCTCAGTGGTTTGCTTTGATCCTGTGGAATGAAAGGACAGGAGGATCAGCTCAGGTCTAAATGAGATTACAGCTGGTTCGGCAGCTTATCTGGTCTAATGCCAACTAGTGTGGCTTTGCACGTCCTAAGGGGTTTACAACAGAAACTGTTTATTGAGTATCATCGGTTTACTCAACACAAGCAGGCTAATCCTTCCCAGCCTCAGCATGTTGTAGGATTGTGCAGGAGCCAACCCAAAAGCTGGTGTAGCCAGGGCCTCCAGAGCCCTTTGTCTCGCTTCATATTGATTTTTTTTTTTTACCTGTGTTAAAGACAGTAAAAAATAAAACCAATAACCAGCCCTATTGTGAGCAAAAGGTTAATCTGACCTAAAATCTTACAAAAGCATCTTTTAACCCTAGAAGGGATGGCAGCTTCTCACTCCAGGGAATTTCTAGTTTAAGGTTTCGAAGAATAAAATTGGAAAATAGGAAAAAACAGCTTAAATGTTTAACTCTGTGCTCTGAATTCTTTCAGCAGCTGCATAAAAAACTTTAGGATGTTATTTCTGATTTTTTTTTAAGAGCGTACCGTGTGGCTGTGGTAGGTGATGCTGTGTAGCAAGGATGTGACACACTGAATTTAGGCAGTCATAGGAGCTGGTAGGTATCCCAAGGCTCGTGCTGTTTTTTCACCGTAGTAGCTTATGTGGAAAAACATTAGAAAAAATGCCTTTATGAGCTTCTTTCTCAAGAAAAAACACAGAAACCCAAACAAAACAATCCAAACAGCCACCACTATGAACTAGGCAAGTGGAGTGCATGTTAAGGAACTCAAAAAGTACCAAACAGGCCCATAGGAGCAGAATGTTTTAAAAAAATATATGCTGCGAGTTTATAAACAACATCACTTTCTGTTTTGGTGTGAAACACGATGCAACATTATAGTAATATTTTATTGAGTGTGTTTCCTGTCTGAGGTGAGTCTCTTTTCGGAAGACTTGTGTCAGATTATTTTAAATCAAATGCTTTTTTACAGTAGAGAGGACCGAACCGATTAACTCTAGAAAGCTTTGCAGAGTCGTAGCAATACCTTTGTGCTGAGCAGAAACACAGCAAGTTATTGAATCTGCATTGCTGGAATTCTGTAGGAATTTATTTGTGTACTGTACGTGTGATTGAGAAGTAAGTAAAGCACAGGGAAGAGAATTCGGTGAGGCGCCTATCTGTCATCAGCTGCGTGCGGCAGGCTTGAACTGGGATCGGTTTTGAAGACTGTTGGATGCTATCTAAAAGAAAAGACGGCAGTGATTTGAAGAAATTATGAATGGCTGTTTTCTGTTTACCTCACCTAATTGGAACGAATGCCTACTTTAAGCTATATGTAAGCAAAGAGGTTGAGAGGTTACCATGGATACCATGGAGGTATAAGGTGTGTAGGGTGGGGGAATTGCTAAACGTTTTGTTTTAGATAAATGCTAACTTTACGAATACTTAAGCCTAATGGGCAAGATGTGTACAAGTTTAAAAATGCGGTATTTATCCAATCACTTCTATTTTATCAAACCTGGTCTTAAAGCAATAGGTTGCTCTCAGGTCGTATTACACTTTTAGCGCATTTGGAGATAAAAGCTATTGTTGGTGATTGCTTAAAGTCTCTTTGTTCAATCATCTGAACAGTGCAAATCAAAGCATTTTGTCAGACTGTGAGAAGTTTTGCCCGGATAATGCTTCCCACACACGCAGGTCACCAAATAGATTATGTGCAGGGTTTTACAGCGTGGCTGGTGCTGGAAGTTAAATGGATGCCCAGTGGTAGAACTCGTAAAACATTTTCCTGTTAACACGGCCAGGCAGAACTGACATTGTTGATGGTAGCTTTGATCTAATAAACTATCAGTTCTAACAGTGATTTTTACTGTGTTTCAGAGGGGATGATGATAAAAGTTTCGCAAGCCTACCGTTCTTCCTGGGATGACAGAAAATTAGCTCTACTTGCCTGTATTACCAAATGTTGGGAACAGTGTTAGTAGGGGATGTTTTGTACCCAAAGTCATGTCCTTCACTAAAAAGATGTATTACATGAACAGCATCCTTTAACACAAGAGATATTCCATAAAAATTGATTTTTCAGAAAGGAAATAAAATACTGTTTTGAAATTCGGAAACAAGTCACTTCATTATCTTGAGTACAAGTTTCCCTGCCTTCCAAAATCTGTTTTTTCTCTTGGAGCGAATGATTTTCCTAAACCACTTACAGTGTATGACTCCCAGCAGGCTGCTAGAGAGTATCCATATGCATAGTTTCCAATTTTCTTCAGAGGCAGCTAGAGAAGCTGGAGCAAAAGAGTTTCACTTTTAAAAAGAAAAACTTTATTTAAACTACAGGTCCTCTCTCTGTTAGGGTCTTGGTTTAAATGAAGAGAAACACAGGGAACTTGAAGTATTTTTTCAGGGTTGGAAAATTAGAATGACGTGGTATTACACGTGTGAAACAGTGTTATTGGTAATACAGCTGTGTTACTGGAAATTCTATTCAGAATGTCTGAAGAAATAAGTTGGTAGTAGTACTCGTTGGTTGGCTGGTTTGGTTTTTGGTTTTTTGTTTGTTTGTTTTCAGTATTTGGGATTTATAGTTTGATACTGTTCCTTTACTTCCTCTTAGGACTTTGTTGACTTAACCTCAGAGTCCATTTTACATTTCCTGATCAGGAAATTTAAACAGGGATGGCACAAATTCAACATTTGGATGTCTTCAGGGAGGATGGCTATTTTACCTGTTTCTCACCATCTTCTTGGTACTTGAGTCTAGGTGAGAACATGCTGAATGAGAGAAAGCTGCAGATCTAAAGTTGTGCTAGATGAAGAAAAACATTCCAGAGACGTGGTAAAGTTGACCTCTGTGAATTTGTTTTAAGCAATTTGCTAAACTTTGGTATTTATTTGATTTTATTTTTTTTTTTCATAGCGTGACTAAGAAGAATTTTAATGATCTTTATGTGGCCATAAATTTACCATCACATCTCTCAAACTGTATGGTTTTCCAGAGTGTTCTGTATGCTTTTGATCTGTTTGAATGAGACACTGTGAGCTTAAACAGAGATCTGCTTCAGTACAGTATATGGGTGTCTGTTCCCCAGCGTGGGGAGTCCATCAGCACTGGGAGCCTGTTAAACTTACTGGGCTCTCAACTGTAAGAAATCACCTTTTTCAAGTCACAGAATGATACGGGGTTGGAAGGGACCTCTGGAGATCACCTAGTCCAACCCCCCTGCCAGAGCAGGTCCACCCAGAACAGGTTGCCCAAGAACACGTCCAGGCAGGTTTTGAACGTCTCCAGAGATGGAGATTCCACCACCTCTCTAGGCAGCCTGTTCCAGTGCTCTGCCACCCTCGAAGTAAAGAAGTTCCTCCTCATGTTGAGATGGAGCTTATGTTTAAGTTTGTGCCCATTATCTCTTGTCCTCTCACAAGGCACCACTGAAAAAGACTGACCCCATCCTCTGGACAACCACTTTTAAATATTTATAGTTGTTGATCAGATCCCCCTTTTAATCCTCTCAACCTCTTAAGCTTGACATTCTTTTTAGATATCTCTACTGTGTGAAAAATTACTTTTTAAAAAAGTGTAAACAGTAGCTTACCAGAGGATATGAACCTAACCCGTCATAATTCTTTGTCAGCTGGTGTTATCCCGGAGTCCCACGGAAGAGCTAAAGGCAGGACCATGGGAATGATTGTACTTAAAAATGAGTTTCAGTACTGGCCTTTCCGAATGAGTTGGTTGGCATTCCAGTCACATGGCATAGTTATCATCGCTCACGGAATTTTTTTTGCGAATAAAAGACAGTAAGGAATTGGTAAAAAAGACTGAGCTTGCAAAAATTTTGAAGGTTTGTTGTATCAGCCTGGGTCATTGTTTAGCTATAGACAGCCAGACTTCATTGCCCTCCTGGTGCTCTAGAATAATGGGTTTCAAATAAATTATATTGCGTAAGTAAGCAGGATATTGGGTTCCCAGTACAAGAAAAACATTGAAATACTGATTTAAGTCCAGCAGAGGACCAGCAGTATAATTAGAGGTCTGGAGCACGTGGCCTGTGAGAGGAGGCAGAGAAAACTGAGTTTGTTCATCCCTAGGAAGAAAAGGCTTGGATGGGAGGGGATGGGGAGAAAGCATTTTGCTGTTTTGTACAGCAGTCTAATGGGAGAGACGTGAGAAACGAGAGACATGGACATACTGGAGAGAGCCCAGGGAAGGGCTATACAGATAATGAAGGGACCGGATCATCTCTTCTGTGAGGAGAGGCTGAGAGAGCTGGGTCTGTTCAGCCTGGAGAAAGGAAGGCTCAGGGAGATCTTACCAACATACAGAAATTCCTGAAAGGAGGGTGCATAGGCAGAGCCAGGCTCTTGTCCGTGGTGCCCAGTGACAGGACCAGAAGCAATGGGCACAAACTGAAACACAGAAGCATCCCTCTGAAGATCAGGAACCACTTTTTTACCATGAGGGTGACCAAGCCCTGGCACAGGTTATCCAGGGAAGCTGTGGAGTCTATATCCTGGAAGATACTAAAAAAATGGACATGTTCTTTGGCAACTTGGCTCTAGGTGGTCCCACTTGAGCAGGAGGGTTGGACAAGATGACCTCCAGAGGTCCCTTCCAAGCTCAACCAGTCTGTGATTCTCTGATTTCTCAGTAAGAATAGAGAATGTGGGTTTTGTACTCAAGAGAATATATAGTCAAGGTGGCACTGTTGCATGTAATACCAGGATATTTTTTTATTTGTGGTATCTCTGTAGAACTTTGCAAGCAAAGAGTTTACTTAGAAGGCCTTAATGAGGTTGAGTGGGTCTTTCTTTTGAATATTTTGAAGAAAGGTAGTCTTTAACAGGGGGGAAGTGGTGTTACATCAGCTTATTTGCTGTGACCTTCAGTTCTCTGGTTGTATTTCCATCCTGCTTTAATGGCAAGAAGAAAGAGCTGTCATGGAACGCTGTTAAAAATGGTCCTGTGTACTGGCAGTGATTTGCTGTTTCCAGCTAAATACAGAACAGCTAATACTGTCTGTTCCCTGTATGACAGATCCAAGCACTTATGTTCCTAATAAGCTATGAACTTGAATACAGATTGCCTGAAGTGATCCAGACTCAAATATAATATACTTTAGGAACCAAGTTTAGNGAAGCAATGGGGCTGTGATTTAAAGATACAGTTACATCAGAAATCTTTTATATAAAGATGACATCAGTTTAAAACAAGTGAACAAGACCCTCAAAACCAAAGGATGAAGCACCTCTCAGTCGGAGCTAATCAAGGAGCTCCCAATGACTCTTGCAAGAACCCCCCCTCCTCGTCAGTGGTGGAGAAGTGTGTTCCGTGTTCTTTCCCTTGAACTCTCCATCGTGTGAGGTGACATGTCTGCAGACCCTGCCCTCATGACTGAGTGTCTGCCTCTGCTAAAGAACATATTTCGATCGTGTGATGACATACTCTGAATCCTGCGGTGGGCAGGACAGGTTTTATGGCTCGGGTTAGGTAGCCCAGATCTCACTGGCAGCTCTGAGAAGACTTGCAAAACAGCACAGTAGAGGCTGAGACACATTGACTGCTCCGAGGTTTAGCATGTGGTACAGGAATTTATTGGGAAATTTTGTCTTGCTTTGATCAAAAACTAATTGTAATGCCAGTCTGTTACGAAGATTGCTACTCAAAATAAGGCTTTTAAGAATTGAAGTAGAGCTATTTTAAATTCTGTGAAGAGTCAATGATTTAGAAATACTAAGTCTGGATTAGGTGGGGGTTTTTTGTGTGTACACAAACCAAAAAAGGGGAGAACAACAGCTTTAGGACAGTATCAATTCCAAATGTACCCTGTCTGTTTTCTTCTGTTATTTGTCTCTTTTTTTTCTTTGAGAGGATTTAAAAAGTCTGAATCTGACCTGTGCTGCAAGGCTGCTTAGGCAAACTACATGTCCTTTTAAGCCTTTAATTTTCCTGTACTGTTTCTTGAAAGAACTGAGCACTGAGTTACCTGCAGCAAGGGGGAGTCCCCACGCCTTGCACCACGCAGCATCCAGCATAGAGCGCTTGGCTGGGATCTGTGACCTGCTGAGCCCAGCTGCTGAAGGGAGTACCCAGACTGACTCTCCAGGGACCTGAGATTTTGGGACAGCAGAGGGTCACTCCGTATGTTTGTGTGTTCCCAGTTTATACTTTGCATTAAAGACATAAAGAAAATGGTGATTTTACCATATGCCTGTGTAGTACAGGGGAGAAGCGAACTTGGCTGAATACCAGTGAAAGTAATGAAGGAAAATTGCAGCTGGGCTCAAATTAGCTGTCTGGTTTTTCCCAAGACTCTTCCCCAAGCTGAAATGTGAACTGGTGGCACTGAATTAACGCAGGTGATGTTGTCTTTGCTGCTCTTACAACCTCATCTTAGTTAAATGCGGTTAGAAAAAGGCAACAGCTCTCTGGCACAGATTTACTGGGGTGGCTGAAGCGGATGTAATACTCCCTCCCAGTAGACCTGGCCAAAGCAGTCGAGAGCTTTGTTGCTTGCATTTAAATTATGGCCATAGCAACTTGTCTTTTTGGTGATGTAGTTAAACCCTTTGAGAAGGGTTAAGGAGAAAGTGCTAACTAATATTCTGCAGTGCTGAATGTTTGGCTTTTCTGTCCCTTTGTGGTTTTGGGTTGTGTGTCTGTTCTTGTTAATATCTTTACTTTGTCTTTGAGCATAGTAAAGATGTTGGGGATTTCTTGTTCTCTTGGTATATTTTAAAAGTATTAGTGAGCACACACAACATGCTGTCACAGTGAACACAGGGTTCTCTGTTACTGTGCTTAGCGATAGAGAGGATTATATTAAACTCGGTAACCTTGCTGAAGCCCCTTTGTACATCGCTGCTATATTGATAATCTTCACATGATTCAACTGCAGTTGAAAAGCTTTTATGCACAGCATTAACACTTTCCATCCCAGTGAAGATGAGAATCTTTGATATTAGGAAGTGAGCGTTTTGATGTGCAGATAATTTGGTTTTTTTCCTTAATTATTAGTGTGGTCCTGCAGATGTTCCCTTGCACATTTCTTCACCTGGGCATATACTCATCCAGCCGAACCATTCAAAAATGGGTAAACTAACTTATTGATGAAGGAGTTGGTGGTTAACTAAGGGACTGTTATGCTGTTTGATTGCTTACAAAACCGTCAATTTAGGAAAATTTGTGTTCTAAAGAAAGTCCACAATAATGTTTAATTAAGGAAAATATTTCCTACTTTTCAGCATCTAAAAATAAAGTATTTCCTACATATCAGTAGATTGAAGGAGCAATGTAAGATGTGTTGACATTTTGTATCTATGATGAATGCAGACATATTAATGATCAGCTTTCTTCTAACGTGTAAAGTTAAGTGCATAGAAAGTCGTGTGAACTTATTGCCCCTTCTCTATTGCATACTGTAGAAGCAAAGTTTTGGTGAAACTTGCTTTGTCTCCCTTTAAAGTAAAGGAAATCCAGACAGTACAGAATAATTTCAAGCTTTATTTCCTTTTTCTTTATCCATAACTTTATTTTATGCTTGTTCTTTTTCCAAATACGTGCTGTTTCTTGCATTTAATAAGTAATGTTTCCGGTAGACTGCTGACCCATTTCTCCATATGTTTAAGACCTTCGTCAAACAACTGGTGGAAAATTCTTGCAGGTGTTTAAGTGACAGCCTTCTCTTGCATCTCACGATGATGGCATCTCTTTGGCCTGGATCATTGCAAGTCTTACTGCCTCCACAGTTGTCTGGGAGAGTCAGGAAGACAGGACAAGCTGATCATAACATGTTCCAGGTCTCTCTTCTGCCACGTAGCCTATGGGGAAAAGGTCGCTGCGGGAAGAATGTGATGAAAGAAGTGGTATGATAGAGGATGGAGAGCTGACTGTGCTTGGAGGTCACTTCATCTCTGATGTTCCTCTTTCTGAGCTAAACTTTTCAGCTGTCTGTCCACTTTCCTGTTTGAAGGATTTTCACATTTCTTCCTGCAAGCCTCTGAGTTTTAAAACAGATTGGTTTTATCTTCTTGTCTCAGAGAAGTCTGTTGGTGGTATCCTGGGAACTTTAGCTGCTCTCTGGTAGAGAATGGGAATGTTCAGGGTAGTGGTGCTTTGGCCTTTGTGCAACTTTTGCTTTTCAGTAGAAAAAAGTAGAGAGATATGTGTGAATTACACCTGGATATGGAGTCTTCTTTGTAAATCCTATGTGCTGTTTCCTTCTAAGAAGTCCAGGAGATGAAATCACAAAGAATGGGTACATTTAATGTTTCAAGGGATGTCAGTGTTCAGAAATGCTGCAGCTTGACCAACTGACATCTATCACTTTGCTTGGTTTGAAAACTCTGGAATGGATTAGGTCTTGGTCACTGTTACCAATTTTAGTGATTCTTTCATTGGGAAAAAAGAACAAGCAACGAGAGGTAACTTTGCTGTTTATATATCCTAACATACTGTATTATATTTTCCATATTGCTGTGGAAAAGACGACTGTCTTAAAACCTGAGAATTTCTGTTCACTTTTTTTCAGTGCTATATGCTGTTCGTAGTGTTACGTTTAGATCAAAAGAAGTTAGTGAAGAACATTGATCTACCAAATTCCTCTGTATTAGTTTCAGGCAAAGAGGAGCCGCATTTCTTGAATCGTATTTCTCTAATGAAGTAGCTGCCAAGCTGTGTATTACAGCATCTGTTGTTTAAAATAACAAAACAAAAAAATATGTTAGGAACATTGACTTGAAACTTGAATAGGGTATGATTTCCATTTTTGTTTATTACAGGGTCAGCTGTAAAGGTTTTGTTTTGGGGGTTTTGTAGGTGTTGAGGTTTTTTTCTAACATAACCTTTAACTTGGAAAGCTTTATAAGGAGTGCCGGGTTTGATTTATGTTTTACTTGACAGCAAAATGTAATGTAAACAAATGCTTTTAATTGTGCAGTTGATAAACTCACTTGTAGAAGATATATAAAACAGACAAACAAAATGCCCCAAACATAAACAATAAGAAGTAGAATTGCTTTTAAGTTATTAAGGAATCCTAAGAGTTAGATTCCCTGGCTGTTGATAGTATAATTATTTAATTACTGACAACATGCATCATATGTACTAGTGCATAGTCCAGTAATGTGAGAAAATATTGCTACTGTACTTACATTACAGTATTTAAAAGGATCTTACATTTTCCCCACTCTTTCCTATGTTTCAATGAATATCCCAAATAATGTCTGAGAAATGACACTTGGCTTTAGTCTTCAAATCATTAAAAGGAAAAAAGTGGTTATTTAAAGTGGTTAACTGTTCTTAAAATATTTGTATCTTTAAAGAGATTTATGTAATTTCCTGATTATGTTTGGTAATAAGTAAGGATCATTTAGTTTAAGGCATTTTCTGTTGATATTATTTAACTTGGGAAGGTGACCCTGAGCGGAATTGCAGTGTGTGATTTGAATGCCCATGGGCTGCCCTTCCCTGGTTTGATTGGGGGAGATTATCTGGATTTCTAATATACTTTAATTACTCTGTTTATATAAATTGTAGCATTAGAAGCTTCTTAACTGTTGAGTCTGTTCTGTCAATGATCCGCTAACAATAGGAATATACTAGACTCTTCCACTGAGATTTGGAGATTTATACCATTGATGAAAGAATTGGAATGGCTCTGTTTCAGCCCACTGTATCTTCAATAGGAAAGTGTTTGTGATCTGCTTCTACTCCAGCAGCAGCTGATGTGTGGTAAAATAAAAGGATCTGTAGCCTTTTCTATTTTGTTAATAGGATTTTTTTTTTCTTTTTTTTTTTTTTCAATTAAGAGGACAGAATGCAAAGTATGTTTTAGGATGTTTAGGAGCAACTTTTTCCTGATGCTTCTGTGGAAGAAACAGAAACCCACAGAAACCCAGCATGGTTAGGATTTTTGGGTGGAGGAACATTTTGCTTTTAGCATGGTTAGGCTTTAGCAATGATTAGCTAAGGTTTTCTAGAGCTGTCCTAATTGAAATGCTGCCCTAATAATGTCTGCGTGTGTCTCCTACAGCCTAAACTAGAGGCCCTGGTATTTTTATTTACCTCTCTATATATCTACACACACACATGTAAAAAAACAAGTCCTTTAAATTACTGTCTGAAGCATCGTAGTCCTGGAGTGTTACAGTGATTTTAAGCCTCTCTTGATTTATTTTTTTTTTATTTAAATTTTTGTTTGTTTATATATACTCCTGAGCACTAAGGCATGTGCCAGACATCTCTGTTCAGAGGAGCTAGGAGGATACTAGAACTTAGAAGACTTCTGCTCTCAAATGGTGTGGGGATCTTCCAAGATGCAATGGTCTGATAGTTTACAGTAACAGGTCCAGCTGAGCAGCAACTTTCTTGATACCTACAGCATCTGTATCTGATTAAACAAACCACTTTTCCCTCCAATGTGGGTCTTTGTCTACTGCTAGGCTGCAGAAAAGACGAAGTGAAAGATTGCATCCAGTGTGCCTGGTGGGTCCAGAGAGGCCTGATTTAAATGTCACGAAGAACAGAAATCTCTGTGCTTGAAACCATTGTAGAGTTCCACTGCTGAAGGTGTGTACTTACATGTGTACATTTGGGGTTTTTTGTTTTTTAAATAACAGACAACAGAGAGCCTGAATGATTAAAGGTCTGTTATCCAGTGGTTCGGAGATAATACTGAGAGGGAAGTGTGTCATGGTCCCCATTCCTTGTTCTGGGATTTTGCATTTTTTATCCAGTGGCTGACTTGATGTAAAACTCAAGATCCGAGAGCAGAGCCCAATCCCCAAACCAGCCTATCAAAACTGGACCTTGGTACACTCCACCCTGAGGCTGGGACTCATTAAAAAGGTGGATGCCAGATTGCAAAATGAAGGTAGCTCCTGCTGCACCTTGTGCAGGCTGCTGGTGGATATGGGTTAGTCATGATCAGAATTCTAGGCCCCAGTAGATGGAGATTGTGATTTGGATGCTCAGCTCAAGGCATTTGTGTAGCTGAACTGCAGGCACCTGGGGGACTTCCCGGTCAAAAGAGGGTGATCCGTCAAAGTGAGTGGTTTGGGAATTACAATTCAGGAGTCTGAGAGCTGTTTGTGCCCTGCTTTTTAACCAATGCATCCTTTTATCCCTTTGGATCTCATCCAACATTTAAGATGTCACTTTGCATATGCTTCACATTGCTGGGCCTGATGAAGGCATGTTGTAACGTTGGCATATATATGATTGTGTGTGAGTCTGTGCTATAAAACACTTAAATACAAATGGATGAATTAAAGCATTGAATAAAAATTAAAAAAATAATCCTGGATGTTACAGTTGTAAGAAGCCTCCCTCTTCCCTTGTTAGCCTTCCCCCCGTCATCACACCAGTCAGTGATCATCACATACGTACATAAACAAACAGCCATAATATTCTGACATTCTTTTTGCAGAAAACGTTTAAGCATCCAGTTTTATTGTGGGTTATTGAAGCAGACTAAACTGAAGGAAGAACACGGAAGCATGATTTAATAAATACTGAGCTGATAGAGGGATGTAAATGTTTGATAATATTGTATCATGATTTTTCCAGTTCTGTTTGTGCAGTGAGCAGTACCGCTCGGTGGTGGTGGTGATGCTATCTTTACAGCTTACATGGTGCTGACACTTTCATTTTAAACTGTGGGATTTTTCAAATGTTTCTTTTAATGGATGGGAAAATCTGGTTTTTGCCTTAAGTTTCTCATGTTTCTCATCCTTCTGAAATCTATTTTTTAATTCCATAAAGGTAGGTTAAACTGCTGTGCTCTTTTGGTTTAAGGTGTTTTTTTTCTTGTTACCAAAGGGTGAAAAGGCTGTTGCTCAAATATGAAGAAACTTTATAGATACTCTGTACGTATATTTTATATATGGAAGCTACTTAAGTTGAGAAGTTCTGGTTTGAGGTGGGATTACTTCTCGTGCCCAGTTACTGCTGCGGTCATACCAGTCTTAATATAATGGGTGCTATATAAAGGGATATAAAAAGAGATTGTGTCCTGAAGAGGTTAGAAACAGATTTAAAAGAGGACTTGGATGTTTGAGTCACATTTGGGTAGAATTTCTTCATGCGTGTTTCACAGAAACAGCCTGAATGTGGAAGTGTCTGAAAGTCTGAAGGTGGCTCCATTTTAACCACTGTTTCCCTTATGTGCCTAAACTGCTGTGGCCAGAGACATTAGGGCTGTTTTCACTGTCCTTAGTTGATTAGCAGCCAAGTTAGGCATTTTAAGGCCATAAACTAGATGTTTTGACACTTAGAATTCTTGTAAGCCTGCTGTCAGTGCACCCACTAAGAACGCTGAGAACCAAGTTCAGTGCAGAGCCCCTGCAGCCCATCCTGCTTGCATTCCAAACTATGGTCAAAAGAAAGAAGGTTCATCTTTTTACACGTTAGATCAAGCGGTCACATCATTCACCAGTGATCAGGAAGCTAAAAGCCTTTACCATGAGATGCCTGAAACCCACATCCATGACTTTCCACCGTGGAGTAGTGTTAATGTTGGCACTTCTATTTTGGATTTTATTTTTATGTCATCTTTATTGTGTAACTTATGTCTGATCTTTTCAGCCAGAAACAAATATGCTTTTAGTGGTATTAATGTGGCTTTTAATTTTTCTGGTAGACCTTAAGCCATGAACTTTGTTGTTGGGCACATTTCCAAGTAGCTGACATGACCTCTGTGTCTGGGGTTTGTTAAGAGAATGTAAAACTCTTCTGTCCTCTTCAGTAAAATAAAAAAAAATCTCACTTTGTTTTGTTCCCTGCATCAGCTAATCTCTGTATCTCTTCAGTTCCTCATGCTGAAATCTTCATAGCTACCCCAGAGATAAAGAAGCCGCAAGTTTCTCGTCTGGTGCTGTTACTACCTCTATGGCAATATTAAAATAGGACCATGTACAAATACAGTGTATTTGTACCCCAAATATCAAAATGCAAAACTGTGTTGATAATCTTCCAGTGATACAAATAGAGGGAGAATGTTTGGAAAGGAAATCTCCAAATTCAAGTAGTATTCAAATTCCATTGATCTGTAAAGAGCACAAAGCCCCTATTACTTCTCTTTGAATCTGGGTGCGACAATGCTTTGTTTTATTTTACTTTGCCTGAGTTTTCCTTGAAAGAACTGATGTGTTAGTAGTTGAAATTCTAAGCATCAAAGCCATTTGTCTTTTCAGAAAGACTCATATATATCTCTACCCAATCTCCCTAGATTTATCCAAGGGTGTTGGTCTCGCAGGTCTTGGTTTTTAATTGTTTATTTGTTTCAACATCAAAAGGTCATTAATTTCCTTTCAAAAGACTTTCCTGAGCTTAATCTTGGTGGTACTGGGCAGCTGAGTTCTGTGGATACTGTGGCTGGCCTGGTGGGACTGGGAGCACGGGAACCAGGAGCATCATCTGTGAAGAAAACAGTATCAATATTTATAGTCTGGGAGTCCCTGGGGGTGGTAGCATGTCACCCTGGCAATGTCGGTAGGAGGAGAGAGATCTTCTTTCACGCTGGGGAGTTCTGAACCGTTGTAGATCAAATTAAATTAAACTGATTTAAGTCTGGATGCCAGTATGTGGCCAGAGCTGATTATGGACTAGTAGTGACTTGAGTTTCTATTATACAGGCGGACTTCTGCATTTTACATGTTTCACTTTTCCAGCTTGACCTAAAGTTTCCCTCCACTTAGTAATCCAGGCTTGCAAAAGCTTGGCTTAGGGTTGCAAAAGGACGGTTCGTGGTTACAATGTGTGCATCCAGAGAAATGGCTGCAATTCCTTACCCAGGCGTTAGGATGTTGAAAATAATCCCACGTGCTACTGCTGTCGCTATAAATCCAACACAATTCTCCTTCAGGTAGCACAAACATTCCTTTCTTTTATAAACCTAGGGTTTATTTGATCTGGTGGTAAAATGAAAAAGCGCGCCTCTCTCTACAGAAGTAGGAAATCTGCGATTTAAAACAAGTGAAAACTACAGCAAGTTATTACCATTTTAATGAGGGAACTGGTGGTTCTGGCACTCGTGACACAACAGAAAACTACATGTATACAGTTTCAGAAATGGAGTGACATTTGATAACGTACTTGTCTCTTGTTAGAAAAATATGTGAAAGTGGGGATAAATTGTAGTTATTCATATTTTCATGGAATTAAACAAATTTGCTTGTTGGTAGAAGTTGCTGGTTACTTCTGCTGCAGCACATGGTGGTGTCCCATTGATTCTAAGCATTTACCTTATTGCAAGCATTTGTGTAGGTTACTATGAATAAACATAAATACTGATTTGTACGTGTTGCCCTTCTACTGACACAGAGATATATTACCTTACTTTGGAAGTCTGTACACCCTTCCACTTTGCATAGATGGCTAAAGGAGATGCAAAGAACCCTTCTTTGGAGAGGCAATTTAGAGGAGAGTAAAAGGACTTTGTGCAATTTTACGGTGTAGTCTGGGTGTAAGTAGGGCAGAATTTGTTCCCATAAGTTTTATTCTCTGCACTATGAGGCATTGTGCTTTCCTTCCTTAAGAATAGAAACCAAAAGAGCCCACTGTGTTTTTACTGTTAAACTTTTCTTTTCTTGTAATGGGCAAAGATATTTTTTAAACTTGCTTTTTTTGCCCTGCTTTTTACCAAATTATTAAATTTTTTACTGCTTTTTACTTCTTCATCGTTTGTCCTATAGACCTCGCTATTTCTGCGCCCTGTTCTTTGTCCTTTTTTTACGAAGAGATGGTCCCAGAGAAGTATTGCATGACTTTTTATGCTAATCTTGCTTCTATTTCAATTCATGTTGGCTTGGAGAATATGCCTTGTAAATAGGAATACCAACTGACATACTCAATATAATCCTCAGTTTCTAAGCGTTGGTTGTTTTCACAGCATCCTTAAAGGGTAAGCTGTCTTACTATCCAAATATCATGGCTGGGAAACTGAGGCTAACAAAGGCTGCATGATTTACGTGAAGCCACTGAGGGAATAAATGTTGGGTTTAGAATTCCTGGCTTCTCTTTCTGTGTTTGGACTGGCACCAGCTCTCAAAGAAATACTTGATTCTTCCTAATATTGCATTTCCTTCCCTGTCTGTTAAATGTAGCCGTTTGAAAAGTCGCTGGTACTCAATTCTCTCTCTGTCTGTCCTATTGGAACTAATAGATGCCTGCAGGCAGGCGTAAGGTAGCATTACCTTTGACAGCCAGTATGTTTTATGTTTTAAATTATGTGTTAGGCAGAATTTTTGGATACTAATTTGGTATAATGAGATGCGCTTCTAATATCAACCCTAGTACGGGAAGGCCTTGCAGCCAACCTACTCTTTATTTAAAATTATTCCATTTCTGATGTCCTAATGAGTACTGTGAGTTGTGTAATTCTTTCATAATTTTCCCACATTCCCAGAAGGGAACTAGGGCATGGGCTTTTTTTTTTCTTTTTTTTCTTTTTTTTTCTTTTTTTTTCTATTTTTGTTTTGGTTTATTTCAAATTAGGCTGAGCACAGAATAAAGATCTAGGGGAAGGGTTCTGTGAGAAACAAAACTCCCCCCCACCATGGCAGGGGGGTTGGAACCCGATGATTTTTAAGGTCCCTTCCAACTCTAACCATTCTGTGATTCTATGACAAAAATATTACAGTCTACAAATGTTAGTGTTAAGGCAAGTCTCGATGCCTCTGCTGTTTGCCATTATCTTATAAATATCTTGACTCTGACTTTACAGTGCTGTTTATAGAATTTAATAAAGCAAATGTAATAATGCTGCCTGTGCTTTAATGCACAATCTCAATTGAGTTGACCAGAAGATAAATAGGAACAGGAATGATAGTGCATTCCTACAGATTGTTTTTAATAAGCATGTTATTTAGTTGATCAGCCCAGTGCAGTAATGCCTCCTATCCTGCTCTACCAGACAAATTTATTAATGCTTCTTCCCCTCCCCATTTCTCTGAGAACATTGATTCCCTGCAGACATATCTCTATTAAACCTCTAGAAAGTCACAACTTCCAAATTAGATTAAGTAGCAGGAATGGTACTAGAAGAATCAAAGAAAATTGAGTGCTTTATTGAATTCATGCCACATTGTCTCAGGAAGAGATGGGAGTTATGTGTAGTGGTAACTTTTGTCCTTACTGTACTAACCAAGCTGTGGGCATCGCTGTCAAACCTAATTGTCTGCAGCGCGTCAGGATAAAATGAATCTTTTCTCTTATCAGAACTCATACCTAGTGAGCTTTTACAAATGAGAAATAGGTTTCAGAAGGAAGCTTTACGATTGATCAAAATCATTTGCTATTACCTGCTGTACGCAACCCCCTCCTAAAAACACTACTGACAACATTTATTTTTTTTTTAAAGTCCCTCTGGCTTTGGGTCGTAAGCAGACCTGCTTGTCATGCTAGCAGTTGCTAAATGCAGGTATTCGTTTTAGAGCTGCCTATTTCTCATTTTGATCTGACATATTAAAAAGCATATAATTAATGGTTGACATTAGTAATTAACATTAACTTTATGGTGCTTAATATGCCATCATTCATCCATCAAATAACTGGGATGCACAATGTCTTTGCATAAAGGTATTAATTGCACGGAACGATCCTCCGGTTCACAGGCTCTGCGGTTTAAAGTAGTTGTAAATGCGTTTTTCAAAATAGGTGACTTTTTTCATTTATTGAATGTAAACATTGTTTACCCTAGGAGCGTGCACAAGCGTGTAAACCAGGGACTTCCACCAGGGACGGCGGCCCCAGACGCGCAGCTTCCATTAGTGGCTAAAGAGCACCACCTTGCTGTCGCCAGCGCTCTCTGGAGGAATTTCTTCCCTTATCTGAAGAGCCAGAGGATGTCACAGACGCCACCTTCCCCACAGCTTGCTGATACAGCTGCAGGTTAGAATCCACCCTCCCTCCAACTACTGGATTTGGTGCTGTTTTCCGGGCCACAAAGATTTTGGGATATTTCTGCTTCCATGTAGTAACCTTAAATACGTATACGTGCAAAAAGTTGATTTTATCCTAAATATTTTGTCAAGAAATAATGTTGTAATTATTTAATAGAATACAAACAGATTGAGGACTCCAACGGGGTTTGAAGCTACACAAACCTGAGTTCTTTGTCCCTGCTAGTCACAGATTATAATCAAACTTGCAAATGCAACCTTAAATGACAATGACTTCTTTCACTATATCTAGACTTTATACCTTTCTGTAGACGTTTATTATAATTCTGCATGAAACTGTTCTTTTTGTTATGGTTATGATTCAAACCACATTTTTAAAAATAATATTTTACATTTGAATACGCTTTTAAAAGGCTGATTATGTGACTGTTGTTCTCTGCTGTACCTTTATGGTCATGGTTATAAAACTATTTCATAACTAGTCAGGAAGTATAGTGACAGGACACGGGGTAACAGTTTTAAACTAGAAGAGGGGAGATTTAGATGGGATATTAGGAAGAAATTCTTTCCTGTGAGGGTGGTGAGGCGCTGGAACAGGTTGCCCAGAGAAGCTGTGGATGCCCCATCCCTGGAGGTGTTCAAGGCCAGGCTGGATGGGGCTTGGAGCAACCTGGTCTGGTGGGAGGTGTCCCTGCCCATGGCAGGGGGATTGGAACTGGATGATCTTTAACGTCCCTTCCAACTCTAACCATTCTATGATTATTGATCATACACTGAAGGCTTTTAATCTTGAAGTACAACCTTCTATATGTATTTGAACTCCACATGCACCGAGTCAGCATGGCAGCGAATAGAAAGCAATCCTGATTTGATCTTTAACATCAGCAGGTAGCATTGTAGTCTGCTCTTACAATAGAAATCTTGTATCCATTTAGCTGAAATATAGAGAAGTGAAATATAAAGTTATTTATTTTTTCTCATCACGATACGAATTAGATAAAGTTAGAGGCTCAGAAGCCCTGGGTTAGTGACAGAAAAGTTAAAAGACCTTTCGTTTGAAGCTGCTCTGCAGTAGTTAGCGGGCAACGCTAATGAAGGAGGCAGCATGCAACGGTGGTGGTCTCATGCTGCCGAAGCGTGGATGGGAAGCAGCCATACAAATCAAAGGAAGAGGTTGTTCATGTCAAAACTTTCATTCGTTTCCTACAGCGTCAGTTCTTTTTTATTTTTATATTAACACAGTGAAGTAGCAAGAACAACCTATTAGAAACTCCGCTTTGAGGCAGGAGAGTGCAGTTGTGACCTGCTTCATGGAGATGTGTTAGGCGGTACTGGAGAGGGAAGCCAACCCTTCCCACCCTGTTCTGAGCCCCTTGCCTTGGAGGTTGCAGCCCAGAGGACAGAGCAGCTCTCAGGGGTCTCCTGTTCCCCCTGTCAGGCAAATAACCTGAGACTCACAATGTCCTTCCTGTCTCCCATTTCTCCCCCACCCATGTTGGGCTGGTGCTGCAGAAAAAACAGGATAATCTGGAATAAAGGCGGGCACAAATTGCTTCCTCACCTAAGGCAGAGTTGGGGACTCTGCATGACCTCCTTTTTTATTTCAAGGCACAAAAGAAAATGTGAAGCCCTTCATAGCTTAAGGTAGCCTGTCCCTCCACCATTAATTAAAAGAACTTTGTCATTGTTTCTGAAAGCTAGCCTTTTCTGCTGAACTCAAAGTCAGCTTCTCAAAGCATGCAGTTCTTATAAATCATTGTTTTAAGAAATTAACATTGCATTTATATGTAACTTGGAGAATTTGGAAACTAGTGAGCCCCTTTGTTCCGTTGTCCTCCAAAGTTGGGTTTTGTGACTTAGCTGATGCCTCTTATTTCCTACAACCTGCTCAGCGTTTCAGATGACATTTTCTTCCTCAGTTTAAATGCATTTGTCATTTGCGGCATAAAGAATGTGCTGTATTTTTTATGCTGGCAGCGTTAGATCCCACAGCAGGTCTAACAAAAACAGCAAAAGGTTATGCTTCATTAACAAAAACTCTGCACCAAGTACCGCCCCAGTTTCTAGATCTGCAATGATTACATGAAGATCCTCTTTTTTCAAGAGTAAGCTTGTCCATAGCGCTTTAGTTACACATTAGCTTCTGACACCTGAAAGTCTAATCCAAAAATAGAAAAACATCAGCTTTTACTGGGCGAATTCTTTCCGAATACCATTCTTCATTGTGAGAAGTGTGCAAAAGCAACTTAAGCAAATAACTAAAACTCAGTCCTGTAAGGCACAGTAATATTTATTCTACAAACGAGGAAGTGGTGGATGGAGGCAAGAAAGGGAGGCCAAAAAGATAGAAAAGCAATTTTTAAGACTTTTTTTTTATTTCATAGGTGGTAAAGCTATGCCTTTAGGACTTATAATCTGTGGTTTTGTGAATACATGTGGTTGCATTCATTTCTCCTCAAGTGTGTCATTTAGACTTACAAACTCTTTGGGACAGAGACTACATTTTAGCACATGTGCCAATCCTGCTACAATAGTTACCCAGTTTTAATTGAGATTGCTGGTACCCCAAGAATGCGTATTATTAATCATAATTAATTTTCAGTGCTTTTTTTGTGGAACAGGGATATACTGAGAAACCATTAACATTTTTTTTTTCTTTTTAAAATCAGGTTTTACTCTCTTAGCTTTGGATATACCCAGCAAAGCCCTGTCAGATCTCCAGCCCCAGCCTGTTCTATCCATGATGCAGCTGTTTGGATGGGATGACATGGTGTGGCCTCAGCTGGTGTCAAGATATTTAAGTCACCTAATTCAAAACAGGTGAAAAATTGCTATTGCTTGTTCTTTCAGTACCTTGTCATTCTTTTGTGACATTTGTGGAAACTGATGCTTCAGTCAGTAGGGCTTCATTTGCCTCTGCCAGAATTCTAAGTTTCTTGAAGTCATCTTGGATGTTTCACAGAAGATAGTGGGTGTTATTTGGGTTGTGCCGTTTGTTTGTTTTGGTGTGTAAATAGCCTAAGATACTCAAAATTTGTCAGGAAGATAGGTAGGTGTTTTGAAAAAGTTACTTGTCTTTTATATAGCAAACCGCTTATCTTTTTTTCCCCAATGGGAACAGTGTTATTAATAACAGACTTTGGAAAATGGAGACGTAGACAGTATCTTCAGAGAATTACTTCTGTGAAGAGCAGAACTGCATCAAAGGGAAATCAAAGGGAAATGCCTGGACCATAACCTTTGTTTAATTTGCATGGTTAGAGTTATCTGTCCCTTCTTGGGCAGAGTTGTTACAGTTTGGCAAGGCAGTAGCCTCCTGCCCAATCTGCACTTGCACTTGAATAATGTAACTTGGCAAACGTTAAAATTACCAGTTAAAAGTACTGGACTTATTTTTCACAAAAATCTTCATCTAAGAAGTCAAGATAAACATTATCATAGAAATCTGAAGATGCTATGTAGCATGTGTGCAGTGTTTTGCTTCCTTCGAAATGAAGACCTTCTCCAGGAATCTGAGGATGAGTTGGGCAGTATTGAAAATATAAGGAAAATGGTAATAAGGAAATGCATGCATTAAAACTCTCTTTTTGGCAAGCTTGGAACACTTTCTGAATGTATATTAATGTCCGTGTAGCTCTTGTTTCTGAGAACCGTAAAATGGGTGCTTTAAATTAAATAATAGGTTTAGAAAATTTATCAAATTCCTATGTTTTAAATGCTAATGTTGAATTTTCACAGAATCACAGAATTGTTTAGGCTGGAAGGGACTCTTGAGATCATGTTGTCTAACTTGTCCATTGCTCCTGCTCAAGCAGGGTCAGCTAGAGCAGATTGCCCAGGGCTTTAAGCCAGAATTTTATATACCTGAGAAATTTTATTTGCTTGAAGTAGGCCTCTGTGAAGATAGATGGATGGCACTTGGTGGTGGTGGCTGTTGTGGTGGGGGTTCCCCTCCCCCTTATCCTGCTTCTGAATCAAGCTTTGGAAGGAAGGGAGGTGAGAGATGAGAGAGGAGGGAGTGTTTCTGTGTTGGGCTGTATTTGAAAGTGCAAAATGTTGCACATTTTTAGGATACATATTGTGCTAAGGAGCATAACTGTACATCAGGGTATGGTAAAGACTATTTCTGTGTGACCAGCACAGATGAGGCTGTGGCCTTCTTGCAGGGAGATGTTAAAGAGGTTTAATTTAGTTCCCTGTGTGTCAGTTTGGAATTTAGGAGAGGAATGCTCAGTCCTCTGATTTGCCATGGTTCTCTTTAATCATAGAATCACAGAATGGTTAGAGTTGGAAGGGACCTTCAAGATCATTCAGTTCCAACCCCCCTGCCATGGGCAGGGACACCTCCCACCAGACCAGGTTGCTCAAAGCCCCATCCAGCCTGGCCTTGAACACTCCCAGGGATGGGGCAGCCACAGCTTCTCTGGGCAACCTGTTCCAGTGCCTCACCACCCTCACAGGAAAGAATTTCTTCCTAATATCCCATCTAAATCTCCCCTCTTCTAGTTTAAAACTGTTACCCCATGTCCTGTCACTATGCTTCCTGACAAAGAGTCCCTCTCCAGCTCTCCTGTAGGCTCCCTTCAGATACTGGAATGATCATTATAGGGTGAGTTTCATGTGAAGTTGCACATACCTAGCACGAGCCCGATGAAATAGGAGGCCAATAATTTTGAGAGGCCAATAATTTTGCCCCCTAAGCTGGGGGTTGCAGTTCCCAGCCTCGAGGAGAAATTTTTTCCCCTCAAAGGCAACAAGTGGAGACCAGGCAAAGGTATATCCTGACCTCATCAACAGAGCTTGTAAGGTGCTCACATTTCCTTGTGGTAGGAATACCTATGATAAGACTTTTTTTGGTACATTTGTGCAGAGGTATCGTACTCTAAACACTGTCATTTTATTATATGCAAATAAGATGGCTTTTTTTTTCTAGCATGATTCATATACTTATTTACCTTAGGCAGTTGTAGAGCAAAAGTTATCAAAGTATCTAAGTGCTGGGATCTTAAGACTTCATGGTTACTGCGTTGTGATAATTTTCACATCAAACATTCTCAGTTGAAAAGTAAAAAGATTATTTCGTTATTGGTGCTGTTACAAACCCTGCAAGCTCTGCCTGGTCTCTTTAAGATTGAAGCTTATTCTGCATATCAGCTATTTCTATATCGACAATAAAGGTTGTGATGGACAAGCTGTGCCCTTAGGAACACGCTCACAAGCTTTGGCAATTCTTTTCCAGTAGTGCCTTAAAGTTCTTCTCCAGATCCATGTTGTATAGTGCCTGATAGTATTATAACCTGCTTAAACTAACTTCGGGCATGTGTATAAGCTCACTGGTTTTAAAGGACGGTTTACCGTGCTTCTGGCAAGTAGTTATTGTTCTTGCCTCTCTTATAAAGATTAAGAGCATATTCCTCTCCAGTTTTAGGAAGATGTTTAAGTGGCCTACCTACCAGCAATCAAGAGAAACACGAGTGAGACTACAGCAGAACATGCTTTTGTGAGCCACTGGGGCCAAGTAGCCTAGCTGTGTGCATCAAGATCACATAAGGCTGGGTTTTTTTTTTAGTTACTACGAAAAGCATGAAGTCCATAGGCATCCTGTTGTCTTTTTTTCTCTTGGTACTGGAATTTAATTACCATTTTTTTAATATATTTTATTTGCTTGCATGTGGTCTCCTTATTTATTTTGTCAGTCGTGCTTCAGCAAGGATGTTCAGATGAAATACACAGTTGTCATGAACTAAACGAAATTAGTTCTAACTAAATGCATTAGAAAAAAAGCCCTTTGTTAATGTTGTTTAGTGAGAAGTAGAATCCAGTTTGGTTTCCGCTTGCACCTGTGTTGATTTTCTGTTGCAAGCATGAGTAAAAATTCAGTAGAAAATAAGTAGATTTATATGTACATATATCAAGAAAAGAGGACAAGCATTTTTCATTAAAGTCAAAGCACCCAGGACTGACCAGGGAGGAAATCTCTTATATGAAAAGGTGTAACTATTTTCAAGAAATTTCACTGACCTGAAGCACACACCGAGCTCATCCGACAGAAATTGCAAACACGGAGCAGAACAGACCCGCTGTCCGTTAGCAAGGAGTTTCTGCAGAATTAATGATGCGGGGCTGATGCGCTTGGGGAAAAGTGACTGCAACAGCTTCTCGTGGTGGTATGGCAGGTAAAACTTCAGGAATACTGACCAGCAGAGAAGAGGGATTGTGCTTGGAGTGTTGATGGTGCCATTGACTCCAGCCTGACACCTGCCTGGTAGAACGGTAGCAAGTGTTTGATTGAAGGTATATACAGCAAGTTTGCTGTATGGGGGAATGTATATACTTGTGTGTGTACACATACATACATACATAAAAGCAGTTGCCTGTAAGTGTACATGAAGTATAGCGGTTTCCTTTCTCATCTCCAAGCTGCCTTTTTATGTTTCCCTTTTTGATCTGTTTCTAACATGACATGTCTTTATTGGCTAAAGCAGACCACCTCTTCTCCATCTTTTACTGAGCTGGGACTAAGAAGACTTCAGAATGGTGTGGAGTACCCGAGGTGGCTTTATAGGAAGGGCCAGGGTAGTTTAAGCAGTGTCAATACAAAGTTCCAGGCTGATTCAGATAAACTATTTCCAGCATTATACATCATCAGTTTAGATAATCCTGTCAAGTGATCCATTGTTAGAATAACGCATTTCCCATTGTGTGAAATTTTTCTCCCTCTGCTTCATTTTATATAGAGAAAACCTATGTATATATATGCTTTTATATTACCATGTGTGACATTACCAAATTTATCGTGTTCTCTGTATTTGGGCATCAGGATATCATGAGCAAAGTCTGTAGAGTACACAAAGGGAATGCCAGTTGGCCTTCCTGTTTCTGTGCACCATTTTTATATGTCTAAATATATTATATGTATACATATATTATATGTCTACAGCTGGGCAAAACACTCTGCATACTTTTGTTAGATCTCTTTCCATTTTTCTTCTTCTTCTACCTTATGCAGCGCCCTGTGTGAAGCTTTTTCTGGTATGGGATATACATCCTACGAAGCTTTGACAGTGCGGTCTTGGTTTCGATGCGTTTTGCAAATGTTCATAGATCAACCGCCGGGTGCGCTGGCCAAGACAGATGCTGAGCGAACAGTTGGTAAGCGTTCACATTTCCCTAATGTTTGCAGTAACGATTCTATAGCGCAAAACTGGCAAACAGTTTCAGCTAATTACAAAAATGTATTTTTGTTTGTATTCCTTTACTTTTACCTAATTACAAAATGTGTTTCTGTGCGCTGCTTGTGCTATTTATTGATAGTTTGCCTGCTCTGCATATGACAAATTTATCACAAACAAAGATAAAAGAGCCTTGTTTCCTTGGAAGCAAAGAACAAAAACTTGCTCCCAAGGAGACAAGCTATTTTTCCCCCATGGAGAAACTGTTCTCAAAAAAAGTGAAAATCTGAAGTAAATAGTCAGAAATCATGCTGTGAATGCCCTAAAAGAAAAAAAGGAGGAAAAAAAAAACAACCAACAGTTGCAAGTAATTCTTCCCTTTTCTATATTGGATATTTTGCTTTCTTAGAGCAATACTTCATTACTTCTTCTATAAAACAATGCAGTTCTAATTGTTTGTAAAACACATCTTCTTGTAACTGTTTTTCATATGCATTTTGTCGACTTTTCAAGAAAACCGTTAGTAAAATGAAAGCCTTGGTTGTCTGTACTTAATACTCTTCATTCTCATATACCTGTATTAGAAACATAACTCGTTTAGACACACGTTCTTTATCTAGAGAGATAGTCAGTTGCAGAATCCTTGTATTTCAGACATTTTTAAATCTTGTTTCATTTTATGATTTTGGCACTAACTGTATTTACTGCTGTGCTCTCTTCTAACAAACAGGAAAAGCCTATATGGAGCAGCTGACTGAAATGACAAGACTGATTTTTAAACTCTCAGAAGTAGAAAGCATTCTTTCAAAGGCTCATGTTGAAGAGTCAGTTTTCAAACAAGACCCTAAAAATGCTCTTGTCCAATTCATTAAGGTACTGTACATCTCTGTGTTAGCTTCATAAGACAATTTTAGGGAAAAGGAATTGCGTCTCAGATTTTGTTTGGTGTACAGAAGGAAATTACACAAACCTGGTAAGAAACTTAGTAAGTTCATTTATATTTCATTGTTTCTGTTTTCTCAGGCTGTTGGTAAAGCTTACAGTGGCCTTCAGATGCTCCCTGAGAAATCTGCCATGGTAGCAAAGACTCTGGAGTATTTAGGTGATGTATTAAAGTACGTAAAACCTTATCTGAAGGCGAAAGGACCTCCAGAAGGGCTGCACCTTACATATTGGATCATAGGTAATTATTTTGCAATCTTTTAGGAAATAGTTTTAAGAGTAAAATGTGAATTACCCCTGCAAATGGGTATCTTCAAAAGTAAGATGTTTTCATGTCTTTTACTGCTGAAAACCACCTGTTTTACCTAAACAAAGCCAGAAGCAATGATGAGGCAGTGAAGCAGTGTTATGACAGGCCGCATCGTATTTACTGGAATTATGGTAGTGGGTAGGTTGGCTTAGGAATGTAAGGCACTTCCTTTATAGCTTAAATTCTAGTATTTGTTCATTAAAGTCTGGAATCACTGGTAGGGTGGAGAAATAAGAGTGCTGTTGATTATGAGTGAATGGGCCAGTCTGACCCACTTACAGAAGGTTTACCCTATTTTTAAAGGTATCTTAAACACAGAGCATAAAGACAGTGTATATCATGATTCTAAGGAGCACAGTGAAATGCAGGACCAAAGTACAGAGGATGCATCAAATGTAACGGATTTTAAGTTTTGTAAAATACTTCACTTTTCTCTTCAAGATCTGCATGTTCTGATATACAAGCCATACGTCAAATTTAGATATCCAGCTGTTGGGCTGGAGACTTGTAGAGTAATTTTAGATTGGTATTTTTCTTTCTGTCTTGGAGAAGGAAATGATTAATCTTCACTCATGCAGTTGTGTGCAAGAAATTGTCCTTTTTTTTTTTTTTTTTTTAGTAAAGGAAAAATAAAGTTTTAAAGAAAAAAGGTTTGTGTGTTTCAATCCCTTCTTCACATTCAGTGGGCTTGTTAAATTACAAGGACAAAGCAAGAAACTTAACAAATCTAACCACCTCTGTGGTCAGATTGTGTCTTCTACTGTCCCATACATCACAGCAGTGATAATAGAGAGTACTTTTAGCAGGAATTGAGCATGTTTCTTTCAAAGCAGGAAGCTTAGACAACATTATTAGAAGTATTGTTAAGTGATCATTCTCTTTCTTTATGATTGATCATTGTGTTTTCTCTCACTCCACAAGATTAATGTTGTTTTGCGTTGTTTTTAGAGATGGTAATGGATGGCTTTCATAGATTAATAATATCTTGTAACAGCCTACTTTTGATCTTTCATTATTTTCAAAGTCCTAAACATATTTTCTTGGGATATTCCTGTATTTTCAACCCAGGAAACTTTCTTGCTTCTAATTAAATATGAATTTACGAATGTCTCTGGGAACTACTACATAGGAATCTTGCTTTATTTAATCTGTGTTTTGAGTATTAACACTCAGGAGTATAGTTATTTTCTCAAGAAAAATTACACCTCATCTGCAATAAAGATTTTTCTCAAAGTCAGGGTATTTACACGTCAACACCTTTTTACTGGATTTTTGCAGCTCAAAAGCAAGATCTTAAAACTGGCTCAAAGCTGTGCAAGGCATATGTTAATGTGTTGAAAACAAGAAAGATGTTCTCCAAGGCTCTCATTTTGGGGACTGAGTGCCCACAGAGGTCTGGAGAGACCTTGCTGGTTTAAGGGAGTTGATTGCCCCTCATTCTTTTTAGCCTGCCAGATCAAATGCATCAAATACAATTGGAAAGATACTTCATGTTTTCCTAACACTGAATCATAGTGTGAGTAGTTGCTGATGTGGGCAGAGCTGTATTAGACAAATGTGAAGGGAAGACGAAGGCAGCATCTCTGTAAAACAGGACGAATACAAACAGTGAGGTAAATGCTTAAGTGGAGGTTAAGCATTTACCTCAACTTGATACAACTTGATACTTGTTACGTATCAAGTTTAGTTAATTTTTCTGCAGGGGTGTGAGAGACCGTCCTTTCTTAAGCATAACTGTATTCCTAAAGCAGCTTCACTTGCTTACAAACTTGTATTGAATCAATTCAGTACACTCATTGTGCTGAACTGCAAATGGACTTTGAGTTGTCTTGACTGGGCTTTTTCTAAGTGGATATTATGGAATGAGTACGTGGGAGAGAGACATTTCAGTTGCTGTTGATACTCTTCGATTACCTAATTGAATATAATTGCCTCTTGAGGTTTTCTTTTTTTTTTTTTTT
>VZRU01019021.1:402810-425073 GCA_013398155.1 Pedionomus torquatus | reverse complement strand
TTTTTCTCTTTTTTTTTTTTTTTTTTTTCATTGCTCTTGGGAACAAAACCAATCCTCTGTATATCATGCTTTTATCTTAATAGTTGGAGAAGAGGTTTTGCTGAAGCAAGTTCCTGCTGCTTACGCTTACATGACTGAAGCCTTCTTGGCTGTTACTCCTCCTGTTCTTCCCCTGGCTTATCTATTACTCTTGGAACTGTAAGGCTTGTTGATGCTGTAGAAAGAGACTAATTCCTGCTGGTGAGGAAGAGAAAATAATATATTTTTAAAATAAATAACTTAGCATGTTTTCCCTTGTAATTCCTAGGTCTTTTTGGCTGACTCTTTTCCCTCTAAGTCTTCATTTTGGTTGCAGTCTTAGCTGATACTTCACAGAATTGTATTGTGAAGCAATGCAGAGGTGAGATCGTAAATGTCCCTCAGACTTACTCCTTTCAAAAGTCACGTTGTGATCAGTGGCATGTCATCTTGAAGTGAATATGATTCTATATTGATGTGCAGAATAAGATTTGCTTTGCAGCTCCCGTAGGTTTTTTCAGGAGCCCTATACATGTAAGACCATCTGGACACTGATCCTGCCACCGAGTGTGTCTGCTTGCTAATTTAGCATTTTAGTCAGAGAGCGCCGTTTCTCTCTAGTCTGTACATACGGATGTAGGTTTAAGATGAAGCCACTCAAGTCGGTTTTGAAGCCCAAGTGTTGTGGACCCTTGTTTCCTGTTTTCTTTGTCAGCCTCTGAGTTCCTGACCTCGCTGTCGTACCCTTCAGCAGTCGGCTGCCTAGTCCGTGTGCTTTCTGGCTCGGCTAGAGGATCTTATTGACCAAATAGTGTATTGTAGACAAACACTGCTTCTAGAAATTCAGTAATTCTTTACTTCGACAAACACTGTTGGCCAGAGAAAACAAAGAAGACAAGGCAAGACAAGGCTTATTTTTCCAATTTCGCTGTTAAACTTCTACATTTTCTTAGTTGTTTCTATGAACAAAGTTCCAATGTTTTTAAGTTCTTCAGACTACTTCATTAATTCCAAAAAGACTTCCTTCCCCTTTATTCGGGAAAGTAGAAAAGTTCTGATTTAAGAGCAACTCAAAATGAAGATATTTCTGTATCAGTTAAAAGTTCTTTTAGGACTGCTTCTGACCTCCTTTGAGATCAAATGGATTCCAGGCACTTTCTGACTTCTCAGGTTATTGTTTCACAGTTGGCTTAAGCCAAGTTGGCTTAAGGCTAAATTCATTCCCTTTCACCCCCATGTGCGTTTCCCATTTAATTTGCTTTTAATGACTCTGAATATGGGATGACTGCAATTTGAGCTGATTCTGCTAGTAACTAGCCCCATGAAACAAACAAACCAACCCCCAAAACCCAAATGGGCATATCAGAAAAGTGATAAAACAGTATATGTAGGAGGGAAAGCATGTAAACATGGTGGGGAAAAAAGTCAGGGATACAGCATCTTCTGGAAATAACCCCACTTAGACCAGCTTAAGCTGCTGGCGAGGTGTGTGATCAGACTCCTTGGATGCCTGCCTTGTGTCTGGTGGACCGTTCCTGGGGGTGGAGCAATGCCATTTTAGAGCAGGAGCCTTAATTCACCCTAATGTCAGACAAACGTCGTTCCACAGATCTGCCCCTGTTAATACTCTAGTTTACAACTTAATCCTTTGGCAGTTACATGAAAATAAAGAAACGGTAATTTGGATACCGTGCAAAATATCTTCTTATACATGCAAATTCTTTATTCATAGTCAAAGCATAAAAGCCCTTAAGTAGCATTTCTACTCAGAGGTCTTTTCAATTCCTTTTCTTCTTTCCAGTCTTCTGAAAAGTTCCAGGCTCCATCCCAATCTTCTCCTCTTTTCATGTCCTGAATTCTCTTTCTTCAGCTCCTTCAGTGTGGGTTGCTCCTCTTTAGTCCAAAAAACCTTAGATCTCAGAAAACGTCTTAATTTGCAAGCAGTGGTTTGCAAATCTTACCTCTTTCCAGAGATTTTTAACAGCTAATCTTAATGTAGTTTACTTGATCCTTTTATGTGGGTTTGAAAGGATTTGAAATCAATATTAATAGCAGGTAACTAATTTCACATTTATTGATGCAGCAATTTTAGGAAATCAGGTAGAGTTCCTGAAGTGTATAGAAGACGATTGCTCAGTCGCAGACCCTGCCTCTGATGGTAATGCAGCTGGCCACACAACATGGGCAACGGGCTTAAAAATGAGAGTAATTTTTGACACTGTACTGTACTGAGAGAGGGCATCACCTTTGTTCATCATCTTGGAATGACAGAGGCCAATTTTTCATCTTGTAGGACAATACACGAAGCTCCTTCTCTCCCCACGGCACAGTCGGAATGCTTTATTACTACCTCCAAAATTCATCAAAACTGCTGCTGTATCCCTCCCTCCCTGGCCCCCAAACTATGAGTTTCTTTTTAATAGATCAAAGTCGCAGGCTTTGTTAAATTTTACACAAGCACGAATAATTGTCAAAAGTACTAATTAGGAACTAGACATTCCATTTTTCTGTCCTTAATTCAGGCTTGATTGTATTCAGTTGTTACATTTGTGTTTATTGTGTATATAAATTTGGGCTATGGAGCTGTGTCTTCTGGCAGCTGTTGGGTAACTGGTCTGTTCTTTGGCGTGGTTTGAACTGGTTGAGCAGGTTCTTTTTCAAACACATTCACTGAGGCTGCGGTGTCAGAATAGCTCATCTCTAGCAACTTTTAAACTCCAATATGTTTTTTTTTCTTGCCTGAAGGGTTACTGTATGAATACTACTACTTCCACTGTACATCATCTGTTTTATCAGAGAATCATAGAATGGTTTGGATTGCAAGGGACATTAAAGATCATCTATTTCCAACCCCCCTGCCATGGGCAGGGACACCTTCCACGTGACCAGGTTGCTCAGAGCCCCATTCAGCACTTCAGCGATGGGGCATCCACAGCTTCTCTGGGCAACCTGTTGCAGCGTCTCACTACCCTCACAGGAAAGAATTTGTTTGTAATATCTCATCTAAATCTCCCCTCTTCCAATTTAAATTGTTACCCCTTATCAGTACACTCCCTGATAAAGAGTCTCTCCCTATCTTTCCTGTAGACCCCCTTTAAATACTGGTAGGCTGCTATAAGGTCTCCTTGGCCTCCTCTTCTCCAGGCTGAACAACCCTGACACTCTCAGCCTGTCTTCTTAGGAGAGGTGCTCCAGCCCTCTCATCATCTTCCTGGCCCTCCCCTTAGTGGTCCATCCATCAAATCCTTATCTCTCCAGGTTAGAGACCAGGATGTTGTGCGGGACAATGTCAAAGGCTTTGTACGAGTTCAGGTAGATGATCATATTTGATGACCTGGAAAAGATTTTGCTGTGATATAATATCAAAAATGTCCACAGAGTTGTCTGAATGACAGACTTCAGAAAGTAAAGCATGAAGAACATGAACAAACAGCCATTTTATAATTTTATGGGACTGCTCTTAATTAGGAGATAGTGAGACATGTAAAAAGAAGTTGAATTGAGTTGTGTGGTAGTGGATTGCTAAAACTTATCATGGGAAATTTGAGAGCAGCTGCGATTGCTCTTGGATTGATTTCCTGGAGAATGATTTGAGGAAATTTGGTACACATTTACCAGTAATGTGGGAAAGAACTGGTGTACAGAACTTAGAGAAGAAATAGGAGTTTAAATATATCTTGCAGAGTACAGTGTAGGTGCATGGAGTAAGCATAATATGCACGATGGTGGGAAAGGCAAGGTTCCCTGCTTGATTTATCAGTGTTAATCCTGTCCAAAGACAGTAGATAGAATTAAGCTCTTTCGCCACACTCCTATATTTAGACAGAAATCAACTAAGTAGTGCTTGGCACATACATTTTTCCAGTGATTTTAATAGGCCTGTGCAGGCTCAGCATTTGTCAGAGATCAGACCTTAAAAGCCCTCCTGTGAGCCACATCTGTGGTCCGATATTTGAGCAAGCTTATTAATACGTTCTGTGAATTATAGTATGTGTTTAATAGGAATTGTACAACATTAATTGGTGAACAGCAGATTTATTCCAACAGCAGGACTGATATTATAAGTCATCATTAGGTACCTTGGCATTTCTGCAGTGAATAGTTCCAGTAATCCATACTAATCGGTTCTTCGCTCTCCACAGGTGATTTACAGATATAGGGATAAATCAGAAGAAAGAGGCAGCTCTGGCCACAAAAGGTTCCTGCAGTGAGCACACACAGGAATCAGTTGCCTTTCTACTAAAATGAGGAGCAGATGTTGTCATGCCCCTCTGCTCCCCTTAAAATGTCTTTGTTGTTTTTATAGTTGTTTTTTTTTTTAACCTCAGAAGATGGCTAAAGAACATGGTTAAGAAAAAAGCAGCTCTATCAACCCTTTAAAGTCCATCTGCTTTGTAGGGATTGTCCTAGGGGTCTGATGTGTTTGATTTCAGATCTCTGGCCCAGAATTGCAGTCCAGTAGCATGTGTTTCTTTTCTCCTTCATATGAACAGTAGCTTCCTTCATCTCTCTTAATTACCAGTAGGATTTAAAAGAAGTTCCATGTGATTAAAAGTTCCATGTGATTTCCTTGTAATCACGTCCTTGGCCAGCACTGCCTAAGATATTTTCACATTGTACTTGGAGATTTGCAGCTACTGTCCTGTTGGTAATTTATCCCTTGTGCCACTTGGGATCTGGCGTCATCAGACCTTGTGCAGGTCTGTTGCTCTCTGCACTTTGTTTAAAAAAAGAAAAAAAAAAAGATGAGTTCCAAATAAAGAACACAGTGTTGAGCTAAAGAGTCAATGGGCCTTCATGTCTAAAAGAGAAATCCAAGTTCCTCTCTGGAAACAACTTTTAGGGCACAGTAGAAGGATCAGGGCCAAAGGTCTGATTGTTCTCGCCTGAAAAGCATTGATGCTCTAGATGTGCCCTTCATGTGTGATGACTTTATGATGGATTTTTCTGTTATCCTCAATTTGAGGAACTGTCTCATTTTAGTAATTATCATTGTTAGTTCTTCATGGGTCTTATGTCCTTCATGTATTCCTGTGAGTGTTCTCTGTAAGGTTGTGGTGTTCTTTGTGTCCAGATTATGGACATTATTATGTCCAGATCATCAGCCAGATTAATACGCTTTCTCACAGATTTTTTTGACTGAGTACCAGCTCCGATTTTGGGATTGTGGAATATTTTCTGTCTTTGTTGTAAAAGCTGTAGTACAGAAATCACAGACAACCCTTCTTTATGCCTGCTGTAACATCTTATTGAAAACACCAAACGTTCAAGCTTACATACTAAATAATCTGTCATCTCTAACAGCCTCTCTGAGTCTGCTACTTGCCAAGTAGTGTTTTTAAGAATTCTGATACAGCAGCTGCTTTTTCCTACGAAATTTTGCTGTATGTGCACAAAAGGAAGAGAGAATCTGAACTGTTTATCAAAAAGTGGGACTTATCATTGGGACTTAACAAAATTACCAAGGAGCTCTAGAAGTATGTGAAGTTAAAACCTAACCAACGTGTTTGGTTGGGCCCCGTACCACAAAAAAGACATTGAGGCGCAGGAGTGGGTCCAGAGAGGGGCAACAAAGCTGGTGAGGGATTTGGAGATCAAGTCTTATGAGGAGAGGCTGAGGGAGATGGAGTTGTCCAGCCTGGAGAAAAGGAGGCTGAAGGGAGATCTTGCTCTCTACAACTGCCTGAGAGAAGGTTGTAGGAGGGGGGGGGGTTGGTCTCTTCTCCCAGGTCACAGGCAATAGAAAAAGAGAAAATGGCCTCAAGTTGTGCCGGGGGGGGGTCAAATTGGATATTAGGAAAAATGTTTACACTGAAAGAATTATTAAGCATTGGAATGTGCTGCTCAGGGAAGTGGTTGAAAAACCATCCCTGGAAGTATTCAAAGGTGGGCTGACATAGTACTTAGTGACATGATTTAGCGATGGGCTTTGATGGTTGGACTAGATGATCTTAAAGATCCCTTCCATCCTAGACAATTCTGTGATTCTGTGTCTGTGTTCAAGAGGGTCACCAATAATAGCAAGTCTTCAGGCAGGTCCTGGAGTGCCTCGTGTCTTAAAAACTCACTTTTCTTGCATTTTGAACTCCCCGTTTCAACAAAGGGCCAAGATGACTCGTACTTATATCTCAACCTGATTTTTCTCCTGAAAGAATTGTTCTGGCATGTTCAGGCAGACAGATATAGATGAAAACTTTTTTTGGGGAGGAACTCCTGTGTGAAAAGCAACAGAAACACACTTTGTCAGTAGCTGGGGAACAAAAGCAGCTTGTCTTGGAACTATTTGTTCATGTATTGGCTTACCCCAGTGAACATCGGGATTCAGGCAGATAGATGATCCTCCTACTACAACTGGAGTCAGGATTGCAGTGCTAGTGGAAGTTTGAAGAACTGTTGTAGTTGGTGTCTTAGGGGACTCTGTGCTTGAACTTCTTGCTTGCTGTTAGTCTTGTTGGACAAAACCATTAAGAAAACTGAATTCTCAAGAGGCCTCTGTTTGTGCCACTGACTGTGACCCTTGTGATAGGACAGCACTGGAGGTTTGGGTTAGTTTTTTTCCTTAGTCATTTGTTCTTCTTCTTTTCAGTACTCAAAAGAAAGGGAAGGAAACTCTTAACTTTCTCTCACAGCACCGTGTACCAGTAAGAAAAATACTCTATTTTCAGAGATGTTGTGTAGCTATGGGTAGTGTTCAGGTAGGCACTTTCTGGGCAAGTACTTCCATTATAGATTTTTCTCTGGATCAATATAGCTTATATATTGGATAAACTACAGCAGTTTTAGCCTTATCTTTACCAGATTAAAAAAAAAAAACTCTCTAAATCCTTTATAAATGGTGCATAATTTACTCTAATTTGTTCACATTATGAGCAGATTTTTTCTTGTCAGACCACATTTCAAAGTGCTCCTTTTTCTGCTATGTCAAAAATTTCAGATGTTGCTCTACAAACAGATGTGGTATTCTCCTTCCCCCTTCATAAATCTTACCTGACTAATATGCTTTGGTAGACCCCGCATAGAGTTGAAGAAGAAATAAGGAGCTCTTGGGCACAGAAACACTTCTCAGGTCTGAAATGCCAAGGTTTTGTTTCATATTTGAGGGGGAGTTTTCATGTCCCACAGCTTATTTTCCAATATATTAATTAGTCTAGTAAGGGATTTTTCTCTCCTTTGCAAGCCTTGCTCTGCCTCTGTCTTCATTTGTAGATCATCCTATCTGCAGCAAATTGCCAATGCTGATTTGTCACGCAGTAATTACTCTGTGTGCAGTTTATACAGCGCCTATAGTTGCTTAAGATTTATTTCAAATTATTGTTAAAAATTTACTCAGTTTCTAACTTCTTAAATTTTTCTTTTACAGGGCCTGTCCTTTATATGTTGTCAGTCCCAAACACAGGGTGCCTATTTAAATCAACTGCTCGGGAGCATAATTCAACACTATTTTGGCCGATTTCTCCCTTCTTCTCCAACCGCACTTGGAGCCGGGCAGCATCCTATGCTGACGGCTTTATGCAGTTCCATTACAGCCCCCCAGATGCTACGGCTACGGAAGACCACTCTGCACGTCATAAAGTAAGGACCAGCAAAGTAAAATACCCATCACTTACTCAGATTTCAAAAATAGCTAATGAGAAAGGGAATCACAGGATCACAGAATCTTCATGGTTGGAAGGGACCTCTGAGATCATCAAGTTCAACCACACACGTGCAAACACACAAAAAAAACCAACACAAAAAACACAAACTCCACAAAACAAATCACCCAACCCAACAATCTTGGCCATGAGAGCATGCCCTGAAGTGCCACATCTACACGTTTCTTTAATACCTCCAGGGATGGAGACTCCACTACCTCCCTGGGCAGGCCATTCCAGTGCCTGACCACCCTCTCAGTGAAGTCATTCTTCCTAATATCTAATCTAAACTTCCCTGGCTGCAATTCAAACCATTTCCTCTGATTCATGCTGCTGTTCTCTTCTCACTGATAGTTTGGCTGTGGGAAGAGCCTGCAAGTTGCTGCACAGGGAGTGGAGGAAGGACAATGCGGATAGAGCAGGAAAGTAAAACTGGGAAGATCTGGAGACTATTGAGAGAGTCACTGAGGATGGAGGTCCTCCCTGTAAGTAAAGGTATCAGAGGGGCGACATGAAAAGCAAGTACTTTTCTAAAAAAATTATATACGTTTATATACAGCATTGTGTTTTTGCATTTAGGGTCAGAGAGTCATAGTGCTTATAGTTGTCAGTTACCTGTATGTGGGAGGCCTCATTGCTCTGTGCTCCTGGATGAGAAGCTCAATGTGAGCCAGCAGTGTGTGCTGGCAGCCCAGAATGCCAACCCCATCCTGGGCTGCATCAAAAGAAGCGTGACCAGCAGGTTGTGGGCAGTGATTCTCCCCCTCTACTCTGCACTCATGAGATTCCACCTGGAGTACTGTGTTCAGCTCTGGAGTCCTCAACATAGAAAGATTCTGTTGGAATGGGTCCAGCAGAGGGGCCACAAAGATGGTCAGAGGGCTGGAGCACCTCTGCTGTGAAGACAGGCTGAGAGAGCTGGGGCTGTTCAGCCTGGAGAAGAGAAGGCTCCAGGGAGACCTTATTGCAGCCTTCCAGTATCTGAAGGGGGCTACAGGAGAGCTGGAGGGGGTCTCTTTGTCAGGAAGTGTAGTGATAGGACAAAGGGTAATGGTTTTAAATTGAAAGAGGGGAGGTTTAGATTGGATATTAGGAAGAACCTCTTTCCTGTGAGGGCAGTGAGACACTGGAACAGGTTGCCCAGGGAAGTTGTGGATGCCCCATCCCTGGAGGTGTTCAAGGCCAGGCTTGATGGGGCTTTGAGCAACCTGGTCTGGTGGGAGGTGTCCCTGCCCATGGCAGGGAGGTTGGAACTCGAGGATCTTTTATGTCCCTTCCAACTCTAACCATTCTATGATTCTATGAAATGTCAGGTTACACATGGGTGTGCCAGCTGCCGTGGGGAAATGGGCAGTCTGGAGTGTGGGGAGATGAAGATGTAGAGGCAAGTACTGGTGCACTATTCACACGATGTCAACAGCAGCTGTAAATGCTGTCCCTGCTGCTGAGACCAAAGCTTTGCTTTATTTATGGAGAATAGGGAACAATCTGTACTTGTTGTCTACATTTTGAGAAGAATGAAACCCCCTCGAATATAAGGTGATTACCTATATCAAAGGTAAGTCTATTTTTCTGTGTTAAAGAGTGTGTGTACAAGTTGATAAGGACAATTTTAATGTTGGTTTTGGGTAAATATGGTAGGCAATCCTGTAAGTAAAGCCTGTATGTAAGAGAGTGAATTAAGATTTCCCAGTCTTAATTCTGGCATGTTTTTAACTTACAAGTACTCAGGCTTTGTCATCTTAATAATTCGTGAATGCGTGCACGAAGGTGTTAATTTTAAGACTGATAGTGGAGAGAAAGTTCTGAAAGCGTAATGGCACTTGGTGATTTGCGAGACAGGAGACATTCCTCTGTGAACTGGGGAGAACATCTTAGAACTGTTGGGGGCTCAGGAGGCAGGCACTAGGTCTATATGTAAGTACATGCAGAGTTCAGTCGTCCTTGTGCCATATGAATGCTAGTGAGCATCTTGCTGGTGCACGGAGGAAATGGAACCACCCAATTAGGGGCGTATTATCCAGGTCAGAGAACTGTTTTAGTGGAAGGGCACCCCCAAAAAAATTAGTGTGAAATTTTCATAGTAAATTAATGGGATAGATTTCAGAGTTGCTAATATTAAAGTGAGGAAGACCCCAGCTTTAGTAAGTTTATAACAAGGATGGTGGGGTTTTAGTTATGTAGTGCTCAGCAAACACGCGTGCCTGGTTTGGGTAGCTGATGGCACTTTAATATGAAATGTCTAAAAAGTTATTTTGAAGGTTCTGGAAGTGCTTTTGTGAACTGATTGATGAATAAATGCTGTGTTTTCTTTTTATCTGCGCTCTTGTTTCCTGAATGCTTCAATTTAAACTTACTGTCTTCAGATTTCAGTAAAGTACTTTGTAATGTTAAACCAATAGTAGTTATGATTCTTGTACCCTTTTGTGGAAAAACAACAAATCGAGCCGTTCAAGTTGGAATGCTCTGTGTGCATGATGCCAGAATCTGCTCTTGTTGCAGATTGACAGGTCACCTTTTATCTTCGTGACAAATTTTACCCTGGAGATCATTGTGTTAATTGTGATGGAGCAAAAGCAGAGTGTGGCTGTCCCGTTACAACACACTGTTGACAAAACGAAAATAACGGTACCGATATAGCAGCAGAGCTGTAACCACAAGTTGGATTGTGAGTTGAGAAAAGCACATGAAGCTAAATAAAGAAACTGAACAACAGTTGCATTTTGGATATTGTTTTAGGGTCTTAGAATCTGGACTCCTTCCTTTATTTGGTTATTTTATGAAGCTGCCTTTGTATTTTAACTACTGTAATCACGCTTGGTTTTTTAACTGTAATTATGACAGCTGTTATTTCTCACTTCCCTCTCAGCAGAAGAGTCAGAAGGCATCACTGTCCTCTGATAAATGTGGAGTCTTTTCAGAGACAAGACAAATAGAAGCCATTAGTTGAGCCTAGAGAAAGATAGAAATCTGTGTAATGTGAAATCAGCCTCCTGCTGAACTATCAGGAAGTTATTTTAAGGTGTATTGTGGTTGCATTGAATGGAAAAAAAATCAAATTATAGACTCTGTTTCAATTTATTTTGTCTTCCCAGTGAAAACTACATGCAGTTCAAAGGTACTGCTCCACCTCCTCGCTTGGCCTCGGTTCTTGCTTTCATTCTTGAAGTACTTCAGAAAACCCAGAGCACTGAACTGTGTGACATTGACTTGGTTCTCCCGGCTGTCTTGAAATGCATGGTGTTGGTTAATGAGCTACAAGGTGAGCTGCTTGTTTGCTTTAACTACATCTCTGCACACCAGTAAGATTTCTGTACTGCTGAGCATCTTTCATCTCAATATTTAAGACTCTCCAATGAGGTAAACGAGATACTTTGGCTGGAAAATCTGGACAAGCTTTCTTTTCTCATTAACTGGTCTGGGACCTCTGTCTCCATGAGGCAGAGAAGTTCTGCCTCATTTTGCTCTCCAATGAACTAATGATTTTTTTCAGGAATCTGAAAAGCATTTCCTTTCTCCCTGCTCTTTCCATCTCATTTCTCAGGCTAGGTAACTGGAAGCTTTCTTGCACCTAAAGATTTGAGACTAGCATATGTTCTCCCCATAGAGGCCTTATAAGTAGATTAAAAGTACCATGTTGCTCTCTGAAAGCATCTTTGAGTCTTTTTTCTTCTTTTAGCATGCTTTGTTTGGTTGTGAGAACTTCTTTATTTTTAGCTTCTTAAAAAAAATTAATCTCTCTGATCACCCCACTGTTGTTAGAACGGATGTGCATATTGTGTGTAAGCTCAAAATTTCCACTTGATGGAAATGGGGATTCACCTCTGACTTCTCCTGGGGAGTTTTTGTCTAATAAAGCACTCTTTGTTTCAAGGACAAGGTAAAAGTAGCTGAATCGCCACACACCTTCCTTCCCCTTTTTGCCATCATAGTCATATCAGCCTGAACCTGGAAGTACCTGCTTCACAACATGCTGGGGAGTAGAATGAGCTGAATGTCTTGTGCTGCTGCAGCCACCCGCTCGCTGCCTGCTTACACGGGGCTCCACCACACCCCAGATGAAAGTCCTTGCAGCCCAGTTCCACCTTTATAAAGGAAGGGCTGTGTCTTGCAACATGAATCATAGAATTGTCTAGGTTGGAAGGGACCTTTGAGATCAGCTAGTCCGATCATCAGCCTAACACAAAAAACACCAACCCATCCCTAAGCACTATGTCAACCCATCTTTTAAATACCTCCAGGGATGGTGCCTCAACCACTTTCCTGGGCTGCCCATTCCAGTGCTTAATAACCCTGTCAGCGTAAAAATTGTTCCTGATATCCCCTCTAACCTTCCCCTGGCACACCTTGAGGCCATTTCCTCTTGTCTTATCGCTTTTTACCTGGGAGAAGTGACTGACCCTCCTCTCTCTACACCCTCCTTTCAGGCAGTTGTAGAGGGCGATGTCTCCCCTGAGCCTCCTCTTCTCCAGACTGGACAACCTCAGCTCCCTCAGCCTCTCCTCATAAGACTTACTCTCCAGCCCCCTCACCAGCTTTGTTGTCTTTCTCTGGCCCAGCACCACNTCCCATTGTCCTTGGCCACCCATCCAGCCTCTCCAGATCCCTCTGCAAAGCCTTTCTACCCTCAAGCAGGTTGACACTCCCACCTAGTTTAGTGTCATCTGCAAACTTACTGAGGGTACGCTTGTTCCCCTCCCTCCAGATCATTGATAAAGATGTTAAAGAGAACCATCCCCGGTATCGAGCCCTGGGGGACACACTTGTGACTGGCCACCAACTGGATTTAACTCCATTTCACCACCACACTCTGGGCCCGACCCTCCAGCTGACAGTCCTCCCATCCAAGCCACGGGCAGCCAGTTTCTCCAGGAGTATACTGTGGGAGAATGTATTTATTTGGAAACAATTAAGGGGGGAAAAAAAATATGGGGTTTTGTGGTTGTTTTTTTATCCCTTAAAAAGAGTTAGGGTGGATTTCAAAACAACACCCACCACTGAAAATAAGGACTGGACCTATATAGCTTTGGGCAACACACTATGCCATGAGTACTTTTCTTTAATTCAAATAGGAATGTTTAAAGAACACAAAGAGAACTTAAATTTAAGTAAAATCTCTATTTCCCCTAAGTGTGTGTGTGTCTCTGCTTTAAGAGTCCATAGTGTACTTAAAACTGTATGTTTAAAGGATAATGGCAGTGAAAATGAGACGTTTGCAGAGATCTGTGATTCATTCTGTTCTTTATAGCCAATCTAACTGCTCTCACAGTCATTTCCCTTGCATCAAAGTAAGATAAAACCTTTTTTTTTTTTTTCTCGTTTAAAAATTGTAGTCTTCATGAAAGGCATTCTCCAGATGGTCAGTTCAAGAGCTCTGTGTGAATCTTGTGATTTTTTTCTTTTACAGTTAAAAAAATATCTACAGACATTCTACAGTACATGGTAGAAGACTGCCAAGCGGGGTCAGGAGGAGAACGTGCCACCCAGCTGACTTCTGTATTTAGGTAACTGGAATATCTGCCAGTTGGCAGTGAAGCTGCTGTAAGCCAATTGACAGCAAACATGTTTTTTGAAAATAACTAATTATCCTTAACATACTGCATTGTCGCTTGTTTATGGTATTTAAATAGTGGTACTTTTGGCACTGATTTTAAACATAGCTTGGCCAGAAACACCCAGAGCAAAAAAGTAGAGGAGAGAAAAAGGTACCTGCTTTCTTGTGGATGCGGTGCTGTTTTCAAGGTGTGTGGCAGAGAGATGGGCTGCTGCAATAATGGGAAAAACTCCTTGTGAAAGGTGAGGGTCAGCATTAGGCGCTGCGAAAGATGTGCGTGCCTAATTTGAAGTGCATATAGAAGAGCTCAAATCCTCTTATGTAACAAGCTTAGCTTTAAATTGATTTTAGTTTGTGACAAATAAGTACTAGATTATTATAATGTAAATTATACTTAATCCGTACCTCTGCAAAACGAGACCTGTTTCTCACGTGGACACTGCGTGAGCTGAGACCCGAAGGCATTTTGCAAACCTAAGCGCTGGTGCTGTGCTGGGTCCTGTCCAGACGAAAGCTCCAGAGAGAGTCCCTGAAATAAGAATGGATGTTTGCGGGCAGTGCCAGTCTGCCCACAGTACATCATGTCCATGGGATGTGTCATCCCCCAGGGCCTTACTTCTGATTCAAATGGAACTGGTGATCTTTAAAGACCTCAAAGCCTCAAGGAGACAAATGGGTGGTGCTGCCCTGTGGAGCTGAGCCTCCCTGATCCAGGGGAGCTTTCTAAGAAATGCCAGTCTTATTTCTGCAGACTTGAATCTAGCTCCCTTGTTTTGTTGATTATTTTTTTTAAATTACTATTTTTTATTTTGTAATTAATTCATGGTTCAGCTTTGCGTTCAGGCATGTTACAAAGTGCAGTGCTCTGAACAGGTCACCCCTGGTTGAAACAGCAGCAGAATCTGACACTTTGCTCAAAAAGAAACCTGTGAGATAGTTTTAGCGTTCGCTTTGAAGAGCGTGGCTTCCTTTAAAGAAAGTATTCCACGCAGAGCATTTCAGTGTAACAGTATGAAAATTGCCACGTGGCCAGATTGGCTTGTTCTGATGAGACTCTTTGGTTGTTCTTGGTGTATTTTTAGCATCTCGTTGTAGCTTTGCATTAAATGCCTGTGTGTCTTGTGTCCCCGCCCCAGGCAGTTCATCCAGGACTACATGGCGGTGTACGATCACCGGGTTTTCAGTGTACTCCAAACCGTGGCCATCCTGGATCAGACCTTAGTTACCAGCCTGATTCCCACCATCACACAGGCCCTGAAGGATTCGGAGCACAAACAAGGGCTTGGAAGAAATGCTGCACAGAGGTTTGATTTTTATTTAATATTAGTTTTTGACAGTGAGCAGTGGAGGTTTATTCTCTTGAAAGCAGCACTGATACTCAAAAATGAGTTATTTTAAGTGCATTCAGCCAGAAATCTCCCTTTGCTCAGGCCTTTGGTTTTAAGGCATCTATATTTGCTAAATATTTTCAGAGATATTTTTTCACACTGGGGTCTACAGACCTCTGTAAGATTTATGCTAAGCCTGGTTACCTCTGCTCACTTCATTGTATGTTACAAAGCAGAATAAAGAGGAATTTCTGCCCCTCAGAATTTTCCTGTCAGTCCCTGTTTTAGGGGACTTTATGGGTCATACTTATGTAAAATTACGGTATTATCAGGTATGATCTGAGGTGCTTGGAAAAGAAATACCTGTAGCTTAATTTCAAGAGTTCTGTCATAATATAAACATATGAGAGAGTTGTGAGCATCCAGAAAAGGTTGGCTGCTTCTCTCCAACAGGCACAGGAGACTCGTTTTTCCTGCCTTTGTCCTTCAAGAACTTAGGACAGAAATACTTGGCTTGTGAATCCATCCAGCGTTTGGAGGAGCTGGCCCATGAGATGAGCAGCTCTGCACAGATGGAGGTGTCTCTGGGTGCAGATGCAGCACTGAACTTTCAGCACCTCTATGAAACCCCTCTTAAAAAACCCCAGGAAGCTCTGCCTGGGGTGCCACCCAAGCCAAAGGGGCTGTCCCATTAGTTCACTGGTCACTGGAAGGCTGGTCCCCGACTGGCCCTCCTGTGGTCTGAGCAAGGAACTGGCCAGTGTTTGCCTTAATGTACAGACTCAAAGGGCAGGATCCCGGTCCCCCCTCAGTCTGGAGATGTTTTGAGGTACATGAGGTTAAAAAAACCCCAAAAGACAGAGTTGTGCAAGAACATAACTCATGAGACATTATAGGGTAGTTAAAGGGTATTAATTTTCCATTTAATGAAAAATATATTTAACTCATTTGTAATTACATTATTCACGTCTTATTATCCAGTGCCAACAAATATATCTGCTTTTATTGATCGGAATTCACCCAAGCTCAGGCTGAATTACCATTATATGCAGAATTTTCATAATAACCTGCTTTTGATCTTTTGCTAATATATTTCGTAGCCAATTTTCCTATTTCTTTTATACTGTTAATAAAGTAAAATTCATATTTAAAAAAAAAAAAAGCGGGTTGTTTAAACTTCCTGACAGATGCTTAGAAACTACTGAAGAGCCTCATCACTTAATGTATACATTATCTAACCTGTTGCTGATATTCTGTGTTAATAATTTGTATTTACCCAGCAGTCTAAGGTGACCCATGAACGTTTTATTGTAAGAACACTAATAACTGATTTTCTCTTTTCAGTCCTGGCCCCTAAATAAGAGTATATTAATATATACTGTACAATTAATATAAACATTAAAGTGCAAACCCATATGTATAACAGAAGCAAAGTTCAGGAGTTGGATTAGATGCTTACAGTGGTGACTTCCAGTGGTGTTATTGCAAGGAACTAGTATGAAAACTGCAGTTTTGTTTGCTCAATCTAATATTTTATGACAAAGGTAGATAATTAGAACAGGCCTAAATGTCAGAGGCAGGACTTTAACCAATAATTATATTGCCCAGGTTGGAGATCATTAGAATGAACTTAAGGTGAAAGGTCTCATCAACACGTATGCATCCTTCTGGAATATCCACTTGAGCGACAGATCCCTTCTGAATTCAAGGGTTATTTCAAAAAGGTCATTGCTGTGTTGAGGAGGATGGTCTCAATCTGTGTCACTCCCCGGCTGCGCCCGAGTGCCAGTGGCTCACACCACTCCGCTGTGGCGTGAGTCACAGAGAGATTTCCTCACACAGAGCTAAAATATCAAGCCTGATGAAGTCTGAACACCAATTTCATCTAAGCTTTGGAAACTCCTTGTTTCAAAGTAAAACGTAATTCCATTTCACAGCAGCTTACTAAGTAGAATTCTGAAGCACTGTCGCTACCCTCCCAGCCATAAACAACGCAGTCTTCCTCCTTCCATCTTGGCCATGCGAATAATTCACAGCAAAGGAAACAGTTGAATAAATGGGGAGGGGGGAGAAGGGAAGTTACTGAGCTTCAATATCCCAATATGTACCCAGTGTGTTGGGGAATTTTGTACTTTCACTCCTAGGATGTGTGAGATTAAGTAACATGTTATGCTCTTTTGTTTTTTTTTCCAACAGAGAAGCCTACAAAAGACTCTTATCTTCCCTCCCAGAGGCTGGGCAAAATGAGATACAGAAACTGGACGATGAGACAGGTTAGCAGAGTGCTGGTGGATTAATCCTTTCCTCTGGAATGTTCCAGTGCTGCTGATGGTACTCAATAGCTTGGCTACTCAATAGCCAAGTTCTTTGTAAGGGCAATAAATTTCTCAATTTTGTGTTTTTTTTTTTTCCCTAAGTTATGTGTTAATTTTAATAATTTCTGTGGTATTTGAATATTGTCATGCACCTGAAGAGTAACGTTCAATATGGTGATCGAAAGATACAGCAAACGTTAAAATATGAGTAGAGCCTGTATTGCAACACAGAAGGTAGGATTTCAAAGAATCGAGGTAATTTCATCACTCAAATCACACTGAGTGAGACCCTGACCCTCTTACTGCCGTACTTTTGAAATATCTTATTCAGTATGTTCTTAAAATCATACATTTGTGATTTCTAATTTATTATTTTAGTAGAATGAGGAAAAAACTGTGATCTCTACTACCAAGCTCATTGAATGCAGTGCATTCCCCAGGACGACAGAGCTACCATTACTGTTTGTTTGTTAAGCCCATGTAAAGTTGCACAAAATGTATATAAGTGTCTTAACCTCCCACCTGTATTAAAACATTAAAGTCTTTCAGATTCCAGTGTAAAATCTCTTCTGTTGTCTTTGTGGGTAATACAAGAAAAGGCAGGTTGAGATTTCCCATTCACTTCCTTTTTGATATTATGTTCTTAAATTTAACCCATAATTTCCAGTGATCCCATGCTCTTACTATTAGTCGTGACACTGTTAATTATCCATTTAGCTTAGACTGGGTGTGAATGATGTGAGGATAAAACGAAGAGAGGACAGACTTCTAAAGAAAATACTCATTTGGAAAATTTATTCCATTTGATCGTGGCTAGTAATTATTCCTGTTGGCCTGGAAAGTTGGGTCTTTCAAGTATTTTGCTGTGCTATGGGTTGCCTTTGGGGTCTTTCCAGGACAGGTCGAGCTCTGTAACTTGTTCTACTTTTTTTTTTCCCTGCAGTTTTCTGAAAACTTCCATTAATGGCTGTGGTATCCTCATTCTTTTCACTTCCCTCAATACCCTGTATTTCTGCAAGTACTTACTGGGCTTTGGGAGTGGGGAAGTTTGCCCTTAATGGCAACACTGGTGAGCAGGCTGCTCACTTTAACAGTTAGTCAAATTTTAACTTTCCCATATTAATGGAAGGAAAGATTATTTTTTTTATGTCTAATAGCGCTACAAAAATCCCTAAAATCTCGTTCAGAGCAGCTTCTCTTTGGTTACAGTAATCTTATCAAGTCGAACTAGATAATCTTTTTGCCTAAATCGGCTGTCGTTACTCCAGATAATGCAGTAACTAAAAGCCTCTTTAGGCTATTCAGTAGTGCAGAACATGGAGGGGCTTTTCATTATGGAAGTGACTCATTGAACTCCCATTGTAGCTTCTGTACCTGGGAGGAGTTTTATTAATCTTGGGAAGATTGTGCTTCTAAAAAGGTGTTTTTTTTTAAAAAAAGAAATAATTAAAAAATAAAAATAAAATGAAATCCTCTCCAGGAGACATTAGTAGAGTTGTTTTCAGAATTTGAGTCCTGCCACACAGTGGATTACAGAACAGACATCTGACTGGAGTGTAACTAACTGAAACCTTTGACTTTTAAAAGATAGAATAGATATTATAACAAAACATTTAATGATGTGTTCAGTAAGTTGTTAAAGAACTATTTAATACTATCTAGTGGTTGGAAGTTTCTGAAAAGGCAACAGGGCTTTATGTAAATGTGCAGCAGCTCCTGGTGCATGAGAAACTAATTTAAACAGTTTGGAAATTATCATTCTTCTGTGTCAAAAAGTTACCACAAACAGAAATAAAGCATTTTGCATCGTATTCATCAACAACTGCCAACTGGGCAGTCTGGTCAGGTCTAATTATTTGGTATGGATATTTGCAGATGTGACTGACAGCTCTGAGAGCATTAATGAGATGAAGGCTTGCAGGGTGCTTGGCTGGCCTGACTTACGAAGGAGACACCAAAGCAACAGCCCAAAACCAGACAGGAGGAAAGAAGACAGTGCTTATTCTAAGTACAATTTAAGAAAAGTAAAGACTGAAACCCGCCCTGAACTAAAAGAAATTATGTATTATGTCCTCTTGGATGCCTTCTCTATAAAAGCTACTTAGGACACTGAACATTATTTAAATTAAACCGTTCTTTATTATTTTCCATATGAGCAGTTTGGTTTAAAGACAGTAGATGTGTCTAGTTTCCTTAGTACATGGAGAACTGCTTGAGCTAACGATGCTCAAGAGGTGCTGGAAAGCTTTTACACCAGTTGCTACCCCTGACAGGAGCAGGTCATCTGCATACAGACGCAGTGTGCCTCCTCACTTTGCTTAATAAGCAGTAAGAGTGAGCCTTGCTATAAATTGGGTAAAGAGGAGATCTGAGAGTCCGCCTCCTGCTGAGCGGTACCGCAGCCTCTGTCAGAGGAAAGGAACTCAACCCCTGCCCGTTTCAGATAACCACCTCGGCTTAGTCCTGCTCCCTTTCTGTATATGAAAAAGTTGGTGGCATTAAGCCTTTCTGAACAGTTAATTAATTACTCTAACTACAGGTTCACCATACTTCAGTGGAGTTTTAACACAATATTAAATCTCAGTCAGCTTTTTCTTCCCCTAGGCCTGTTGCGTGGTCCAAGCCCAACACCTCCTTTCCTTTAGACAGGCCAATACCGGTGACAGGAGACACGTTTAAAGTACAGCAGGGTGAACCTCAGGAGTATTTTCCACACTGATCTCACTGGCCCAGAGGACTGTTCTGGGATACACAAGGACTGCGCTGCCCTTTTCATTCTGCAATATATAGACTTGAGAGCTGAATAGAAACTACTCCATTTTTATATTTTCCCTATTCCAAAATTCGGGATACCGATCCCCTCTGACCCATTATCATCCCTGTGCCACAAACCAACCGCCCAGCACATCCTGGACAAGGGCAGGGAGAGGGAAAGTGGGTTTAGATTTCCTTTACTAACCTTAAAATGATAACTGAAAAAAGAAAAAAAAGAGGTACCTCCTGTTCAAAATTCACGTGGAACTTCCATTAGTCCCACAAAGCTGTCCCTCTATTTTATAAGCATTTCCCATTTGTTATTGTTATTAAAGAGCAGGAACGCGGTAATTTAAATTATTCCTTGCTTTCATTTTCAATGACAAAAAAAAAAAAATAGAGGAGGGGGAGGCACTTGTTTCAATAAAAGAGCTTCAGAAATAGAAAAAATGTATGCCTTTTATGCTGGAATAGAGCAGCAGACCCACAAAAAGAATAAGGTGCTGTGTCTGTGTTGTAATTGCACCGTAGAGGAGCTGCCAATAGCACACGCTACTTAGAGTCATTTAAGGAACTTTGATAACTGTCCACCTAAATGCAGCGTATTATTTCCCACAGGAAACAGAAGAGCTGGTTTTACTGTGCTCTGTTTTCCCTTCTTTCAGTAGCTTTTGAAAATCCCGTATGCATGGGTATTCTCAGCTTAATCGCATTGTATAATTTTTAACTATTACTTAAAACTCACATTCAGTGCAATCAGCCCATCTGTTAGCAACGCTTATAAAATTATGTCAAAGATTTAAAAAAATCTGATGCGGTGTCAATATGTCCCGGCATAATTAAGCTTGGTTTATGATGAATGAGGAGGAAACTGCTTTTGTCTACTCCAGCAGCTTTAAAATGGAAAACCTTTTGTGGACTTAATGTAGCAAATGTGAAGGCATGTGGAGAAGAACAACAGTTTAAGCTCGGTTTCTGTATTGATAGCTAGAATCATAGAAGCATTCAGGTTGGAAAAGACCCTTGGGATCTTTCAAGTCCAACCACCAGCCCCACTCTACAAAGTTCTCCCCTACACCATATCCCCCGACGCCGCATCTAAACGACTCTTAAACACGCTCAGGGATGGTGACTCGACCGCCTCCCTGGGCAGCCTGTTTCAGTGTCCGACCACTCTTTCTGTGAAAAATCCTTCCTAATGTTCAGCCTAAACCTACCCTGCTGCAACTTGAAGCCATTGCCCCTCGTTCTATCGCTAACTACCTGTGAGAAGAGACCAGCACCAACCTCTCTACAACCTCATTTCAAGTAGTTGTAGAGAGTGACGAGATGCCATGTCTTTACAGGCCTTGGGAAATGCCAGCAGAGCGATTCCACGTCACAGCCAAATTCACTGCGTTTTTCAGTCCGTCAAACACTAGCTTGGATCTACTCTCCTCCCTGGAGAATGTCACCCAAAGAGGCATTAAAAATGTAAATTTGCTAACTCCATTACTCAAAGGGCCAGCGTGACCTGTATGGGCGCTGGTGGAAAACTCAGCCCAGCATTCCCTTACAGGAACGGAGGGCATTGCTAAAAATACTCTCGTCTTCAGTACGTGAGGCGCTGCAAAAGAGCCTCATCTACCCACAGGAAGAGTTAACATCTTCAGCATTTTAATTCTGGTGTTAGAGTGAAACAGCTAAATATAATCATCTCTACTGGAAAACCATTCTTTATGTGGACACTTTTTGTCCCCCAAATGTCCTCTGGGGCGGTGGGGGGAACAGAAAAAAGCCCATTCTGCAAAAATAAAACTGCAGAAGCCCTTTCTACAGTCTATGTGCTAAACTTCCTGCAAAGTCTTCCTCCCCTACAAACTCTGCCTGCAGATGAAGTGTTTTAACCTTGCCCTCTTAATTTATTCTACATTCTAATTTTCAATAAACAGATGCCGCCTCTTTTCGCGCTTGTTTCCACATTGTTCCACATTCTGCCTGTGTTGTTTCTGCATGTGTGAATATTCAATTATCTATTTCTCCACGATTCTGCAACTGATGTACTGACTGTCTGGACAGGTTTGGGGGAGGGTAACCAGGGAAGGCAAAACTTAGAGGAAAAAGAGTTACAGAAGTTTGACTTCTCCTGAAAGTCACATACTTTCCCTGAAAGCCTCTAAATTTGACAGGCTGGAGGGAATGGATGCCATCCAGAAGGCCCTGGACAGGCTTGAGAAGTGGGCTCGTGCAAACCTCATGAAGTTCACCCAGGCCAAGTGCAGGGTCCTGCACCTGGGATGTAGCAATCCCAGGCACAAATACAGGTTGGGCAGAGAATGGCTGGAGAGCAGCCCTGAGGAGAAGGACTTGGGAGTGCTCATGGATGAGAAGCTCAACATGAGCCGGCAGTGTGCGCTGGCAGCCCAGAAAGCCAACTGTGTCCTGGGCTGCATCAAAAGAAGCGCCCTTCTTTTGATGAAGAGGCATGGGCAGTGATTCTCCCACTGTACTCTATTCTTGTGAGACTCCACCTGGAGTACTGTGTCCAGCTCTGGAGTTCTCAACAGAGAAATGACATGGACCTGTTGGAGGGTCCAGCAGAGGGCCACGAAGATGATTAGAGGGATGGAGCAACTCTGCTGTGAAGACAGGCTGAGAGAGCTGGGGCTGTTCAGCCTGGA
>VZRU01019021.1:385053-402681 GCA_013398155.1 Pedionomus torquatus | reverse complement strand
GGCCAGGCTGGATGGGGCTTTGAGCAACCTGAGAGGTGTCTCTGCCCATGGCTGGGAGGTTGGAACTCGATGATCTTTAAGGTCCCTTCCAACTCTAACCATTCTATGATTCTATGTTGATGCAGACGCCTCAGCTTCCTGGGCAGCCCCCGCCATTCCCTGCCATCAGCCCACTCTCTGCCTTCTCTTACACCCACACCAGCCTCTTTTCTTACCTGGCAATAAATAACTGGTTTTTGCTTACTTGATGAGGCCTCTGTGGCATCTGTGGCATCTTCTGACTTCAGGCGCAACAGAGCACCTCGATCTTTTCCCCAGGTCCTGCAACAAGAGCAAACAAGATGCAGGTAGGAACGCACGGCACAAAAACTTAGGGGCTAAGAGGTTGCTGTGAAAGACTTCTCTGTAATCAGTGGAGCCGGATGATTAAGAGCCCGAGCAGAATCCTGACACTAATAGGAGCATATGTGTTGTCCTGAGGCTCTGTGGCTGTGGAAGCCTTAACTAATTTAATGCAATTGCACAGCTGTTTAAAACACTGCTATTCACCAGTACAGACAATTGGTGATAACAACCTCAACAGTAAAAGCCTCGAAAGGGCAGAACAAACATGATAAATAACTTTCTTGCCAGACACTGCTGCCCTTCAGTCTTTGAACGGAGAGGCAAATGCTGTTTTGTATAAGGAAGCTGCCCACACACACACACACACCCCTGCTGCCGCTTCTGAAACCCCGAGCTTGCCCCCACCACTCAACAGCCAGCCAGAGCCACCCTGAGCCCTCGCTCTCCAGAAGGAGCAGTTCAGCAATAACTTGGTAGCTACTGCTGGGGTAAACCACGAGGACTGGGAATAAAAGCCTCAACACTGAGTTGAGCCATCCATCCAGAAGGTACTTCACACTCCTGGCTGGAAGGGCACCAGGCGTTATAAAGGCTAATAAATTACTTCTCTCACCACCTGCAAAATCATAGAATGGTTAGAGTTGGAAAGGGACCTTCAAGATCATTCAGTTCCAACCCCCCTGCCCTGGGCAGGGACACCTCCCACCAGACCAGGTTGCTCAAAGCCCCATCCAGCCTGACCTCGAACACTCCCAGGGATGGGGCATCCACAGCTTCCCTCGGCAACCTGTTCCAGTGTCTCACCACCCTCACAGGAAACAATTTCTTTCTGATATATAATCTAAATCTCCCTTTTTCTAATTTAAGGAAAAATTTTAAAATTAAAATAAAAATAGAAAGCGTATGTCAGTTCTGAGCCATAACTTATCACTCACCTGGTGGGACCTCTGGGATGTAGCTCGAAGCTCCAAGGATCTCCACGCACGTCATTTCACCTCCCACCTCTTGAAAAGGAGACAGGTAATGTTTGTGTCTCCACAAGTCAGGCATACGTAGAAGCTGGAATACTTGCCAGCAGGGCAGCAGTCAGAGTTTTAAAGTGTAAACGGCCTGTGAGGAGAGCTGGCCTTCCCATGCTGATTTAGAGTCACAGAATGGTTAGAGTTGGAAGGGACCTTGAAGATCATTCAGTTCCAACCCCCCTGCCATGGGCAGGGACACCTCCCACTAGAGCAAGTTGCTCAAAGCCCCATCCAGCCTGGCCTTGAACACTTCCAGGGATGGGGCATCCACATCCATTTCCAGGAGATTAAAGAAATTGAAACAAACATGAGAATTGTGATGCCTAGAGAGGCCCCGTGCAGTGGGAGAAATGGTTAGAGCTCAAGTTACTGTGCCAGGCACAGCCTGTGCAGCTGCAGCTCTGCTCCGGGCAACCAGAGTGAGAAACCTCAGCAACAACAAAAAAAAGAAACCCCCAAACCCACAAAAGGTTCTGACCTGAAAATTACTGGGAAAGGAGAGGTGATGACATTCCTTGATTGCGCTGCTGCCGGGATGGATGAACCTCCCTGTATCACCGCCCAGACCCTTAGAAGTGAGAAGATGCGTTTGGTTTGGGAACGCTGCTCACCGGACAACGCCAAACCCGCTCCGGTCCAGCAAGGGCAGGCGGTGGCTGCCACGCGTTCCGCGCCTGGAACGTGCACGAGCATTGCTGGGAATGGCACAGGTCTGCTCCCGCAGCACGGGGTCGGGGAACACAGCAGCGGGTAAAGCAGATAAGCGCAGAGTACCCGAAAAATCAGAAACGGAGAAAGATTTAATTACATGCTTGGTTAATATTTACAAACATTGAAGTTGTTGTTAGATAGGGAAATAAAAGATGGAAAATAAGAGCCGGGGGCTGCAGTAGCCGAGCAAAGCCAAAATATAACAGGTTAGAGTATTTATTGTGAACTGGCATATGCTAGGAGTATGGAAGGGAGACACACCATAGAAACTGAAAGAATAAATAAATAAATATTGACATTGTTCTACACCTGTTTAGCCTCTGGAGACCAGTGATTTGTGGGACCATATGTTGGACAAAATGAGACTGTTCGTTGATAATTGTAAATGTGGTGACCCCTTGCAAACTGGATATTAAAAATATTAAGTAAATGGCACATTTTAATTATACAGTAAAGAGGCTGTTCTCCACCATTAAAGGACTGCAGCTGTCAGGAGGAATTGATCATATGACAGAAGGTAACATTTATTTGATAGCAGACCTTGGTAAATGACATCCCAAACGATCTTTAGATTCTCAGACAAATGCATTCAGTTCAGACTTGGGTTTAACCATGAGGCTTTGCTGTCTTTGTCTTTCAGCTGAGACAATTTTTCTCTCTTCCTCATATACCAGAGGGTTTGGTTTTTACTTTTGTTTTAATCTGCTTTGCAGTATTTAGATTTCAAACGAAGCAATATTCAACGAGAACCTGTAAACGATGGGAGCTTGGAATTGGAAGTCACATTTGTTCTTCTTTTTGCCAAAAGTATTGAGTAAGTTGCATAATTACCATAGTATTATATCATTTTTGTCAACATAAACACAGCTTTCTATCAGCTTTGCAAGTGCCATTGGTGAACAACTGAAGGTGCAGACTCCAAAGAAGAGCAGCCCAGGAGGAGCTGAGAGCATTCACGACGCCTTACAAAGTTGCATAAAGAGATGAAGTTGAGACAGGCAGCGAGGAGTCACCGGCAGAAACGCCAGACGCTCTCATGGAGATGCTTCTACATCTGAGGCAGCTCAGAGAAACTGCAGACAGTTTCTGTAGCTTCCTTCCTGCCCAATAGGTTGTGATCCGACTTTAAGACAAATGTGTGAAGGTAAAGCAGCAGCTCATGTGGATTGATCTTCTCACTGATCCAGAGAAGCCCTTCTATACATAGCGTTTGATTTCCCCCACTGCCTCCTCCGCTTCTGATTTTATGAGGTGGAGGTTCCTTGTCTCACATTGTGCCGATCCTGTGGTGAGGCACTTGCAGAGTCTGAAGGTTGGGGCACGTGAAATAAGGAGCTGGAAGAAAACACGCTGCTATTCCATTGGAAGCAAAGGGGAGCGTAGGCCCATAGAATACTTCTTCCTTCCCTTCCTTGCTAACGTCCAGCACCTGCAGGGCCAAAGTGGACAAAATATTTCAGGCAGCACAGAAGGAAGCTGAAACAAATTTGCTGGCACACACCATAGAGATGTACTGTTAACCCCAACAGAAATGAATTCTCAGGTCATTTTTAGACTGTATTTACGGTGACCTCTTGCCATCCTTGTCACCCACACCTTACCCCAGCCCAGGCACTCGGTAGCAGCAATGACATCGGCTCCTGCTTCCCGGCAGCAGAAGATGCAGCCAGTGCAGGCAGGTGCTCTGCACAGAAACGCTGCTCCTGCCACGGAGCCATTTGTCAGCTCGGTGGTATAGAGGGAGCAAGGGAGCTCCATCCAAGTTGGAAAGGCCAAATAAATGAATGACTTCAAGAAAATGAAGATATATGGAAAAAGAGAATTAATTTATTTTTTTTCTTTTCTTCCAAAGGACACAGCAACCTCAAATTTGCTGAATCTGAAGATAAAAGGGCTGGTTTTGCTGGTTACAGCCAGGCACGCTGCCAACAGCTGAGACGGGGCAGCGCACGCAGCTCTGCCAAAGCGCTCATTCGACTGCTTCCCCCTGTACCGCAGGGTCTGTCACGGGCAGGCTGCCAGCGCACAGCCCCGCTCGGGGTTGCAGACAAATGTCCATCCGAGAAAGCAAGATCCCAGGATGGTTTTCATTTTGTCACTCGGCGGTATTTAAACCCAGGAGTAATACTGGAATGTACCTGCTGATTCTAAAGGAGTGTGTTGGTGGAGTACAGCCACCACCTTGATATTGCCCTGTTACTCTGTCTGAAGCGCCGTACAGCAGCTACTGAGGCCAGTCTGAATGAATTCTTTCAATAACAACTCTTAGGTATCCAACAATTCAGTAAAACAATACACTATGACCAGAACATCGTTTTAGCTTCTGAAGGGAGCCTACAGGAGAGCTGGAGAGGGACTTTCCTTATTTATCTTGGGAAACACAAAGGTGAATATATTATCTCAACAGAATAAATCTTGCATGGTCCACTAAGATGATCAGAGGGCTGGAACATCTCTCCTATGAAAACAGGCTGAGAGAATTGGGATTGCTCAGCCTGGAGAAGAGAAGGCTCCAGGGAGACCTTATTTTGGCCTTCTGGTACTTAAAGGGGGCCTACGGGAGAGCTGGAGAGGGAGTCTTTGTCAGGAAGTGCAGTGACAGGAAAAGGGGTAACAATTTAAATTGGAAGAGGGGAGATTTATATTAGATATTAGGAAGAAATTCTTTCCCGTGAGGGTGGTGAGGCACTGGAACAGGTTGACCAGAGAAGTTGTGGATGCCCCATCCCTGGGAGTGTTCAAGGCCAGGCTGGATGGGGCTTTGAGCAACCTGGTCTGGTGGGAGGTGTCCCTGCCCATGGCAGTGGGGTTGGAACTGAATGATCTTGAAGGTCCCTTCCAACTCTAACCATTCTATGATTCTATAATTTTGCATGATCTATTCTTTACAAATCTCACAGTAAGAAGTATTTATTATAAGGTCAGCAGCTCAACATCTAATGCATTCCCTTCTTACACTAAGTCTAACTTCCAGTCTTATGGGACAGTTTGAAAGTGAAATCCTAAAATCCTTAGTTGGAAGCAAATGAAAATGTTGTTTATCAGCAAAACTGCAGAAACTGAGATGTAAACCAGAGTTTCTGCCTGTAACTGCCCAGCTGGTCACAGAGCGGTGGCTGTGATGCTGATTTGCTTCTCTCACGGATGCAGCAAGATACAAATTCTTAAGTTTCTGTAGGGGAATATCTGAAAGCCATGGATCTGCAGGCAAGCTGCTCTTACACGAGATGAGAGAGCAGAAGAGTTTGTTGGACAACCTATTGCCTACAGCAGGGATCAAAAAACCTCCATTCAAGCTTTGAAGCGGTAAGCGCTAGGGCAGGTTGCAGGCTGACTGAACTTTGTCAAAGAACAACTCGTTAACTCTGGCAGCTCTTCAGAAAGACAACTTGGAGAGGAAGGGGGGAAAAAAGAACAAAAAAAAAAAAAAAAAAAAGAAAGAAAAAGACCAAGCAGAGCTGAAAAACTGTTAGCCCGTGCCCCATCATCCACCTCTGCAACCCTTTTACTTCCAAACTTGACTGTGTAACCTGAGAATATATACTCAGTATTTTACTCAAAACTTGCCAAAGGAGAGACTCCTCAACCCTGTTTTATTAGAATATCTTAGAATAATTGGATCTAATGGCTCATCTGCAAATATTTTCAATATTCACAGTATTTCCTCTTTGTGTTCATGCAGGTTCAATGGCTGCATAAGAAACATCCTTAATCTCTCCACTTCACATGCATTTTCCTTTTCAAATAACCTCTGTGCAAAATGTATCCTTGCAAAATTATTGGAAAAGACTTTAAAAGAAACCTAAATCGCTCACCTGGATACATGCCAAAGGCTCATTTGTCCAAATCGAATAGCCGCCAACCAAATAGATTCTACCATTGTGGACGGCGACTCCAGACTCATTTTGACCTAGAGCAAAATAGGAAATAGAAACCACTTTCAGTGTTTAATTAACCCTTTTAACACCAAATGTTGGAGTTCCGTAATACGATGCAAATGCACTTGGCAGTAATTCGGCATTCGCAACGTGCAACAGTGAAGCTGAAGTGTGAGGGTCTTTGCTCTCTGCAGGAACCCTGTATGGTGCTGTCCGGAGAGAAACCTGGGGATGAGCGATAAACTGAGGCTGTGCAGGGGACCATCTGCTGCCTTCTCCATAGCACAGGGTTCTGTAGGTGCATAGGTGACAGGCAAGCTCCCCACCAGCCTCTCGGCTACTATCACAGACACACACTTGGGTAGAGACGTAGGCTGAGAGAGCAGCACACCCCTCACGTTCTGCATACACCCGTTAACACCCACCCCCAACAGTCTCCTAAACAAGTATTGGAAGTTTTGAAGGATAAATACAGCCTTAAAAAAAAAAAAAAAAAAAAAACCCAAACATTTTCACAGTGTAAGAGGCACATTTAACACCAGTTGCAGAGACAACGCAAAGAAAGGCTCAGATGGTTTCTCAGGGTGCAGAGTGTGCAAACAACCCACCAAGTGATACCTGAGGAGAGACTACTCTCTCACAGCATGTAGTGCTATGGGGGCAGCTCCAGAACAAGGGTACCTGCAGAGCCAGTGCTTTTGCAGTTGCAAATCAGATGGTTTTCTTCTCAAAGGATGTCAGCTCCTCCAGATAATAAAATATAATCATTAAATGGAGAGCAAAAGGGGTACAAAAAACTAGTTCTGTTTGACCATGTGTAACTCCTCCTTTTTAATCCATGCCTCTCTCCCCAGCGTCCATGAAGTACTTCATTGACCTGACTCAGAAACCAAGCGACCCTTCTCCAGATCCCAGAGACTGAGAAACCCAATGCAATCTCTTAAAGAACAAAGTTGTCACTAGAGCAGCTTTTAAAACTACCAGGAGGAAAACGCCACAAGGTCACTGTCTTATTTGTCAGACACTCAGTTCTCTTGACTTGGTGTTTCCAGCTATCCTGAGCTTCTAGTTAAGCTCCTACATCCTTTGTATCTCTTTTCAGCGGTAGAGCTTAGAAATCAACGCGATGCCAAATGGAAGAGGATGAAAAGTGAGGTAGGCTTAGCTCTAGGACTCCTACCGGAGTCTGCACTGAAAGGTGTTGGCAGCCAGTACTGTTACTAAGTGACCCTCAAATCTGCTGCACAAGAGAATGGCCCCAACTTTCATGCTGTCCTGGAAATGCAGCCTCTTTTGCAGAGCTGAGGGTGGTGCTACTCTCAGAATGTCTTCCAGGGGTTCACAGAGAGAGCACACTAGGGAGCTGTATAAAGTGGGGGTGAAGCCTGGTGGACCAGGTGGCAGGGGCAGTGAGTTGCAGTGCTTTGCATGTTGCTACTACAACCGTTCCTCCTCATGGTGGTCAAGAGGAACTTTACAGATCCACCGCAAACCAAGATACTCAAGTCATCCCCAACTTGACAGAAATACAACAAAGACACCTCCTTTTGGGTCATTTACTAAGAAGATACTGCTTAGAAATAAATGATGGTTGATGGAGTTCAGTGCTGTATAATGTCAGCAGGAAAAGCTGTAAGACGATAACATAGTAGAGATGGATCTGCCCATTGAGCACTCCCACAGGGAGCTAAATCTACCAGTGCAAAATCAAAAATAAGTACTGATAATACTACAACAAATAATTTCTGATTGCTTAATTAGATCACATTTATGTGCACTTTCTTAAAAATTCATCCTACAATGCCCTAACACAAATGTTTTGTAGATCACTGAATGCCAGAACAATAATCAAAAGTGTCTTGTTGGCTACCACTGGCTCCTACACCAGAGGGAACTGAGGCAGAGTCACGCAGTACCACATACTAGAGGCATCTAAAGGGAGAAGAATTACTTTAATCTAACAGTAGCAAGTTTTCTTTTTTTGTGTACAACACTTACCTGTCAACATGTTGAAGTTGCAACGCGTCCACTGGTCAGCATCTATGCTGTAGGAGTCTATATGTCGGACCAGGATCCGATCGTTGTTGTAGTCCAGATCATTCCCACCTAACACATAAAGCTTCCTTTGGACGGCAGCCATGGAGTGATACACCCTCCGCTGCAACATCGGGCTACGGCTTAGCCACTTATTCTGGACAAGAAAAAGAGAATGTGTCTCAGCACTGCTCAAAGACATACCCGTATTACCAGTACAACAACAGGAGCGTGTCAGTGGTGTTCTCCTTACCCTCAGGGCCAGAAATCACAAGTGTATACACTTATGTTGCCCGTATGTTAAATGTGCATATTGGTTATAACACTGACTAGACATACTTCAACACTTGGTTTACAGTTCTCACATTTAAATGCATTAATGTAATGGTATTTCTTGTTCTGTATTTTTTCTGTTTACCTCATCAGGTTTCAAAGCTTTTTTTTTTTTTCTTCTTAAGAATTCAGTAGCAAATCCTTCTTTAGCAAGACTATTAGATGTTGTGTAGCGTGCTAAAATTATCTGTACCAACTAGCTCTGTTATGAGAGAAGAGAGATTCTTCTACCTTTCCTTATTCAGAAGCCTATTTGATCTTATCCTTGGGGAATGAAGCAACAGGGAAAAGTCATTTCCTAAAGAATCTTCTCAAATGATTCATGTATTGGGTGTAATGCTAACCCGTTATTTGTGGGCACTTATAAAGTAACATGCTTTTTGCATATTTTTCTTCCTGGTTAACAATATTCGAGGATTCTACCTGTTTAGAGGAGGGGCAAGAGGACATGGAGGGAGAAGACTTAAAGCACAGTATTTCAAACCTAAGAAAACAATTGCTCCTGCTACGCTTACCAAATCACACAACCCGGCCATGGATGAGATCAATTTATTTAAAGTGGAGGAAGTTAAAAATCCGTGAGGAAATTCGGTGCGTTACACGTGGCGGTAACTCAAGAGCCTCTAATACTACTGCCTTTTAACCTCCACGATATATAGCCGTACATTTCAGCGGGTAACAGTTGAATATTAGGCATTAATGTTTGCATTAGTAGTCCAGTCTCTTAACACCAGACTATAGACACCATCTGCTTCGCAAAGCCTGCCTGCATCCCCTGATTACATCTTTAGCTTCCTCCACTGCGGTGCCTGCCAGGTGAGCCGCAAAGCACCGCAGCGGCACAGAAACGGAGGGGCCTGGTGGGGTCATTTCTAATAAGCCGGCGTGTGAATACTAATCAGTGGCGGGGGAAGCAGAGGTCACCCCAGCCGGCTTGTTGGCAGGTAGCTGTGTGCTCTGTGGCAGATGGCAGGCATTATCGACTCGCCACAAAGGCCTCGCGCAGGAGCAAGCGCCGGCGCTGAATGATGGAGTTATTGAGATTCCGTGCGAGATGCAAGCAGATGTGATGGTTTCCAGTACCCACCGTAAACAATATGCCAGCAGAATTTTTAAAAAGAGCTCCTGTGTACAAACACGAAGCGGACCTCGCTTGAAGAATGCGAGCCCACACTTCCCCGGTAACTCTTTGCATGCCAGGCCAGGTCTCTCGCCGCCGGCACAACGCGCTCAAACAACCCTGCCACAGGGATTTTGGGGGAGCAACCTGCACGTCAGCGAGTGAAGAACCCAAGCAAAAGATGCAGCGTAGAGACACGGTGTCTACATAAGAGCGTCCCCCTCACAAGCAAAATAAGGTCGCTGCCTGTAATTACAGCCCAGATTCAGGACAAGAATCAGCACAATCGATGTGTAAAACTGCACCTCAAAAATAAAGGGGCAGGTGTGTCATCACTCGTTTTCTGCTGCAGGACCCGTATGTGCTACGCTTTAAAAAGTCAGTGGGAGCCACACAGAAGTACCTCCTGGCACAATTTGGTTCCAAATACAGCAATCAAAGCCCCTATCCTACAATCAGAAAAGTCAATATTCTTCCAGGCGGGTGTAAATCAGGCTATGCAACTCTGATTGCAAGCTTAGGACTTTTAATTCCTAATACAAGCAAGAGGGCATAACCATGCCCTAACCCTCCGAAATGGTTACTGAGCCATGCTAACCTAATCAAAACACATACATAATGTATGAAATAATCCCCAAAAGATATTTTAGGTGCTTGGGTAATGAAATGATGGGCACCCTTGCAGTCAGCAGAATAAGTCACAGCCAGGTAGTGTAGTTCTGAAAGTATGCAGAAAACAAAAAGCCCATATATGCAATTCAAAGCAGAAATGCCAATGACAAGGAGCGGTTTTGTGACACTGACTTTGAGTATATGTTGCCCAGGGCTGCTGGATTACAAAAAAAAGAACAAGCAAAATAAATACTGATAAATACAGGGGATTTAAAGCACATTTCTGTATTTAATCTGTTTCCAACGCCCACAGGCTTAACAAATGTAATAAAAAGTCAGGGTGTCCATTACTCCCTTAAACTCGCACATCAGTACAAATGGAATTTAAAGCACCCCTAATTCATACGGTCAGCATTTTTAGCTTTACAAAATCATCATTTCTATTTGCTGAGAGACCTGTTTGAAGCAAAACATGTGAGAAAAAAACACATACAGCACAGATACCCACCTGCTTAGGATCATAGACCATGAGCCTGTTTTGGTACTGTGCAGTGTTTGTTACTCCTCCTACGAAAGAATAAGCTCAGGTTACAATTTTTCGTAGAAGCGAAACCAGGACCGAGATCAGGTACAGCAAAATACCCAATTCTCGGGTTCATTTGCTGACATAATTACGTTGCAAACCGCCACTTAGGCTTACATTTACATTCCACTGCGCTTTTTCATCTGGTCACAAGGTAATAAGCAACGCATTTGTCAAACATCTAGAACCAAACCAGCAACAACAAACACTCCCCCGCACTTCTCACTTCCTCTGTAAAGCTAATTCTATGTGCTGAAAATGAGATAAAAATTGATCCGTTTATAAATCACTGCGCGTTCAGCCATCATCAGGGTGAGAAGAAAACCTTTCCCTGTTCCAAGGGGTGTGCACTGTGTGAAAGGGTTTAGAGGAGGAGGAGGGCTTGCACCAGAGAGGAGGAAGAGGTGGGAGAGGAGCTCTGCCTAACGTTCTCCATTGCCAGCTGGAGAACACAGCGCAGCCCTGTGCAACCGCACTCACCTACAGATTGAAAGGAAATTCTACATTTAGTCTGTGCTACAGAGTGAACATCTCCTGGTCTGCTGCAGAACTGTTGGGAGGTTCCTCCACAGACACCAGAAACAACCCTACCATTTAGCAAATGCACCTTTCAGTAATGACAAAAAGTATCATGTGCCTCAGAAAAGCCCAGAATAGAGACTGACCCAAGTGGATGCCACAAACCCACTACTTACCTCAACACAGTGTATGTTTGATTGTCCTGTCTTCTATTTGTTTCAAACAGCAAATCTCAACAAGTAAACTGGTGGGAAAAACCCCTCAGTGTCAAGCCTGTATTCTTACCTGAGTAAATGTGTTCTCGAGGCTGCTCAAGCCTCCTGGGGACATGGTGTCACTGCAGCACTGCCACAGGTCCCATTCTCCCCCCATCTCTCTCCCCTGTCACCACCTTGGGCCCATGGGAAGATGGGACCAGAAATAACACCTGCAAGCTGCACCTTGCCTTTCATCCTACCAGAAGGTCTAGACTTAAGTAGGGCATGGCAGAGGCCATCAGTGAAACTCATGTTGACAGACAAAACTTCTTATACTACAGTGTTAACAGCATGTGCAAACAATGGCCAAAATCCACAGCAATGAGAGGAGGGAATTTCATCTGTCATTGCATTTGTTGATGCTTCTCTTTTTGTTAGGACAGCCCCTGTCTCAAACAGAAGAGTGGCACAGCTGCTTTCATTCCTGCTGACTGAGCGATGGCCCAGTCCTACTAAGGCCACTTTTGTTGTTTTTTTTTTCTGTTAATGTGGCTCCGTGGTGGGGAATCCTCATTTGCCAGCCTCCAGCTGCACCTAGCACAGGAGCACACTGTGATTTTGAAGCATCTCCCCTGCTTCTCATGTGTCATTTTAGGCCGTATGGTGGGACTGGTGTGTGTTCAAGTTCAACCAGAAGCTCTGCTCCAGATGTGCACCAGCTGTGCTCCAGCTCTCAATGGGACACCAGAGTATGAAATAATAACCGGTCTTTTGGATGGCTTTGTATCAGCTGAGTACTGGGAACATCTGGTCCAGAGGACCAAAACAAATCTAGTCCAAAGCAAAAAACGTGAACTGTCCATGGAGCAGATATAGAGAACTCAGTACAGCAGTTTTATCCGCTGACCTGCTCGCTAACATAGATGCACCCTCTCATCACTCCAAAGTGAAGCCAAGAATCTGATCAAGAAGCAGAAGCTACAGACGAACCTATTCAAGAATCTTGTCTTCCCCTGCAGCAGCAGGGAGGATTACCACTGTCATTTGGGTGCAGCTCTGCAAGCACCCACCTATGCTGGGGTGGCAGCACCAGCTCCCAGCTCAGGGCCCCTCACAGGCCAGGAGACAGCGATGCGAGATGTGGTCTTGCCAAACTGTTTCCATCACGCTCCGCCACACGCTGCCCATCACAGCGCCGTTGAAGTGCAGATGGAAGAACATGCACTGGAAAGCAATGACTTGTTCCCATATCTAATCTCACAATCTGTTATTTGTCCCTACACTGCTGAGTGGCTTCCACAGCATCAGTGCCCATCAGCCACGTGCACAAAACAATCTTCCCTAATATTTGTTTTGTAATTTGATTTTCTTTTACATAGCTATTTTCACTCCTAGCGTAATGTTTTAAAATGAGATGTCAGATTAGTATTTTGAAAAATAAAAATCATAGTTATTTGGATGATTACATCCAGAATGTTAAGCTCTAGGAGATGCAGTGGAAACACAACGCTGGGTCTTGTATTTCCCTTCTAAAAGGGCACCTTAATTTGGAGGGCAAGACGTGGAAGAAGAAGAGAAAGAAGGGGGTTGCTTCCTCATAAAATAATGAAATAATCAAATAAGCAAAATTATTTGCCTCTCTTCACAAAGAGCCCCTCATATCAAGTACACAGCTTACATTTTCCCCCTGCAATATTGCTCATCTGTGGTGTTTTATCATTACATTCCCTTCACATACCGCTCTTCACTTTTAGATTAATCTGCCAAAATGAGATGCTAAGGATTTGCATACAGATTTGACTACACAAAAATAGATCTGGAATTAATAACAGTCTCTATATGTTTTAATTTCTTCTAGACTGGAGTACCCTTGCCTCCAGCAGAATTCTTGGCTTTGAAAGTCATCAAGCTGATTTGTCTGCTCTTAGGTTATGATGCCACATGCTGCTACACTGTCCCCTGCAATCAAAGTGCTCGCAGAGATAGATTCCATGCCTTCCCCTAACAAGTATATTTTATAGATTGGCAGTTTTGATCTCCCCTCCCCAGGGGGATAATCTGCATCTTAACAGGTTTCTATAGATACATCTGTCATTAAATATGCCATCTTATATCTGCATCAATTTTCAAACTCAAGTTCCTCCTAACTTTGAAGTGCTATAGCAAAAGTTTAAAATTTTCTGCCAAAATTCAAATCTAACAAGTCTACAATGTCCTCTTGAACTGTTGTTTGTTTTTTTTTTTAAATACTTCAGGCAGCTAGGAAAGGGCAAAAGAAGAGCAATGAGTCTCTAAAAAAAAAACAGGGAAAGGGAAAAAAAAAGTTTAAATGGTACTAAAAGTAAGACACTTTCTCAGAAAAAAAAAGGGGGGGGATAATTCTGAGATAATTTCTATGAAGAAAGGAGGGGAAAGGCAGGGAGCCATTGCAACCACACTTGAAAAGCAGTATTTAAAAATACAAACCATACCTTTAAATTTGATATCAAGCAATAGCAGCTAATGTGGTAGTAACCCATCAGTTACGGAAAAGGGGAAAAAAAAAGGCCTGGCTGAGTAAATGACAGAACATTTCCAGTTTGGTCAGCGCTCACTGGGTTTTATAAACCGAGAGCAATGATTGCACTGCTTTGACGTGAGCAGCTTGCTTTGAGGACTGGAGTTTCCAGGAGGTGAGAAGTACTCACAGCACAAACCTGCAGGCGGTAAACCCTGCTTTTTAAGCCCTCCAAGACCTGTAAGTTCCCAAATCATATAATAGTGCCCCTCTACATGGAGAGGTCCTGGAGGAGTCCAAGACCCAGCTTGGGAAATATTTTAGTTTGTTACAGTCCCCCAAACATAAACCGCACTGAAAAGCAACTTCAAAGAAGACACAATGAAGACACAATGAAGACACATCCAAAAAGAGAAGGGTGGGAGGTGGTAGATTCAATAGTGGTTTACCCAATAGAAAATTTACAACCCATATTTATAACATGTCCTAGTAGGACTTCTGTATGACTCCAGAAATCTAATCCCACCCAAATCCCCCAGAAAAACCTCACCACTCGCTCTGAACTCCCCAAGTGCTGGGCTATACGCACGAATCCCAGTTTGCTGGGAGACGTGTAAAACTGCATGTTGGCAAAGAGATCCCACGTGTATTCCTTCCAGCAAATCCAGGGAATATATAGAAACCTCATCACGGGTACCCCAAGGTGCTCTGCTGGTTTAAAATAGAAATCTCTCCCCTCTTACGTGTTTGTGTGTTAAACACAAGGTAAATCCTCCTCAACATGCAAACCCTTTTGCTTCAGCCAGCCCAGGTGCAGTGAGGACACCTCAGCTGGAGCATGTCTTCCACCCTAATGAGTTTCCTAATTAACACCATTCCACCTCGGATACAATCCAGCTGCAAACAAGAGGGGCACAAACCTTAGTTTGTTTGTGGGTTGTTGTCTTTTGTGTTTTTTTTTTTTTTAAATCATTAAAACCTGATGTTTACATTCAATCTAAGAAGTATCTGGGGCATCAAACCTACAATGTCCATCATCTTTATTCAAATATAATAATGAAGCAACACTACTTCATATACAGACTGAGACTGGATGACTAAGGCAATTCTTATGCACTTGTTAAGCTCCTGCTCCTGATAATTTTGGTGGCAGCTGCACTGCAAAATTTGATTCAGTTAGACATCGTAAATCCCTATTCAATCCAATCTATTTTTCATAAAACAATTTTATAGGCTTTCACTGAGAAAAATTTTTTTCTTCTACTCACAAAACCCAGCATACTGATAAGTAAGGTAATGCTTGTCCCCTCAAACCACTTGCAAACTCAGAATGATTCTCCAAGATATGTGATCTCCATTTCCTTGGTCAAAACCTCCACCATTAGAGAAAAAAATAATAATAACTAACAAAACAAACAAACAAACAAAACCCCTGAATTTTGAAGAAAAAAGCGGTTCGATACAAAGCAACTGTACAGGGTTGGCTTGTTTACCCCCACCAAGATGAGTTTTGTGGGTGTCAAGATGTGATTTTAGCTGACACACTTAAGGTCAGGCAAGTGGGACCTCTGCCGAACAACAACATAATACTTTGCTTTAGAGAAGACTTTTCATGTGCTAATCTCTTCAGCTCTTGAGAAGGAAGGGAAGCCTCACTATCCCCAGCTGCAGGTACAGGAATGGCCCCAGAGCTGAACTGCCTGGCAGAGGTTCCCTGCTCCCCCTCTGTCCCCAGGGACATCACACCACTAGGGGAGGAGGAAGGTGAAGGCTTGCCGAAAGGCAGGTCCCCAGGTTTGCAGGCACTCGCCATGGAGGATGCAGGGAAATGAGCACAGTTCAAGCTCTCGCTCTTATGGAAAATATTTCCCTGCTTTTATAGGGACTGACTGTTAGTAATGTTGAACTCCAAAGGGTTCGGTGCATTTTGTTTCTCTTTCACTCAAATACTTCACTTTCCAAGCATGTGGCATGCAATTCGTTTGTGTAACGGGTCACGGTGTCAGATGTTAACTGGGGTCTGTAAGATTCATCTTTCTATAAAATTTCAAAACCATCTGCCCAATGCTGTACTGTCAATACAGAGAACTTATTTTAATGAATTCCCATCTACTTTTTAAAATAAGGAAAGAAAATAAAATGCAGGCTGTGAAAAAAGAAAAAAGAAGAAAGACTAGAAAAAAATAACAGCCTATGTATAAAAATATGTTCCACAAAATATGAAGCTTGGAAAACTCAAGAGCTGAGCTCACTTGTGGTGACCAGAGGGTCTGACTAGTTCCAGAGTGCAGAAGGCTCCCTCCAAACCTTCTGGCAAGTTAAAAACCCCAAAGAGCTGGCGGCAGCTTAGGAGTCCCTCTGTCACCTGAAACACAGCCACCCAGCTCCCGCTGCCAGCGTCTGCTTACACCGTTGTCTTTAACACACTTCCCTCCTGCCTTTACTATGATTTTATGCTCTATTATTTTTTATTCCTTCCCGTATTTGTCCCAAAGGAGCAGTAAAGGCAACAATGAGTAATAATAATAATAATAATAATAATAATAATAATAATAGAAAGCCCTTAAGTCCAAGTCAGCTTTTGATTAGCAAAGCTTTTAAAAGACCAGGGGCTTTAGCAGAGGCCCTGATGTTTTGCCACAGAGTAACCGGTCTGTGGGTGGGTCATGTTTTGATGACTCTCCACAAATACAAGGGCTAGGAACCTGTATTATCACTATTTAACGTATTCACTTACTGAAAACACTGGGCACATTCTCTTGGTTTCCTTGCCAGCTGGTAGTAGCAGACTGACTTTGAGAGCTCTTGCTGATGACCTGCATTTCCCAGAAAAAGCAGCAGGGATATAGCTCAGAAACATCCCTAACTTAGACTAATTTTTTAATTACTTAATTTTAGGCTACATACTTAAAAATTAGGTCCCCTTTCTGCATTACTGATTATTCTTATGCTAACTTTTTACATTTGATTATGAATGGTAGATTTTTTGAGCAGTGACTACTGGTGTTTTCTGAACAGTAAAACATCTCTCTATTATCTAGTACTATTCCTCTGCCCCTGAATACACATGTATAGAGAGCTACACCCTACCTCTAAGCAATTAATTAATAATAGAAAGCAAGCTACAGTTACTGTATCTCCATCTCCTCTTATTTATAAAATAACTCTATTCAATACACAGAACGCAGTTTCCTGTGAGTACCTGTGAGTACATAATTCAGATCAATACCCTACTGAAGTAGAGCATGGAATGCTCTCATAATTCATAATGACCTGTCAGAATCTACCAACTCAAAACTGCTAAGCATTTTCTCAAAAACTATACAAAATACAGCCAAAAAGTACTGCCTGTCTTATTCCACTGCCAAAACTTTGCTTCTTACTGTGAGTTTACAACAGAAGTTATGCGGGTAGCATTTTTAAATATAAACGGAGTAACACTGATAAAACATTTGTTGTTGTTTTGCTCAGTTTTAGGGCTCATCTAATAGGCTTCCACTTACCTCTTCCCCTGATTCAACAGCTGTATTAGAGGCACATCCTTAAACAGAGTATCACGCTGCTCCATTCTATAAATGCAGTAGCATTTAAACATACAGGCAGGCACATATTCCACTTACGTAACTAAGTACATTAATTAATCTTCAGCATAATTTTCCCTTTCCTAGCAGATCTGCAAAGATTAAAAATAATCTTCAACCAGTCCCACATCTGACTTAAAAATCCCTATCACATACTTCCTTAGGCTTGGGTTTTTTTCAGGAAAAAAAAAAAAAA
>VZRU01019021.1:333028-385031 GCA_013398155.1 Pedionomus torquatus | reverse complement strand
AAAATTTAGAAAGAATTTTTTTTCCCAGGTACTAGGGCAAGGACTGCACTCCAATGGATGTCTCTGGCACTTGTTCAATGATTTTATATGAATATGCTTAACACAATTTCCTTAAAAGCCCTGTTTTTCATAAATAGGGACCAACAAATGTAAGCCAAAGGGAAAAAAAAATAAACAAAAAAATCAAGACACATCATCATCAGCATCCATGTATTTGAATTGCCCATCTCTCTTTCCACCGATGAAACAGGAAAGGCAGTGAATAAACAGGGTGATGCTCTGAACGTGCCGAGCTGCTCTCCTGAAGCAGAAATCCTGTTTGTGTACCGTACCTGGGTCTCCAAGCCCACCACATGCACACGTCAGGATTAACACACAGCACAAACTTTACAAGACTCCTTTGATGCCAGCTGCTGAAGAAAGTAACCCAAAGCACCTGCCAGGGATCTCGGTGATTTTCTGCGTTCTGTCCTTTTATTTTAAAGTTGTTATTCAGGTTTTCAGTTGTCTATATATAAAAACAGATCCCTGCTACCTCCCCTGCCAACACTTGGGAGTCTACTCCCATAAAGCACTTCATCCACATGGGCAGAAAGATCCATCTGCAAGGAGCTCTGCTAACCCAAATGGCATACCTTGAGAAGCACAGCAAAGGCTTAAGTACCTCACAATTTTTCATTCATACATCATCTTTTCACCAGACCATATTAAAATCCCCAGAAGGTATCTACAGTGAAGATGGCAACCACTGAACATCTTCCTCAAGGGCTGGCCCCACTTACTTATTAACTTCCTTGATAAATATTACAGCTTTATAACTTTCCGTGACACACTTCTTAGCAAAAGGCGGATGTTTTTCAGTCAAATCTTCTGTAGAGAGCATCCGCCTTATTCCAAATTAACTAATACCAGGAAAATCACTAAAAAGACTGATGACACAATGTCCTCAACTCCCAGCAATGTGCAGACATAAAATAAAAAGTACATCAGACAAAGTTGCAAATGATATGTTTGTTTATGATTACATGGCTTATGCTTTCCTCTATCTGCTCTATAAAGCTACAATGACATCCAGGCAGTCCTGTGCACTCGTTATGGACACTCAGAGCCAGGCATGGTTTCTAACAAAGGTCATCTTGGCCTGTTACAATATCCTGAGGAGCAAGTAGGAGCAGCTCGTGCACCTGCCTTCAAGCCCTGGATCTACACAAACCAACAAGCACTTAATTCTCCATTTCATTATAAAGGAATAAACTCAGTGGTACCAGCTCATCCTACAGAAACAGAGTCTTGGTTTTTGTCTTTAAGAAGCATGCAGAATTTGCCAATTGAAATTCATCCAAAAAATGCACTACCATTTTGCTTCACTGTGATTTATGAATGGCAGGTGGAGGTGGCACGTATGATATATGCATCTTAGAAACAGAGAAATATTTAGCAAACAAAAAATACCGTATAAGGTATGTCATGCTCCTATACTGCTAATCAGGCTTGATTGCACGCTTCCAGGCTTAAATACTTTGAAATACCCATCCCATAAGACAAAAGTTATCCTGACATATAGACCAAAAAAGATGTATTAGTTTCATTCAAGCCAGTATTTCGGTATTTTGTTAGTACCTCAAACTGTGTGAAACGTTTTCTACCTGATATCCAAAGAAGACCATCCACCACATATCCCGCATGGCATGAGAGCGATCGATCAAAGGACTGTACAAAGGTCCACTTGTTCTTCTTGGGGCAATAGCGTTCCACGGTAGGTAACACTTGACGCAATTCATTCCTGCCCCCTACCGCATAGAGGTACTCGTCCACTGCTCCCAGCACAAAGTGTTCCCGACAGTTCTTCATCGGAGCTATCTCAGCCCACGAGTTAGTGCGGGGGTCGTATCGACAGGCAGTTCTCACGGCACAAGTGCGCCCCGTGGAGTGCTCTGCCTCCCCGCCGGCTACAAAAAGAAAGTCTCCCATGACAGCAACGCAGTGGTGGCTTCTCCCTATAGGCATAGGCGCTAGCTCGCTCCAGTTGGCAATCCCTGCGATGTGGACATTCTCTTGATCTACGGGATTGAAGTATCGCAATTCCTTCACTTTACAGATTTCACGTTTTTTCCCGCCAATAATGTACAGAGTGTCCGACTGGAAGCGAGGTTTTGTCCTTCTGGTTTGCCAAACCGGCTGTGCGTAGACGCTCTGGTGGTAAGCCAAGGCCTCATGAATGAGCGCTGTTGCAGTTTCACTAGCTTGGACAAGAGGATGAGAAAGAGCTACGGTATGCAGTGTATCCACATCCATAAGGCCAAAGCGGACATACTGGAGCAGCTCATCCATGTACTGGTAGCGGCAGTTGTGTTCCAACCACCTCACAGCCAGCTAAAAGTGGGGGGAAGGAAAAGAAAACCAAAACAGTGATTACTTTGTGTACAATTCTGGCAAAATTTTGTCTTTTGAAAACTGTGCTTGCATTCCAAGACGAGTTATATACTTGCCTCAATGGTGGTATCACTCAAGATAAAAAGCAGTTGTGAATGCATGTGAGTCAACATAAAAGATACCTACTAAAACTCCACCTATAATATACCTAAAAAGCTTTGTATTGCACCAGTCTCCCTAAAGAATTTCCACAGCATCATCAAGTTGCAACATCACTACAGGATACTCTTGCTGTGCAAACTCTTAGTGATGCTGCAGGAGACTACAACATGCCAGAATCAAGCTGCTGAAGCAATAATATAAATGTGGGGAGTGTGGGACCACTGGAGACCATGGGTACACTAGAAAGAAAGGTAAGATTATAGTTAGGTGATTAGAAAAGCCTTTTCTCCCCTCCGTCTTTCATTCTATTTACATTAAAATATTGAAGGAATATAGCAAAATACATACTGAATCCTTCAATATTTTTTTTTCCTCCTTCATTTATTTTATTCATAAAGTGAAGTGAGGCATAAAGGGACCAGAAATCAAGCCAGAGAAGACAGACACAAAGCAGAGGTTCTGCTGTTTTGGGACTGACAGAAAGCAGTGAGGAGGACTCTGAAACTGCTCAGCAATTGCAGGTGGTACCAACAGCCAAAACTAAACATAGCCTTTCAATTGCATAAAGCATATTTAATCCAACCAGCTTTAAAAAGAGGCTAGGAGGGCCCAAGCCATTTCAAAAACTGTTGCATAAGTTATTCTTGAGAATGTCCAGTGATGAAGATCTCTGAAATTTCTCAGGAAAACCTTCCCCAGGCTCAGCTATCCTACCTCAGACACATTTTCTTTTTGCCTATGTAGGAGCTCCTAACCCTCCAACTCACTGTCTCATTTGCCACCTTTGGGTTTTTACTCCAGAGCTCAGGAACCCCCAGACCAACCCTTGAAATCCCCCCTTAATCCCTCCATTCAGGATGAAAAGCAGTCTGCTACCTTCCTTTTCTCCTCCACCTCTGACACATTTCGTTATGTGTGTTGCGGTTTCCTCTTCTATGAATGAGAAAGTCTCTCAAATCCATCTTGGGTCATGTTTTCTACACCTCTGCTGCTCGATGCACAGATCTCTTATTGAAAGGAAATGCCCCTCTTTCTTAATGTTTGCTGCTGAAAACTAGATGAAAATCTTCCTTTTAAGGCTGCAGCAGTAGTGAATAGATTGGAAGGATTACTTCAATCGCAACAATCTATGCCCTTCTTGTTTGTACATCACTACATGACACTGTCAATGTACTCTGGTATTGCTGATTCATGATTAAGTTTATGCCCGAGTACTCTTCCCACCTCTTTTTTTTCTGCAGAACTTCCACAAAGTGTCATTCTTTCGCTGCCATTACTGAGGTCTCTACTATTTACTTCAGGCCACTACTACAATATGCCAATCCTAATTATGTTTTAAGAAATGCCTGAAAACCATTTGTAGAGAAACTGAATCTTACACCATTCCACCTTCCAATTGTCTGAGATGATAAAACCCATGTTACTCTTTCATCCAAGTCACTAACGAAGACATTGACTAGTTCTGGGTGAGGACAGACTCCTCCACTTGATACTTCATTTCATCTTGACAAACAACTTCTGGAGCAGGAGTTTCTAACTAGTTGTGTGATAACAACATTTTCAACCACAATTTACTGCCCAGTATTGCTCACTGGAATCTCACATAAGGCATCTGGCAAGAAAGGCTTCTGTCTTACTCCAGGCTTTCATATACGTATGGTATATCAATTTTATTGCTGTTTCTGTATTCTGCCAGAGAGGGAAGATGACAAACCAAACCCACTTTTTATTAAGATTAATTTGAAACAGTTTTGCTCCGCTGTGCTATTCAACCCCTGCAAAACAAAGAATCAATGAAGGCCATCAAAAACTGCAGCAGTAGTTCAGTCAGTTAAATGCTGTACTGAGTTTCAAGATGTGCATTGGTTATATGTATTTAGGCTCGTTAGCAAAAAAGGCATTTGAATGTGTATATGGGCTTGAAATCTTTGAACATTATATTCATCTGTTCTAAATCCATTAAATCCACGTGTCGGGTGTCTCCTATTGAGTGGAGTTTTAGGCAACTCCTTACTCCATGTCTTAGGCCACGTGAATTATTCCTTAAAGTCTTCAGAGGCACTTGGTTCTCATCTCTCATCATTGACTAGACACTTGAAATTGAAGTGGAATTCAGGCTATCTTCATCATGATGAAGACACAACTGAATTCGTACCAACGGAATGATGTGTGATGCTATACTGAAAGAGAAGAATTTAGAAAAACTCGGGTTTTATCTGTCACAGCTTGCATCCTAAAGAATGGTTGCTTTTGCTTTATAGTTCACGACCACACTTGCATCTAAAATGGCATCGTGTTATAATGACAGACATTAATGTATATCTTTTAAGAGTCTGTAATGTAAGCCAGGTCTTGGTAACCACTAGGCTCTTGAAGTTTAATGCTTGTTAATGTCTTAGAACTTAAACATTTTTCTGTCTTTTATTGTCTTCCCTCCTGTGCCCCCGTAAATCCGACATAAACACAGCAGCAACACTACATACACATGCACCTTTCAAAGACACAGAATCTGCATTAATTTCTGCATATGGGATGTGTGACAATCTGCAGCAGAAGGGCTGGACATCTCCATTACAATAGATTTTATCTCCTACTTGAAGTTTGGCAAAAGCAACGCAGTTCATCCTGAGTTTGGTCTGCACTGAGAATATTCCTGGAGTTATAAAAATGTTTCTCTGAAACCACTAATGCTTAAGGTTTCTCTAAAATCACTGAATTTCTAAACCACTACAGTGACAGTGCAAAGCGATACAAAGATTCTGATGGCATTCATTGGAGAGGTACAATCTATTCCCAGTCTTGAACCAAAACTCTCGGAATCCTTTCCTACACAATTTCACCCCCATTCTTCTGTCCTGCATCTTTATGAAAACTTTTGAATCTTTCCAAGTCAAATTTATTGCAACCTCCTTGGGATCCTCTACACACTGCACCTAAAGGTAGATACTTTTTGGTCTTGGCCTAGGTAGAAACCACGGTCTACGCCACCTCCACCTTTCACCTCTGACAGGCAACCGTAACAGGGAGATGGGGAGGAGAAGGTGAATCGTAGGCTGCCTTTTGTGCAGGTTGCTCTTACCAGATTCCACGTCAGGTCAGTTTGCATTTTACTACAGTACTGCATTTTACTATGATAATTTAGAAAACAGGGTTACGTGCACATCACCAGGTCACCTGGATGGTGTTGCAGGCACTTGATAGTCAGCAGAGAAGCTCTGCTGGACCTTAGGGAGGCAACTGAGGTCTGGAAATCACAGTGCATTTAGAAGCCCATGTCCAAATCAACTGCTGCTGAACACAATTTGACTACAGTATTCTGTGTGACCCACACGCAGTCCGTGGCACTCCAAGGCAGAAAAAAAGCCCGTAAGAGCTAAAAGCTACTATGTTTTTACCTCCTTGTCTTACCACTGATAACAACGACCGTTGCTCAGTATCATTCCCTTTTTGAGACAATCCTTAACAATAACTGCTAGGAATTCAAGCTACAAATGTAGGGATTTATATGTATAATCATAGAATATAGGACCAACTCCTAAATTGCGATATAAAGCTACGGATCAGGTCATTTGGTTTTAGAGACACTCCAAAACTAAGCCTTAGACTTCTGCATTTGTTACGCAGAACACATCATTCTAGTGCTCTCCAGCAGAATGTGGTGTCTCACCCTATGGAGGCATGGAAGAAAATAAAGTTAATCTGTGTGGACTACTTACTGGGTGGTTTGGAAGGCACTGGAAGGCTGGAGTTCAAAAGAAAAAAAAATTAAGTTCCCAAACAAGTCTTTTGCTTGTAGTAGAAATAGTCACAGATAAGACTATAACATAATTCTAAATTTTCTTCAGTGTAAAGGTGGCAAACATAACTCCCATCAACACATGGCAGGAGCACAAGCTTCCATGTAGTGTATCAGCAAGCGTCTGTGTATTTGTCGATGCAAGCTCCACCACTTTTACAAAGCTTTTGTTTAATCCAGACCCAGAAACCAGGTGCCTAAATATTAACTCCAAAATCCACCCTGATTATACATTAGCCTATTTTTCAGTCTCTCTGGCAGTAGAGAGAGACTGAAATAGCGATTAGCAACTATAATCTGTATTGGCACAATAAACTCAAAGCCATTATACACTTTATGACACTGCAAGGAAAGACACAGACTTCTCTAAGGAGACACCAATAGCTCTTGAAATTACAACTGTGTTTAAAACGCAAACAAGTAAGCAAGCAAGAACAAAGAGACCAGCCACAAATTTGAGTTTTAAAATATTTGTATCACTGCTAAATAATTTACAAAAATAAGGAAAGACTCCTACTCCTATGCCATACAGGCAAATTGTTTAAGCTGCTGGAAGCTTCTTTTCTATTAATTTTAATGTATGAGTGTGTGAGAAAAGGAAGCTACTGCCTAGTGCCTATATCAGCTTTAATAAATAATATATTTTACCATATTCATCTTCTAAACTAAGTAAATGACAAAAGTAGACCCTTGGAAGGACAAGATTTTCAAACCAGATTAATTCTCTCATTCTAAAGCCTTAACCCAAGGGATTTTTCTTCTCCAAGGTTACATTATTTGATTTAGCGATGGAGTACACTCTTAAAACAGCAGAAAATGATCGGAAAAAATACACGGTGGCACGGTTGGAGCACACATCTAAATACACCTGCGTGTCGGACTGCGCTGTCACTGCATTCCCAAAGGCTGCTGCCGCCTCCAGCGCGGTGCTTCAACAGCCCCAGCTCACACCGCCCCAGCACAGCCCTTCCTCCCCTGCCATGCACGGGGTGTGTGCCACAGCCAGAGAGGGCACAGAGACAGACAGGTTAAAGCTGAATTCAAGAGTTTCATCCCTGTTGAAGATAAGCCTGCACTAAGTAGCTACCTGGTCTCTTGGGCTGTCAGCTGTCCCAGGAAGCAAGAGAGGCTGGTACCCTGTCCCTTGCCCATTTGGCGTTCCCCTGAGATCCTCCTCAGGCCACCCTGCTGGGACACGGGCCAGACCTTCGCCTCACACCACAGCAGTTCCCTGATCAGAAAAAACAAATTATTAGTGCAAGAGCTTAAGATGCTCATTAGACCCAGGTTGACTTGGAAACTACTTGAAGTCATGAAGTCAGCGTCAGGAGTTTCTAGCCCCACAGCACTCCAAGTGAGAAAACGCTCCTCTGAGCCTGGGCTCTGTACTCTCTTGGCCTGGTCTTCAATAGATGTATTGAAGAGCAGATTTAGGTTGGATATTAGAAACAAATTCTTTATTGTGAGGGTGGTGGAGCACTGGAACAGGTTGCCCAGGGAGGTGGTNGACAGACAGGTTAAAGCTGAATTCAAGAGTTTCATCCCTGTTGAAGATAAGCCTGCACTAAGTAGCTACCTGGTCTCTTGGGCTGTCAGCTGTCCCAGGAAGCAAGAGAGGCTGGTACCCTGTCCCTTGCCCATTTGGCGTTCCCCTGAGATCCTCCTCAGGCCACCCTGCTGGGACACGGGCCAGACCTTCGCCTCACACCACAGCAGTTCCCTGATCAGAAAAACAAGCAACTTTATTAGTACAAGAGCTTAAGATGCTCATTAGACCTGGGTTGACTTGGAAACTACTTGAAGTCATGAAGTCAGCGTCAGGAGTTTCTAGCCCCACAGCACTCCAAGTGAGAAAATGCTCCTCTGAGCCTGGGCTCTGTACTCTGTTAAAGTCATCTTGGCCTGGTCTTCAATAAATGTATTGAAGAGCATATTTAGGTTGGATATTAGAAACAAATTCTTTATTGTGAGGGTGGTGGAGCACTGGAACAGGTTGCCCAGGGAGGTGGTTGAGGCCCCTTCCCTGGAGATACTCAAGGTGAGGCTCGATGAAGCCCTCGGCAACCTGGGCTAGTTGGGGGTGTCCCTGCAACTGCGGGGAGGTCGGAGAAGATGATCTTTGGAGGTCCCTTCCAGCCTGGATGATTCTATAATTTTATAGTCTGCACACAGACTGCACAGGAATTAGGCTAGTTTGTAACATCTAAGGTCTCTAATAACTGAGATGAAGCCAAAAAGTGACAGTGGTGGAAACAATGAGGGTTTTGGAGGATGGGTTTCTTTTTTTAGCAACAACAAATAAAAGGAAACATTAAATTTTATAAGGTTTCAGAACAATGAATTCACACTGCCTCATTAAAACAAATGGAAATCTTAAACACAGTAACATAGTGAACATTCTCATTTTAGGAGAAAGGACAATTTTAAATATGTAGAAGTGGAGGGAAGTACTTTCCTGGACTGATACCAAATAAACTCAACATAAATTATCAGATTTCTGCGTGACAATCTGATGCTGATATATACCAGGGAAAGAACCAAAAATCTCTTCTTTTAACACAAATCTGACCTGTGCAGTCCTTCTGTTGCTTAGTTTAAGCAAAAATGTTATGCCATTTAAAAAAAAAAAAAATCAAACTAATATCTTTGTATCGTTAGCATATTGGACGGCGTTATAGATCAGCTCCCGTTGACTGATGAGCCAAGAGAAGTCACAAAAGCAACACAGTTATTACTGCAATCACTTTAAGGCACTGAGGGAACTTCAAAAAGCACAACATTGAGCTTACTACTTCAGGGGTCTGAGTTCACTAGAAATACATATTTTGGCTATAAACTTGCACACGATTTAGCCTCTCCCTGAAGTTTACTCAACTCAGGAAGCCTCAGGCATTCCAGATTGGAACCTCTTGCCTAAAAACCACTGTCTGTCTCAGTTACCACTTGGCTCTTCAAATCTCAAGTCCAGGAATGGAATCTATGGATAAACCAGGACAATTGCTAAAGGTCTCTGAAGCAAAGTCCACTGAAGGCTATGGAAAAACTTCCACTTGTAAAAATCAGTGATTTCCAAAGGGCCTGAATTTAGATTTTTAAGCCCTTCTCTCTCCAGGTACTAGAGAGGACAGAATTTGGGAGGGTTCAGGGTATCAACATGAGCATTCTATTTAAGTAAGATGAACCACATGGGACTTTATCATCCGTTTAAGGATAAAGACATATGGGTGAAGAATTGTTTCTGGGAAAATTAAATTAAAAATTAACAAACAGCAACCACCAAATGCAATTTTTTTAAAGCCCTGGGTTGCACATGAATATTTTTAGAAATTAGCACATAATGATGTAGCACAGTCTCCAGACTCCCTTTGCAATTGTATCAATGAGGTACTACCTTAGAGTTGCAGGCAGCACAGAAAATGAGCGGCTCGAACTTAGATGCCGGAGAGCCTTAAAGATAGAAATCTTTTTCTTCTTTTTATTTCGAATTAAAAATGTGCATAAAAATAAGACTGTAATGAGCTGCATGTAGAACAATCAAAATTATGAGGTATTTGCATTTCTTTTGCACCTTGAGCCAAACAACTACAAAATTATGCATAGGATTCTCTCAATCTGAACACAGTAAATATTAATAATCTCTGAATCAGCAATGAAATGCCTTTTGCCCCTGAACCTTGAAGAGAGACTTGCCAACTCAAAAAGTTGTAGTACAGTGACTGAGACCAGATTTACAAGGCGCCAGGCTGAAGCGTACGCATGTAGCCTGCGAAAATAAAGCTGTGCCACCCCCCTCCACATCCCCCCTTGTGTGTACACAGAGACATTTTAAAATTACCTGCTTGTCAGTTGTACAAATGTGTGTCTATGTAAGCAGCCCCCTGCGTGGCGCTGCCTTAGCAAGCGGGAACGCTTTCATTTGCGCATCCCGATTTTACAATCGGAATTAAAACATTTGCTCTGTTCGTGGCGAGTTGATAAACAGGGATTTTAAATGTATGTATGTATTTATTTATTTATTTATTTATTTCCAACGTGAAGAATGAAAGAAAAATGTTCCTCTAGATGTATTATGCCTTTGGGCTCCATTTGAGGGAAGGGAAAAAAAAAAAGACAGAGAAAGCTACTGTGAAGGTCACAGAGTGAAAGAACTTCCTCAGGGCACAGAATAAATTAAATCCCAAGGAAAAAATAAAATGTGATTTCCAGAGTGTGAGGCACAAACTCAAAATGACAATGATTGACAGCCAAACTATATCCGTGCAATATCGAAGACTGCACGTTCTCATTTACCTCAGTGTAGCCAGCAAGCGCCCATTAAACATCCGTCTGATGCCCAAATTAACCTTCTTGGCAAACTGAAAGAGGCACAAACTATCATAATCAACCTTTCATTATCACAGCAGCCTCTAGTTAAAGGGTCAGAATAATTGTGCCATCAGAGCCCTGATTGTTTTCAATCAACAGACGACTGGAGTGACAGCTCAGTGATGGAGTAGTTTGATGAAACCGCACCAGGCCTAATCAGAGCAGATGAAAGGAAGGCATGATTGGTGCAAATGAACAGTCGTGCCTCTCTTTTTCATTTACAATCTGAAATTACTCTTAAATTTACAGGGTTTTTTCTCCCTTATGAGTACCTCTGAAAGAATGTTTGACTTATTATGAGTTCTGACAGTGCAGAGTTATAAAACACAGGTAGGGTTTTCAGCCCAGGCTTTAAGTGGGTATTCAGCATAATTTTAACAAATTCACTCTTGAAAAGCACAAAATGACTAAAGACTTCCAATGACCTAACCTTTCAGTGCTGTTTGATTAGCGGAACAATTTATCACAGCTCACATTCTTCATGATAAGAGAAGATAAAAAAAAAAAAAAAGGAGGGGGGCAAGGATCTCTTGCAAATGTTTTCTCTTAGCCAATATATTTATTGCATTATTGCTCTCCTGTTCATTCTCTCACACACACACAAAAGAAAAAAAATAATTAAAGAACACTGCATTAATAACCCTTTTCCTCTTAGAACGAATAATGGAATCCGAGCAAGGGATTGTTTGGAGATGAAAGCAGAGACCAATTATCATGCCGCTGGCAGCATTAATATTTAGTTTTCTGGTGGGTTGGGCTGTTCATTCCCACATTCTAAAAGACGGGAAATTAACTGGTCCCTCTAGGTGTTTCTCACCTTACTCATGGGCACAGAAGGCAATATTTACAAAGAATGGAAGATTCTTGTTTCCCACACCTCCTCAGCTACTGTTTGCTTCCCTACCCAGCTCCAGCCAAAGGCTTCCCATCCTCCCAACTGCACTGTGAGGAAGGTGAGGTACATCAAAAGCAGCTCTTTGTACCTCTGAAGGAAGCAAGTTATTTCAAGTGACAAGTGGTAAATCTTTTGTTCTATGATCTTGGTCATCATCAGATGTTCTCTAGTCTGTCAAGCCGTCACAAAAGTCATACAAACGTTCAGGTCAGCGTACCAAAACAAAAAAGCAGCTTAGAAGCAAAGATTAATGTCTGCCTGAAGCGGCAGTGGATAGAGAAGACAGATCCAAACGCCAAAGGCTTTTAAGAAATTCTGTTCCCTGAACCTTTCCCTCACCCTACAGAATGAAAGTTTTAATTCCTTAAAAGTTTGGGGCTGTAAACAGAACATTCATTCAGCTGAAGAAGGTGTGTCTTGCACATCCTTGCTGACACAGAAGGTGCCAGTTTCACTTGTTCTGTTTCACTTCAATTTAGTGAAGTTTCCTGTTGGTGTAAGTAGGTTGACCAGGCTCTCTGGTGCTTTTTCTTTGTATAGTGAGGAGTTTTACTACCCTCAGATAGCAGAAAGGCTCCAACCCAGCCCAATTAAGGAACATCTGTTAGCTTTAAGTCCCAGACAAAAGAAGCATGACGGAAGTTTCCTAGTTTGCCAGTGACTTGGCGAGTACTTCCCCCTCCAGTGCCTCCATTCAGCTGACAGACGAGTTCTACCTTTCCTACTTTTTCAAATATTAAAATGACAAACCTCTTCCAAGTATAAAGACACTGTTTACAATACACACATGGATTTACTGGCCTCTTGGAAATGACCTCAAAATATTCCTAATGCACCAATGAAGAAAGGAAGTAACTGTTTGGGAAGTTGTCACAGAATTGTCAGAGATGGAAGGCACCTCTAGAGATCATCTAGTCCAACTCCTCTGCTAAAGCAGGATTGCCCAGAGCACACTACTCATAACTGCATCCAGGTGGGTCCTTAAGATCTGCAGAGAAGGGGACTCCACAACTTCCCTGGGCAGCCTGTTCCAGTGTCACTACGTGTTTTGTTTGTTGGATGGACCAGAGGGAAGGCTCAGAAGCAAACATGCTTCTCTCTATAGAAAGAGCAAACAGATAGTGAAGTCTCACATTTACATTTCCCTACCACAAGGATCACACCACATTTTCAAAAATATGGGCATTCTGCTATTTGTCCCCAGGTCCTGCCCAGCCACCCCCACACTAGTGCTGGACCCCTGCTTCAGCAGTGGCACTGGCTTTGTGTACAAGGGGAGCCCTGAGGAGTGTTCCCAGAGGTGAGCCTGAGCGCAGACCTGGCAGGAAAGACAAAAAACGTGCATCCTTCCAGACCCAACCATAATCACTGGCAACCACTCACAGACCCACAGCTTCACCAATGGACAGGGTCTGGAGGACTGAAGGACTGAGGACTGAGACAGTAGACTCGGGCAATACAGAGGGAATCAAGCATAAGTGTTGTAGCTTCAAGAAATACATGGCCCATAAAGGAATGTTAGAGTACCCCGAAGTTCCTTAGATCTAGAGAGCAAAAGCACTTATTAATGCATGTCTCCCTGATCTCTTATCACTCTGCAAAAGCTGCAGTGGATTTGTCCAGAGAACTACTTTAGTATGTTCTTGGTCTGCTACATCAGAAATACTTCACCTTATTGGTTGAAATTTTGCTGGTTTGGGACCTGTGTGATGTCAAGAGGACAACCTGCAGATTTCAGAACACCAGCCTGTGGTCTGTGAGCCACTATCCAAGAGGCAAAAATTTTATTTTGATCTTTCAGCATTGAATAACACAAGGCAAGAAGAGCTGTTGGCCAAAGTCTGTCTAGCAGCACGAATGATGCATTTCATGATATGACACTGTGATTAAGGTAGAGGTACATAACACAGCTGTAATAATAGCCAATATTCATCAAAATGAATTATATTAAAGTGAACCACAATATATTAAAAATATTTCTCAGTTTTTCTTAAGTATTGATAAGATCTATCCTCTTAAAACACTTAAGCTGTAATAAATAAATAAAAAAACCCATCAATCACCAGTTGCCTGATTTCCTCACAGGGCTGTGAGACAAGAATATTGTCCTGCAGAGTCTTCAAGAGGTACAAGAGGGATACATAACCTATATGGCAGATTTCTTAGTCATAATTTAACAGCTCCATTAGCAACAGCTGTATCTACATCTCAAAAATATTCAGTAAACTTTTCCACACCACACCTTTGTGAGGAAGGGAAGAATTATTTCTCTAAAAGACAAACTCCCCACTAACCAAATGCAGACCCCTGCATACTCAGTCCCATGCATTGCCACAAGCTTCCCTCCCACCCAGTACTACAGAATTATTTTATTAAAAAGGTTGAGAGAGAGACAGTATCAGTTCTGGCTTTTTCACACGCATGTTTCCTTCGAAACACATAGGAAAAATGTCAATGGTATAATAACAAGTAAGAATAAAATGCACACTTTCCAAAATGGTATTCACTTCTTTTAAACACTTTATCCAATACATTTATTTTACCATTTCTTATATTTACTGGAAACAAGACTATACAGAAGCCTACCTAGAAGTCATTGACTAACCTGAATAGAACTATTTCCCCTTTTTAGACTTCCAATAAAATAACTACAATCAAAAATCAGCTTTCCAGAAGGCTAGCTCAACTACATTAATATATAACATTATATACGATAATGAATCATATTATATTAAAGCAAAGAGTTGCTATAATGGAAAAACTCAACTTCTCATCTCCTTGAGCTTGAAGTGAAGTAAGGTAGGGACAGAAGGTAAACTCTCAGCTGTTGTAAATTATCACAGCTCATGGAAGTTTGCCATTTTACACCTTCTGGGGAATCTGAACTTCAAAATTATATAGCACTTTCCTTCCAAGTATCTCAAAGCAATTTATAAGCAGTAAAACTTGAGCTGCTTTGAGAGAAGTGTATATTTCAACTGTTTTCCTAACATGGGGACAATGAGAGAGAAAAATTAAGCAATATGACAGAAGACAGCAATGGTACAGCTGACACAATCACAATCTTCTGTCCCCTCAACCTGCCCACAACTGAGTCTCTTTGCCCCACTGTCAAAGCTCTGCAGAGTTTTTTGTGCTCCAAAGATGCAGCTATATGAAACTGAGGACAAAACGGATCCCTAAATATCACCTGACATGACTATTTGGGATACATTTACAGCCAAAAAGCACGTCTCCATACAGGCAACAAAATGCTGCTTTCTTTCTTAACCCCCTGGGAGCAACAAAGACACAACTATCCTATAGAGTGCTTCAAGAGAAGTGTATCCTTGTGTGATCACGTCTTCAAACCACAGAGTAGTTTCCTTTGCAGTCACTTAGAGCTTCTCTAACAAAGGCAGATCTACAAGTGGTTCTTGCACCTAACTCATTCTTCTGCTGCAATGGAAGGAACAAGCAAGGCCCAGTGTAGCCCTCAGCAGTGATACCCCATGCGTACAGTTGTATATGTTTAAAGCCTATATGAATTAGAAGGTAGTCCTTGCGGTAGAAGACTTTACAGCTACCCCACCACTGACAACCACTCTATTTTCCTGTGCACCCCAACAACTACAACACCTAGAAGTGTACACAAATAAAATAAATGAGCTACGATTGATCACACCAGAAAGGCTCTACTTACTCCTGCAACCAATGTAAATTGCATTTTAACAAGATCATCAGAAAGGGGAGTGGGGGGACAACCTATCCAGAGCAAAGCAGAGCAATAAAGCCAATCCCAAAATATGGTATCTGGACACAGAACCTCATTTTTTCCTTTCCAATAGGTCCAGCCATAAAGTTAATTAGGAAAGACAAGCAAGCCTCTCCATCATAAATATTACTAAAACGTACCTTCATACCTAAAACCTGTGGACCTAATAGATCTGCCTCTCTTCAATAGCATCATTGACTGGCAAGTAGCTTTTGGGTAATAACTTCTTGCCCGTCTGTTTTCTAATGCATCACAAAATGCTCAAATTTGGACCCTCAATCATTTGTCCTGACGGCAAAACCAACACCACTGTGTGCTTCATCTCTGCTAAGTTGTTTTCTGAAGTTGCAATGAACAGAAGCTTCTCTCTTCATAAACATGGCTGTCTAACTAGGACCCTTAGCTGTAATCTGATTTCACTTTAAGGAGATTAAAGTTCACAGTAATGTTTCTCTTTTCTCAAACAGGGCGAGGACAGAGCACATGGGAAGAAGAGGATCTCTCCCCACCCAGCTGCCATCATTTCAAGATCTAGTATTGCTCATTTTCATTTTTAGAGGAAACATTCAGGCTGACATCAAATGCACTGAAACTTTACGTAGTCATATTTAGCATTAAAATAAGTTGCCAGTACATAATTATAAGTGGAAAGGACAATCTTTCACCATCCAGTACACACTGGTTTTATTCCTATCTCTCTCTTGTTATTTTTTTCCCTTGAAATATGTTTAGAAGTACAGTGGCTCTCTATGGAGACAGGAATCTACAGGCTCTCATCAGTAAAAATTGTTAGAAAATGAAATGGCAAAAAAAAAAAAAAAAAAAAAAAAAAAAAAATCAACAAAATTCTATAAAAATGCAATTCAGCTCTCTGAAAATTAGTCTAAATGGTTCTTGAATGTAGAAAGATTCCTATTCCTTTCTTCCCTATTGTTAGGGTATAATTTTCTATGGATTTAATAGGCAAATCCAACAAACCACATAAAAATGTATCATTTTCTATAATAATCTTGACAACAGCTATACAGAACTTGTATGTCATTAATACCTTAGGTCACACACAAAAAAGAACATGAAAGGACATACTCTTCTTCTTAGGTTTATATATATATATGTACGCTCTGAACATGCCATGTTACTACAAAATCACTAAGGTCAATTTTTCCGAGTGAAATCACCAGGTGGTTTGCCTTTTTTTTTTTCTTTTTTTTTCCCCAGTGATATCACCAGCACCTTCACCACAGGAACATTATTTATGCTTTGTTCCACTTTACTATTTTAATGAACCCACTGAGCCCTCTGACAAGGATGGAGTGGGTTTACCTGCCAGGTCTCCCAGCCGAAAGCTGAGTGTCTCCTACTTTCTACCAGCCTCTTTGCCCCTGCAGTTACCCAACATGAGCCACTGAAGTCCACGTTACGCAGTAGTGAGCCTGATTCCAAAGTTCTGCTGGAACCCCATTTTAACAGAGATGAGCCCACTAATACCAACTGTGGAAACATTTAGGCTTTTTCCTGACAGCAGACAATTTACTTCTGCTTTCTCAAATCCTGGGAAGAACATGCCTCAGAGGACAGCATGACGAACAGTTACAGCTGTATTTTAGGTGTTGGTATTTCTTTTGGCTGGCTTTTCACAAAGGGCTATTTTTTCCCCACCGCTTTTTTAAATACAAAGTCCCCCAAGTAAGTACACTAGCAGAAGCTCAGTCAGCTTTTTTGAGAACAGAATAACTTCCCTTTAAACCAAAACACTTCTTCATAATGATGTCAGTTTTATTGACTTTGATTTAATCCTTACGTGATGGGCTTCAGCGTAATGCGAGACTCTGAAGTGATGAGTTAATTTTTCAAAATCAACTAATTGTTCTACAAATGTTACCTCTTTTAGCAAGTGACTTAAAACACTCCGAGTCACATTTGTAAATGCATTTAAGATCCCAAATGTATCTCATGAATTGAGAATGTCAGAGCTTCCCTACTACAAGATTTAAACAAACATAAATTTATTATTTAAACCAACTAAATCACATCTGAAGCAAACTGGAACAACCGCAACTGCTAAAAGGTGAACTACATAAAATGCAGATCTATACGGTTTCACACGAACGTTAAAATAAGATCCACCCTAAAGGAGCAGTTTGAAAGCTTTTCAGCACAGATTCTCACTTCAGAGACTGTGATCTTTCCATCTGTCATTACTATCCCACGTAGACCTCTAGCTTGGAAGCCTCTTCACAGTGAAGCTCCCTAAGATCTTTTTGACAAATTTATTCATCATAATCTCTTCCATTTCTCCAAGGGAGTCCATGGTGATCAAAGGAGTATAAGGACCCCTTTACTGTGTGGCAACGAAACCCCCAGCTCTGTAGCTCCCTCACACATCCAGAAGCTGCCAAGGGTCTCTTTGTTGAGTAAGCAAAGACGTGCAGGTATGCCACTGCTTTTTCATCTCCTTGTCTCTTCACTGTCCTGGAGCCACTGGTGTCCTGGTCCTGAGGCAGGAAAGGAGGGTAAGAGACCAGCACAGCAAAGCTGAGGCCTGCTGTTCAAACTAAAGGGCAAGAAAGAGACGTAGAGGCAGTGGAAGCAGGGACAGGTATCCTGGGAAGGGTATAGGGATGTTGCCTGGTTGTGTAGGGATGGGGTCAGGAGAGCCAAGGAACAGCTGGAGCTGAATTTGGCAAAGACACAAAGAATAATAAGGGCTTCTACAGGTACTTAGGACAGAAAAGGAAGATAAAAGAAAGAATACACCCCATGGTAAGCAAGAGTGGTGAACCGGTAACAACAGATGGGGAGAAAGCTGAGGTACTCAACAACATTATTTTGCCTCAGTGTTCACTGGCAACCTCGCTTCCCACACATCTCAAAGTACGGACCACAAGGCAGGGACTATGGGAGACAAGTCCCTCTCAGTGTAAGAGAATATGAGGTTCATGATCACTTGAGGAACCTGCACCATACCTGGGTCAGGGCAACCACCAGTATCAATAGTGGCTGATGGATCAAGGGATTGAGAACAGGCCCACCAAGAAGGGCTTGGGTTACTGGTGGATGAAAAGCTGAGTATGAGTCAACAATGTGAACTTGCAGTCCAGAAGGACAACCATATTCTGGGCTGCATCAAAAGAAGCATGGCCAGCAGGGCAAGGGAGGGGATTCTGCCCCTCTGATCCAATTGAAGATGTCCCTGCTCATTGCAGGGGAGATTGGACTAAATGACCTTTCAAGGTCCCTTCCAACCCAAACTATTCTATGACTGACAGCACGGGACAACAGCTGCTCAGATCTCAGCAGCCATTCTGAACTGCACCCAGTTAATAGCAAGTCTAGACATATAGGTGCAAATTTACTTCACGTAATTTTACACATTTAGTTTACATACAAGCAGAAACACTTGACCCTCAAACTGGTTTCTAGCTAACTTAACATACTGATGACAATTTGTAGGGTTTTAGATAACACAGAATTCAATTTTCTTTCTCCATCATCTTTGCCTCCATAGTTACAAACAGATAATGCTTCTGCCAGCTCCCAAAGGAGAACTTGTTGAGATACGGTGCTAGGAATTCCCAAAAGAGCTTCTCGCTTTCAACAAGCTTAAATCCATCAGAAACAGTGTTAAACAGCATTACTGAGATTTTGAAAGAGTAGAGATTACTAACATTTGTATCTCTGAATGGAAGATATTAGTTAATATAGTAACAACAGACCACCACATTTGATCAGCCGTGATATCTATGGCTTTTAGACGTTATTTATGTTGTTCTTTTCTTTAACTTAAAAATGAAAGCAATGTGTATTTCCAAACATGCCTACCTTTCAGAACAGCCTCAGCAGCTTTTTTTGAGGTAACCATATACCTGTGCCTTAATACAATTACATCTCACTTAATCTCCAACAGATCAGTGCCATAAAAAGCACCATATTCAACAGAAACGCCACCATAACAGACTAATTCAAATACAGAATGCACCGTCACAGAAGTGGTCTGGCTGCACACATGCCTTGCTGTCCCTTTTTTTTGCCTAAATCAAAGCACACATCCTTTACGTACCTGAAGAAGCGACCGAAATCCAAGCACAGCAGCCTTCCTAAATACTGGTGTGACGCTCTGTGCAGTTCTGAAGTTAATCTGGGATAAATACGGTGAGGTAATATTACTGTAGGACACCGAGGCAAAAGTAATGCCCTCCTTTATTGCTCACAGCAATCCCAGCAAAGTAATCAAGTTTTCTGGTTGGAAGCGACATGTGTCAAAGAAAATCAGAAAAAACACACAGGTGTTCCTATCACAAACCTAGTTTTAATATTGAAAATCCCTTTCTGTACTCGATAAATAATGGTAACAAGATTAGCTAACATCCAAGAAATAACAGGCAGAAACTTTAAAAAGTTCAGAACAAAAGCATACCTAAATCTCACAAAACTTTACAGCAAAAGACAAGATTTAGGGCCTATTAGATTTAAGCTAAGGCAGACAAAAGGGGAAGGTGCTTCATAAAGCAAAGAGACAGTACCAACAGGGGCATCATTCATTTTCACTGTAAGCCAAAATGCCGTTCCGATTACAAATTGTGCAGAAATTAGATCAGGAAAATCCTGCGTGACCTGAGCACCCCAGCAGAGCAGAGTGTGAGACTCAGCTGCCTCCATCTGCCGCACGAACCCTGTCTACTCTGCAGCTCCAGTGGACACTGACCTTCTTGCAGATCCTGTGCCACAACTGCCACCTTGGCTGATACATCGCAGATATCCTGCCAAAAAGGGCTGCACGGGCTTGTGCACACAAATATTCCGGAAAGACCCTAAGGGATATTACCATTGCAGACAATCAATGCAGGTGAAGTACCTGGTGATTATGAGGATTAGCCTTAGGAAAAGGACACAGACAACCTATTAGAGGTTAGGATTTCACTCTATTTCCCTTGAGAATAACTATGTATTCCCACTTACAGCTAGTCACGATACACAGTGCAACCATCACAAATCCAGCACAACAGATACTGGGAATCAAGGGTGGCTCTGGCACTTTTACATAGACTACTCATGAAAAAGGTACTAAAAAAGGGGTGAGAACACAGCAAAATAGGCATGGGCAATATGCTAATTTTCCCAATATAACCTCACCAATTCACCTCAGCCTTGATATGCATCAAACTCCTTTTTGCTTCTGCCTCTCTTGATAAGAGGCTGACAGCCAGGTTTTAGTGTGGTGGTTTTCTACTTAGGCTAAATATCCACTAGGGACAAGCATTAGACCACCAGACATGATTTCACTTATTGCCCAAGAGAGCACTTAAGCTTATTTCTTGAACAGTGAAAGGCTAATATACTGTTTAAATGCGATGTTGATTACTGAGATGTTTTCCTTCACTTAATATTTTATGTCGTTACTTGTTTTGCAGTAAAACTTAAGTTCACATTTAGCAAGGCACTTAGACCACGTTTCATCAAAACACATACATACCCCTGAGAAACATGAATTTTGCTCTCTCTGTGTTAAAAGCTGCTCTGTAGAATCAAAAGATTGACAGCAGAAAAAATTCAAGTACTGCACCGAAGAAATGGCAAGCTTGTACCGGAACAGGACAACCCACTTTAGGAACTGCTGTTCTACATCGTAAAACATGGGCATCGCTGGAGATGTACGGAAGATGTCTGTGGGTCTGTCTTCAGCAGAGAACTGCTCCATTGTAACAGCCTGCTGTAACCCGTACACCCCAAAATTTCCAATAGCACTGAACTCCCCGGGGATTTCTGCTGGAGAATACTTTTGGCCCTCCACAAATGCCAGCAAGAGAGTCAAAACGGAGCTCAAGGGTAAGAAAAGGCAGTCCAAAATTGAGCACTTTACTCTCCCCCTTAGAATAAGATAAACAAGACTGTAATAGGAAAATTTGGCTTATATATTTATTAATTTTCATCAAATAGGTGCTTAACAACTCATCTTTACTGTAACACTGCAATCTTCCTGTTTTATTTTGCTACTTATTCAAGCAAAGACATTTCTCTAATGCACAGACCCGAGACTGAGTTCGCACATCGTACCCACAATAACAGAAGGAGTAACCTGTGCTCCCTTTTCACATTTAGAACACCTGCTTTATAAACACCAATTCACACAAGGAAGTTAACAGGGCTGGAATGTCTTGGAAGCCTAGTCCTGGAAAAGACACAACATAGTTGCCTGCTTTGCAGCCGAATAAACTACTCCTGCAGTTTTATCTACTGATTTCTTCTAGATTGCTTGCTTATCAGTTGATTACCAAGAAACACAGTTGCATAGCAAAGTGAGAAAAAAAGAAAAAAAAAAAAAAAAACACAAGAAAAACCTTCTAATCTTACTTTCAGAAGAGGAACTGGCAAATATTGAAATGGATCTATTTTTACTAGATATATATCCTTTAACAACCTATTCAAGCAGTAGCAGAGAAGGAAGACACTAATCTATACTAATCTCACGTTAAGATTTTTTGTCTAACGTGATTTGAGAGTTCACCTTGGATCGAGTGCGGCATTTACTAGAGTATCATTTGACCAATAGACTGCTAGAGACAGAATGAGCCAGCAGATATTTTGATCTACAAGCATTAGTATGATCCTTGAAATATGAACATTTAAGCCCCATGACACTGAAGTTTTTAATAACGAACCTGATAAGGCACAACTATACTACAATAAAGTCGAACATTGGTTTATTGCTTAAATCTTTGGTTTGCTTTCTACTTGCTAAGGTTCCAACAAGAAGCCCTCTACTGCTAGGATTTCTCTAAGAACACGTCCTGTCATACAGGGCTAAGCAACCTCTTCAATTATCAAGGGAAGGAATTCATCTACTTCCTTAAAGAAGCTTTTCCTTAATGAGGCTTCCTAGTAATGGTCAATTATGAAAAGATTAACTTTTCACTTCACAATAAACTAGACATTTATCTCCTCATCGTGGCTGTTTCCTATGGCAAAAAAAGTGTGCTGCACAGTTCACCATGAAGAGTGAAAACATCAATGAATTTGCCTTTTTTCCCTCCCACTTTATCAAGGAAGAATCCTGAAGATGTTCATTTTTTTATTTAATCCTTTCTCCCATGTCATTTCTTTAAGTTTATTCACACTTTAACGCACATATATAATTCCAAATATACAAAATAATATTTCCTAATCTCACATGCTAGTAAAATGTAAAAAAAAAAAATCAATATGAAAACAAATCCTGTGTCACCTGATAATCATTGTTATTGGCTCAATCAACTAAACAAACCCCTAATGATGGAGGCTAGCAAACTCCAATTTCAAAGCCTACTGAGGTTTTCTGGTGGGCTTTCTTTGTCTTGCTTTAAGAAATACATCATTATACATAGGTGCTGGAGCGGGTCCAGAGAAGGGCAACAAAGCTGGTGAGGGGCTTGGAGAACAAGTCTTATGAGGAGAGGCTGGGGGAGCTGGGGTTGTTCAGCCTGGAGAAGAGGAGGCTCAGGGGAGACCTTATTTCTCTCTACAACTGCCTGAAAGGAAGATGTAGAAGACGGAGGTTGGTCTCTTTTCCCAAGTCACAGACAATAGGACAAGAGAAAATGACCTCAAGTTCTGCCAGAGAGGTTCAGATTGGGTATTAGGAAATTTTTTTACACTGGAAGGGTTATTAAGCATTGGAATGGGCTGCTCCAGGAGGTGGTGGAGGCACCATCGCTGGAGGTATTTAGAAGACGGGTTGACATAGTGCTCAGTGATATGGTTTAGTGATTTTTTTTCTTACTTTTTTTTTTTTTTTTTTTTTTTTAAATCAGAGTTAAGTTGGTGGTTGGACTAGATGAACTTAAAGATCCAACCTAGACAATTCTATGATTCTGTGATATTCATTGCCTATTGCCTCTACTAAAAATAAGACATCTACATCAGGGCAAAGAGTTTGATGAGATTTGAAGAGGTAGAAAGAAGAATGAACTACTTAGTTTGCCCACTTTATCTTCATTTGGAAGTCACATTTTTATCTCTGAAAGAATCAACAGGCACTGCAGTAGTACTTTACATTAATCCACGTCCTGGTACAGTGACATCAATATCAGCGTTTAACTTTTTCAAATGTGGTTTGCTCAAGGTTATAACTCACCATATTCACTAAAATTGGGCAACTATGTATTGGTAGTTTAAGAAAAATCCAAAGTGTGCCAAATATGAGCTGCAGTAACAGCTTCACACGAAAACATCACTCTGTGTACATGTTTTGACACATTAATATAACTGCCTTAATCTTCATGTGCATTAGGGTCGAATTGTCCACTGGCCACTGGAATTTAAACTAGTGAAAATAACCATGCTCTGCAGAAAGCAGCACCCTTTCTACAGGTTCTCTGAAGAAAGCTTTAATTTGTACTTAGGGCTTCATGGGAGCCCTGCTAGTAGAGGTGCCTTGGGGACACACTGAATTCCTATCACCGTAACACGCACGCGTGTTGGCGCACAAGAGGCCACACCAGTCACAGGTAAGACAGACAAATCAAACAGTAGCATCCCCCCATCAGCTTTTCTATTATCTGCCCCACTTTGTGCCAATTTCCTCTAGCTTCCCCAACACCTCTTGCTTTGCTCTTCTTCCTTAAGACATGGGATGGGGATTTGTCAAAGTCAATGAGCACTTTATTACACTGAGAGTGCTCAGTAATGAACAATTCAGCAATTTAATGAGATTCTGTAGATCTGTCTCCAGCCTGTCCATCAAGTTTCACTTCTATAAAGCACCCTGACACTAATCCTCTGGCATACCCAATCTTCACCCTGGGCTGAATATTAGATTCTTCCATGGTATATTGCATTACCACTATAACCTTAGCAAAAATGATGAACTTAACTACACTTGAGGCAATATAGGTGGTCGGATTTGATTTTCTTCTATTGGGTTGACTATGAGGGAATTACTTATTTACTAAGATAAAGCAAAAACCCAGTTTCTTATTGCCTTTTGAATGCCTAAATTGGTAAATATATATGTGTGTCTTTTAATTCATTCTGGGGACCTGGAATATTTATAGATATATATTTATTCCTGGTTGTACAGACTGGATTAAAAAGACACACACACATTTTGCCTGCAGCGGAAAACTAGTTTAAAAAAATTCTTCGGAACAGCATTAGTAACCTTTAGAGAGGCAATTATGATAACACTTAAATGGACAGTGGGGAGTTTGTTGTCACTCAAAAAGCAGGATATTACCTATAAGTATCTCTGCCTAGTATGACCCTGCAACAGAAACAGACACTTTGTCCTATTTGCCTCGTGAAATGTTCATTTGACTGGAGTGCACAGAATTAAGAAAATGATTTTGGAATTCTTCCTGCAGGACAGGCCAACGACACAACGTTTAAAACCTCCCACTTCCCAAAGTTTGTTTCAGTGGGTTGCATAAGGCATATCGTACAGGGATATGCTTGTTCATTACTGAGCTGCCATTAAACAATAGTTGCGTGGCTTTCCGTAGCAACTTTTCTAGCAAAAGCACACCCAAGCACATAGCTAGGAGATTCAACTAACCCTGCAGAGAAATCATGAAAAAACCCATCTGACTAATCAGCCATGCCCCTTATATGAACTTGTACATCAAAACCTTTCCTGATAAAGGGAATGGGGGGTAGTAACTCCAGCGTATCATGACTCAAAAAACCAAACCAAATCCCCATGATGGCCGGTTTGATGCAGGTCCTGTTATACAGACATCCTCCAGAGACCAGTTTGACCAAAAGTCAAACTATTTATTATATTTGCAGAAAATATCATCTTTGTAAGATGCTCCATAATCCAAAGCCCCAAAGTTTCAGAAACAACTCTGCCAGTTCTTAGGCTGCAGGGTTACGTTACATCTGTGTACTGTCTTTGTGCTTTGAAGAGCTTAACTAGACCTTTTTATTTTTTTAAGATTAAATATTTTGTTCCTCCATGATGTTATTAATCTACACAACACGAAGTGCCCCCATAGATGAACACACACTTTACACTTTGAGAAAATGATAGCTTATATACAAAAAGATTTGCTTAGAATAATCCAAAAGATAAGTAGATAAATAACAGGGAATGTAATATAAATCAGTTTTCTGACTCTCAGTCTTCTCTGTTGGACCAAGATAACCCATTTGCTCAAAAAGAAGCCTGTGCCTTCTTTGTAGGAAGCGACATTCCACCTTGTAATACTGTGAAATACTTCCATTCTATAAAACAGAGGCAGCAAAAAGGAAAGAGACAGAAGTGTTTACGTAACCAGTGTTACAGAGATTTCCTTCTAATATATCACAAATCGCAACCTTTGCAGACATATGAGGGGAATGTTTCCAAAGACAGATACCATTTTAGTTTTTGTGTTTCTCTGCAGGCTACATGCTTTTTTCATATTAGGCTTCCCACTCCCCTTCACACTGAAGGTCAGAAGATAATGCCTTTATCTTGCTAATATTCTACGGCTATCAACCTGCTGCTTTTCTAGAGCCAGGTTTTTTTTTAAAGAAACGATCACCACCCTCCTGCCAGCTTCTTGCCACAAACCTTCCACCGATGCCTCCACTCACCTGCGAGCAGAACAGCCTGTGTGATGATTTACTAACCTGCTTCAGGCAAAGTCAGCTGTGGTGGCCTAAACAATTTAGTTGACTGCTAAAGTTAGACAGCAAAGTTTGTCTGAAGCAAGTGGGAGACGCTGCAGAAGCAGTGGTTGGACTCAATCTCAGAGGTCCTTTCCAACCACGATGATTCTTGTAATCTTAAAGGTCCCTTCCAACCTAGACAATTCTACGATTCCAAGCAGGTTTGCCATCAGACTTGTGGCAGTAGCCTAATCAGAAGCAATGATAATTGAATCGAAGGTATTGACCATCCACCAGCAAAGTTGGATCTGGAAGGAAATCTGTGGCCACATCTGAGTGACACAAGTTATGCAGTAAGACAAATTTCTCTTTCAAACAAACAAATTGCATTAACACACACAACATTTTTTTTTAAATTTCACTTAAAAATTTCCTGCAGTTGTTATTCACAGTTTTTGCTCAAGTGCTTACTCTCCCTGGAGATTGCTCCAGGGTTTCAAAACAACAGATCATTGCTATGGTTTACAGAGTATCACACATTCTGCTTGTTCACCAATCTCCTTACCTGCCAGATTTGTTCTTCACTGAGTGAAGTGAGTCTATCACTTTTAAAAACCTCTCGAAGGAGACAGTATGGGAGTGCCAGAACTTCTTCAGGATGACTCTTCAATAGCTCAGAGAGATGTTTTACTAAGAAGTCAACCACTGCATTCTCCAACAAAGTGAGGTTGAAGAGGTCCGCAAGCTTATACAGGTCCAAGTAATTAAAACTATTTAATTCCTAAATGGGTGAAGCAAACAAAATATGTCTCAGAAAAAAAAAAAAAACCAAACAAAAACAAAACAAAAAAAAGTAAAACAGAGAACAAAACCCCCCGCAAGTCTCAGATAATGAAGAAAGGTTGTTCTTTTGGATCTGTGGAGAAGGAAGGTAATATAACTTGAAATTAATTAACATAGCCTCATGCAAAATGTATGTGTAAACGTTACCAGTGTATATGCAAATATGTATGATAGTAGTAATTTATATTGCAACTGCTAAGGTTATATATGCATCTGTAAGAAATATGGATTATTGCATAAAATAATAAGCCAGCATGATTTACACTGCGTGACAAGAGCTCGCAGGCATTAACAAGTGGATTAAAAAAATATATTTATTAACAAGTTTGTTACAAAGCAATTGTTTGTTCATTATTTACTGTTTTGATTGAGCTAGAGCACCTGTGTAGTATGACTTTTAGTTCCATGAAACCTCACAAAATACGAGATGCTGAGCTACATTTTATTACATATAAATTTCTCTTCGGTGAACAAATAGACCCTTTTTTTCCAACCACTGAAGTCAACCTATTGTGGATGTTGGCCTCGTTTTCTTTCTCCCCCTCCTTCTAGCAGCAGAAAATCTGTGGAGACAAAAACCTACAGTAACTCAAGGCATGAAGCTTTTTCCATCCTGGTAATAGATAACCTATAGGAACAGGCTAGTGTTTTCAACTTGGCATCGCTTGTAAATTAGCACCTGAACAGCAAACTACAGCGATTCTAGAGCACAGGATCTTTGGGGGAGAGACCAAGTATTCATCCCTGTTAGAAAAAAGCACCCTGGACACCTGGGTAACAGGCACATTTACCCGTTTTCTCTGTTCTTGCTGTATGCTCCCACTTCTCTTCCTCTCCCCTCCGCAATCCTGGTTTTCATCTTCCAATTTACTGCGTTGCTCCCTATCAGCCGCCTTCTCCTTGACCAGCTCCATGTGTGAAAATGACAAGAAGTCTTGTCAGTTTCACTTTGCTGGTTAGTTAACATAGGGACTAGAGCAGGAAAGAGAAACAGACTAAATTAAGTCAATTTCACTTTCACTGCTCTGCTGGATGGAATGGCAGCACCAAATGAAACTGACAAGAAATCTTGTAAATGTCAAATGAGCTGCACGGCTGGCAGATAGAGCAGAGCAACAGGGAAGATGGGAAAGTGCGAAGAGGGGTTTTTTTGGAATGTTTTATGGGCTACATCTCGAACGTGTGAATTGGGTGGCTGTCCCAATGACTGTGGAGCTGTTTATGCATATGCAATGGAGAGTGGAAAAAGAATTTTTTTTACCTGCTTAGAGGAGTCAGTACTGGAGGAAAATGAACCACATTCCTGTGGAGGCTCCTGCTTGTTACATACCCTCCTGTCTGAACGACACACCTTCCCTGGCCGGCTCACACGTGAAAGATAAATCCTATTCATTACCTACTTAAACTGCTGTACAGGATTTTCACATTGTTTTCTTGGAATAACAAATAAAAGTTCTTTACATTGCCACAACAAGCACAAACAGCCATCCCCCAAAAAGCCACAGATAACCTAGCGTCAGTTCCTCTTCACACTAACATAAGAGGGGGTAAGGATTAATCCTTCCCAGTTGGAGAAAGAGAAAAGAATGAATTTTACATGAGAAGTATCAGGTCTGCGTGCTTGCTCAGTGCTTTAATATCTGCACATCACAGATGGCACCTCTCACCACCACTTCTGTGATGGCCATGCCATGGTGGCAACAACGCACAGGAGCATCATCAAAGTAAACATCACAGCATTTGATAAGCAACAACCATGGTTTGTTGTCCCTGGTTTGGAAGACTATCCTTCCAAAGAACTCCCTGACTGAATGAATGCCAAACGTCCAGAAAGACATTTAGAAGAGGTATATTTATAGCTCAGCTCTTTTGTAGTCAACAGCTATATCTGGGGAGGATCAAAACAAACAGATAAATAATCAAGCATTATGATCTCAGGATCCACAGCCCAACCAAAACACAGGCCTGATCAAACCTCACTAAGTGTTCATGGAGGAGGACAGATGGCTTTTGATGGACTTCGGAAGAGGACAATACTAGAGAGAACATAATAAAATCTTCCCTAGAGAGAAACAGTAACAATGATACATACATGCAGTTTTTCCCGGAAAAATCTCCACATCATCATTGAAATCTGAAACACACTAGTAAATCTTCATTTTTGGTCTGAGTATATTGGATGATCCCGCAAACTCTCTATCCCCTCAAATCAACACCAATTGAAGTTTTTTAAAAGCTGTCATACAATTGAAGAGGCCAAATATACTTTTGTAGATGGATAAATAAACTCTCATTTGACGTTTATTTACAATATTATTTATCTGCGTTCCCTTATTTCAAATGTCTATTTATTTATTAGTCTTTTTTATGTATTTATTATGGAAGGTTTGTTTTGTACTTATTTTCATTGGTAAGCATCAGAGGAGTTTTGATACTTTGCTTAACATAACGTGTTAGTGGCCTGCTGGACTTTCGGCTTACTGCTTGATGAATACTACAAGTATATTTTGTGAAAACTGGTCTCAGCCTGTAGTCAAGAAATATCTGTTTCTGGTTTTGTAAGGACAGAGTTGATCTACAGGATTCTATTTCACAGCCAAAGAAGCAAGTAGTGTATTAGCTTTTACAAATGAAAATTATCAAATTGTCATACCAATAATCAATTTAAAATTAAGCAGTACTGTACATTACTGTCTCTGTATTGACACTAAATGGTAAAAAAAATTAAAAAAAAATCACACTGAGTCTGCAAGATCTATACCACAAATCAGATAACTCAGCTTTTTACAGGCATGAAGACTTTCAGAAACATTAGACTAAAATAAAGTAAGTTAATTGCAAATTAAAAAGGAAAACAACCAGAAAACCAACAGAGATCCAACAGGAGTCAGGAACAATAAAAGCAATCACTGTCAACTCAGTCTGACTTGAATTTCAAACTGAACTCTTCATTGAATTAAAAACTTTGTTAAAAAATCAAATAGATTACTAAAGAGGAAATTTAGATATGGTCATGAATGAGGTCTGTCAGCCTGTGTTTTCCACAAATTATATTGTATTAGAAAAGCAGCTACAAAATTTAAAAGTCGTGTGCAAATTCCTTCTGGTACAATACCACAGCATACGTTCTTTAAAAACAGGCAATATAAAGCAGGTTTATGCATATTATTGAAACTTTCAATGTTTTGTTTTTATAAACTTTTGAATAGATGCCACTTATCTTTTCTGAACTGAAGGATGAAATATGAACTTAAGATGTCACTAACAGCTGAAGCAAACTAGGGAAACACAGCGATCCTCTCTCTTCTAATACGATAAGTTACACTGCAGAAACACATTCAGACTAAGAAAATACGTATAACAGAAGCGATAATAATAATATGTACTCTGCATAATATGAACAGGTATTACCAGTAACAGTTGAAATATTTCTAAAATCTCACAGTAAACTCAAACCAATTTAACAAATTGACCAAATTATTTATCAGTGTCTACTTCTAAAACAAGGAAGCATCTTTGATCCCACGCGTTCTACTTTCTATACATCCCCCTGCTTCCCTTCTCTCTGAAGTAAGAGAATCCATTGTTCTATACCACTGGTCTTCGGATTCAGCAGCATCAACCTTTAGATGCCAAACCAATTTAACAACGAGCTGACATTTAAAACCCTCGTAAGGGTTTTCTGAGCAAACATCATCGGCAAGACAACAATATTAAATGTTCAAAATAAATTATGTGACATTGTCCACATTTTAATACAGAGGTGTATTTTAATATAGAGATATAAGTTGTCAAACAGGAAAAATAGGTATAAACATTGTATTTAAATTACTTCCATATCCATCCTTATTCGTTTGTACTTTAAAGAATAATTGCCTTGCACAAGCCACAGAAAAGGATGTAACAGATTGATAAATTAGAGTTAATCATAACCAAATACACAGCAGACTACAATATACCTCTATTCCTCAGCTCCATGTTATAAATAGCAGAAAAAGCACAAGGAGAACTAAGGGGAAAAAATGCATTTCTTTATGACCTTATTTGAAAGATAAACTCCTTGGGGAAATACAATTTATTCAGATTATCAAGACCCTGCTGTGCAAATCTACAGTCTGGGAGCACACTACAGAGATCAAACAATATTTACTTTATTCTGTTGGGTATAAAAGCTTTTAATGAATGCATAATTAAGACAGAAAAAGTATATACAGCTTTAGAATTCCACTGCCAAGCCAAGCCATTAATATCCAAAGTATCATACCCAGTTGTAACTCCACCTGCTTCCTATTTAGATTACAACACTGTTATAAATCAAAGTATTAAATGACTAGCCCTGCTGCTGTAACAGAGAAGAGTTGCACGGTGACACTAATTCCCCTTTTCCTAAAAGGGGTTCAGCCTCTTTAAAGCAAAAAAACAGGAAGTGTGAGGTCTCTGGGACAGGGATGTGTTTTTTCAAAATCCTTACACAGCCCAAGTCCTCCAGGTTCATTCTCTGCTATGTTAATTACTATGAACCAGCTGCACCATTCAGAAGAGAACCCTGACTTAAATCACAGCAAATACAGACTCTAAATAGATCAGGGAGAGTAACAAAATGAAAAATTGTAGTGCCAAAAATATAATTATCTGACAACAAGAGGGAACAATACAATTTTTAAAAAATCATAGAATGGTTAGAGTTGGAAGGGACCTTAAAGATCATCAAGTTCCAACCCCCCTTCCCACTAGACCAGTTGGTTCTAGCTCTTCCTTTCTATATCAAAGGTTCTAGGTTCTGCAAAACCTCACGCATTGACTTAAGAACTAATAGATCATGCATGTACTCAACAGCACAGCAACAGACATACCTATTTCATAATAAACATAAGCACGAGTCCTTCAAAAATTAAATTTTAGATCTTGTTTGAAATTTTCCTCCACTGGAGCATTGGAATGGGCTGCTCAAGGAAGTAGTTGAGCCACCATCCCTGGAGGCATTTAAAAGATGAGTAGCCATAGTGCTCAGTGACATGGTTTAGCAATGTGGGGTTTTTTCATCAGAGTTAAGTTGATGGTTGGACTAGATGATCTTAAAAGGTCCCTTCCAACCTAGACAATTCTATGATATTCCTTGTCTATTGTCTCCACTAAAAATAGGACACCTACATTAGGGCAAAGTGTTTAATAAGATTTTAAGAGGTAGAAAGAAGAACGAAATTTTTATCAGAGTTCGGTTGATGATTGGACTAGACGATCTTAAAGGTCCCTTCCAATCTAGACAATTCTAGTAATTCTAAACACCAAAGCCATCCAGTTGACCCATTAAAGACATTTTGCTGAAGCCTGGTCACAGTGGAACAGCGGGGTCTGAGTCTCACAGTGTATAAAACTGTGTTTACATTTATCACAAGATCAGTGCAGACTGTAGATGTATTTATAGGTACTGTAAAGGGTAACTTTTTAAATGACTCATTCTGTACAATTAATTGTTCTGGTAGATTGCTGCTTTCTCAACACTTTCCGTAATTCTTGCTTTTTTTTCTCTTTTAAGCATGAAAAGTTCTACTTTGCATCCTTGCTGTTATTTCAAAGTAGGCTTGGCACTAAGTACAAGAGCAACAATATCAAAACGTATCAGGCCTGTTATTTTCCCTTTTCCCTATAGGAAATAATTTCCCTTCTCACTTAGTGTTTCTCTACACCTGCTTAGTTTTCAGTTTCAATCCTGGGGGCTGGTGCTAGTGAGCACCCTCTTCAAAAGCACAGAGGAGGTCCATGACCTTCACAAGCACAGTGGAAAGACATGACATTCTCAGATTGCCCATGTGATGAGACACATGGGAGGCCTTGGAAAAAGGAAACAAAACATGCCATATGCATTTCTCAAAAGTAAAACCAAAAAAGTAAAGATTTTCTAGAATCTCAGATAGGTTAATTGGAGTCACTAAATCGTCTAAATATTTTCAAATGGCTATTCAGTTAAATATTTTAAGTGACCCCGATTATACATAACTTTTATATATTGCATACATGATTATGTGTATCATGGAAAGAAATAGAATAATGAAACATTAAGATTACAAAGTTAAAGTTCCATGGTAGCACTGGAACATCCACAGGCAACTCTCTGCAGAGTTTTCCATTAGCTGCTTTCCCTTCCTTAACAGAGGCTGCTGTGGGACTTCTTTTTATAAAGTGCACCTGGCACAGAAACTCCCCAGACGAAAATGTTCACATCTCACCCGGCTTCACATCTTGCCAGGTATTCCTGGCAAGATAACTGTAGCAATCAGTGTTATTTAACAAATAAAAATACAGGGATGAAACGAAACATGGAGATCATCTGACCCTTCACCTGGCCCTTTCATACCATTTCAGACAGCAGAAAACCAAGGGGAGGATTTCATCAGATTTATCCATGTTTACAGATTTTGTCAACTATGGGAACCCATCTTTTCTGCAAACATTATGAGGAAGAACCTAATCCTGCATTCTTCACTCCAGCAGAAATCACAAAATATTGGTACATAGTCTTCACAGATGTTTCATTACTTTATATTCTCGCTAACTTTCCAGAGTTACTGCAGAGCTTGAGGAAAGCTGAAAATTACTTGGCTAATCCATCAACCAACAGCAATGTTTTATAGCAAATGCTCGCTTTCTATTTTGTTGTTGTTGCTAATATTGTCAGATCCAGAAAGTTTTGTCCTTTAGAAACCCAGAGATCACAAGACTAGCAGTTAAAATCATAATTACCATCAGCAAGAAGAATAAAGAAAACCAGCACTGTACAATACTATTGCTTCCAAATCTTTTGCAGACTCTAATAACAGTTTAATTCCATGAGCATATAGGGGTGGGAAGCCTGTTTCCCTACTATACTGGACAAGCTCATCCAATCATCTTTGTCATAAATTAAGAAAGATCCACCTTAAAACTGTCTCTGCTCTTGCTCCCAATTACTATTGCAAGAAGGCTCAGCTGATTTTGAGACTCCATCTCCTAATTTCTACCTTAATTTACTCAGTTTATGTGCATTTGTTCTGTGCCAACATTACCTTTTAGTTTTAACAGCACTCTCTCTCTCCCTGTTCCCCCCTCTCCCGCTATTTATTCCCTTGATATATTTACAGAAAGCAATCATATTCCTCCTCAGCCCTCATTTTGCTAGACTAAACAAGCCAAGCTCTTTTAATCTCCTCACATAATACAGGCCTTCCTGATGACCCTAGCTGCCCTTTTCCACACCTCTCCCAGTCTGACTTCATTTATTCTTCTGCAGTACTCGCGATTTTTCAGCAGTACCTTGTACACCAGCCTTAGTATTTCCTTAGCTTTATAAANTTTTTTTTTTTTTTTTTTTTTTAATGCTATCACATTAGTAGCTCAAAGCCATCCTGTAGATTTAATACACGAAAATTCTCTGGAAACTTGGTCCTCAAGTGAGACACAGTAATAGCCTTCTGTCTACCAGGCAGGGCAGAAATAATATGACACGTTACAGATGGGAATTGAGTACAACCCACTGAAATACAGCAGTTTCTACTGAAGGTGCTCAGAAATTATTTTCTAATAGCTTATTTATTTTTTTTTATATTTGAATAACAGATCTTGTAATTGTCCTGGTACATACCAGTTCTTTATTGGGGGAAAAATTATTTCACTAATTTTCTTAAGATTAATTTCAAAAGTAAGCAAAGAAATCTCCTCAATATTCTGAAAAACAAAGCGAGTTTTAAATCAATATAAAATATCAAAACTTTTATTTAAAAGTAGAAAATATGTTTCTGACATACAGTATGTTAAAGCATGATTTTTATTCCAAATCCCTATCTCCATTAAAACATCTTGAAAACATTTTTTAAAAATGTATTACAAAGAAAAAAGCTGGCAAGACAAGACTACTGCTCTTCCACATATAAAATATTCAGAATGAAAATAGCTTGTAGGAGTTGCCATGACTGTGAAAACCTTCTGTTGACCCCCTTCATCAGCCTCTAGAAAAAAAAATAATTTGGATATGCTCAGTAATCACTTCTTTGAACTTTGCAGCTAAGATCTCATCCTGTTCTAGATGCACTGTCCATAATCTATTCCACAGCCCAGGAAGATCCCAAGCGCGTCACTGTTCACTGTGGGCCTGATAAATCACAACAACAAAAACTGAAGGCTGAAAGTCTGTTTCTGTCGTGCTGCTCAGGATCAGCTCAGGAGCCGTGGCCCGTCAGAGAAAGACACTTTGAAATTACCACTTTCAGACACAGAAGCGTGAAAAAAAAACCCACCTGCAGACCAAAGAACAGGAGAGCAAATCTAGACAAGATGCTCAGAGATAACAAGGGGCAAAAAAAAGTACAGGAATCCAGCAGGAGAGTTAGAATGACAATCCAAAGAAGATGTGGTTTCTCAAGGAGGGCGACTGCTCCTCCAACTGCTCTGCGTCAACATGAATGAGTAACGATGAAGTTGGGTAACAGCAGGACAGTCACTAGAAGAAGGAAGTCAACACTTATGATACTGTGCTAAAGAACAAACAGGGAGCGTAGGCAAAACTATCAATATACTAACGTTAACACTCTAGGTCTAAATAATAACAGAGGATGTGTTCATATGCAAGGAATATTTACTATGATTCAAAAAAACTCTAGTTCAGAATCTTTTTATGACATTTCATTTTTGGAACATGCCAATACTGTACACCTAATAAACCCAGCAAGGAACCACTTTTCTTAAAAACCTGCCTCCGCTTCAGAATCCCAGGCAACAGCCTGTCACAATACGCTTAATGAGTACAAAGTTAATAAACACATCTAAAAGCTGAGAATTGCAAAAAGCTAACTGCAGTGAGCTGGACATCTCATCTCACCGGAGAATGAAACAAGTTGTCTAAAATGTGTGGAACGATGGGTTAATTACACAGGTAAATTTAAATCTCAGAAATATTTGCTCAACTACCCAAATCAACAAAACTCCCTCAGAATTTTAAGGCAACATACAAAAGTATCTACAGAAAGGCTGAATCAAGTGCAGGACAGCTCAATACAGAGTATAATTTTGATAGACAAAGTAGAATCAGTCACCAATTTGATATCGGTAGCTCCTAATGCATTGTAAGAATCTCACCACACCAGCTATCTACAAACATTTAACAGGTATGAAAGGCATCAGTAGGGGAAGATACTCTTCTGAAGCCCCAAAAGAGTTCATTTTCAGAAATTTACAAGAAATATTGGCAGAATAAAATGGGTCAAATTTAACATAAGGAGCACTAGAGAGAGTGGGGCATCCCAATGTTTCATAATTGTCATATACAACATATATTTAGTAGGATGCATCTTAGATGGATCAAAGATCTGTTCAATGAGAATCTCAACATGAAGGTACTAAAGGTAAGTTATAAAGCGGTGTGCCTTCTTCCAGCAAAGTCCTCAAGAAATTGCTTCTTACTCCATTAGAACTAATAGTTTGATTGAAATAGAGAATGGCAAGTTTTGCCCACAGAGTTTGCAGAAGAGTCTGCAAAAGCAGCGGGGTAACAAATTATGAGAATGAAGGAATATGAGCATTGTCTGGTGTTCCTGGCAAAGTGATTGCATTAAAAAAAAAAAAGAAAACTGTATCTGCCAACCAGTAACATAGCTGATACAGAAAATATAGCAAGATCTGTCTGGAATAACAGTTACAGGCCATCAGGAGGCACTAAGAAGCAGTCATAAACAGCAACATCAGTTGTCAGAACAGAGAGAAAAAGGCTCGTGTCATAAAATGCAGAGAGTACTGTCCAATAAAACAAACAAATGCTGTTGCTGCTTCAACACTGCATTTTTAAGGTTATTACACAAATATTGGTCCCAGTTCTGAAGTACGTACTTCAAGGATATGAAAATACCATAGGCTGGAAAACCAACCTTGTCAGATTTAAGGTGCTCAACTTAGTTTTTTATAACAAAAGACTCCTGGAGGATTTGATCTTGAGAAAATATGTTTATAAAATGCAGAGAATCTATGAAAGCAAAAATGTTCTGCCCAAATTTTCCGTAAATAGTTTCTGACTCGTGGATGTAGAATCAAAGTTATCCTGGCACTGGATCAGGAAGTACAGGACAGTTTGCGTTGCCTTTGTGTGATTATAAACATTTTGCACCCTGTGTTAAAAATAAATCAATTTTAAAAATTACTGCAATAAAACATCGTCTGTACCATTAAAAAAGAAAATATTTGCTCAATTTGACTTCTGAGGATGCACGATTTCATATTCCTTTGAAGAGCAAGAGACTTGTTGCAGCTGCAGGAAGATACTTGTAACTCAGCAGTTAAAAGAACCTGATTGTATGTGAATGATAAGAAAGCAAAATTAGAGGTGTTGCAAAATATATTTTATTTGGAAAACTGGTATTTGTTTGGGTATCTCTATGCTCCTGCAATATCTGACCTCACCCCAGAAATCTCTAAGAAATTTTTGGCTCATAGCACTGAACCAAGGCAAATTCTCATTTTACAGAGGGGAAGAAAAGGAGGAACAGAAGAATACCTCAAAATATTAAGTTGGAGAAGGGTAGATTTAAGTTGAATATTAGAAAAAATTTCTTTACTCTGAGGGTGGTGGAGCACTGGAACAGGTTGCCCAGGGAGGTGGTGGAGGCCTCTTCCCTGGAGATATTCAAGGCGAAGCTCGACGAGGCCCTGGGCTACTTGGTCTAGCTGGGGGTGTCCCTGTGACTGCAGGGAGGTCAGACTAGATAACCTTTTGGAGGTCCCTTCCAGTCTGGATGAGTCCATGATTCTATATTTCCCACGATACAAAACCCAGAAACTCAAATGCCTGGAACCCTCTGCAGTAGTTAGATAATTCTTTTCTTCCCCAACCCAAACTTAAACACAATTTAAAGTTATTTATGTAGCTCAATACATCAGCAAAATACCTGCAACAACCTGTGTCTCTGTAAAAGAAAACCCTCTATAACACTCTGCCCCTAAATTTATGCAGCAAAAAGAACATTTCTCTTTCCCATAACCAGGAGCTGTGCTGATTAGTAGGTTTACTACATAGTAAACAAACAGGAAATAAAAATTTCCACATATGGGGGGAAAAAACATAAAAGAATGAAAAAAATTATGGAAACACCACTGAATTCAAAAAAAGAATTAAGTACGTGTTAGGAGCCAGGGTGGGGGGGTCGCTTGTATTTTAAGAATTATTGACTAGGGATTCACTTATCACTCTCTTCTCAGAAACTATTATAAATATGACTCTCCAAAATAGACAACCTAGAAAGGGCAAAGCCCCAATGCAAAAGGCGGACCTTGACCCTGTCCAGTTTAACAGCTCCTGCATCCGACCTTCAGCAGTGCCAAACGAGTCACAAGTGCCCTCAGAACTACCACGTATGAATGTTCACGCCGCTGAAGGAGCTAAGCATCAGGAAGGGACAAGCCTTTAAAATCATGAGAAGTTCTGTTCATTTCGCGTCTTGCAGTTCTTACCAAGGCAGGGAAAAAAAAAATAAATTATTCCACCTCCCACCAAATCTCAAACAGCTAACGGTCACAATTCCATGCTTTACCACTAATGTGTTCGTTTTCTTTTCTTTTTTTTCCCCCAGAGAAATACAGAAGGAAAAACCATTTAACCAATGCATCTTATATGCAAGACATGGAACCAAATGACAAAATTCTCCCTGGCTTTAAGATTTCACCTCGAAGACACTACCTTTAAAAGCAGGACAGATAAATGCAAGCCTGATTCCTAACTGTTCACAGCTACAGACACTTGTCAGTATCTCAAAATCCTGAAGTATATAAAGGTCCCCTCTTCTGTACCCACCTTTAAACACGATCAGTACAAAGTGAAGCCAGACACCCTTTAAGAGACAACTGGGCATTTAGAGGAGGTAAATAGATTAGCTGCAGAAATACATTCTTCTTTGAAATAACTAAGCTAACAAGAACGGTCATTGTTTTTTTTAAAAATTAACTAGAGCTTCCTGAAAAAGTTTTTAGTCAATGATCTACACTGTTATAAACATTAGTCCTTTTCAAATACACATTTTGAATAGAAAAGTTGCTAAAATATCCAAATTTCAAAGATTTCAACCACACCTAAAAGCAAAACGCTAACAACAGCTTATCAAATCTTACTTATACCTACTGTTGTTTGTTTTCCCCAACCTCAAAACATTCACCACACACAACGATCACTTTTACTGCTTGTTTTACTTCTTTTCAAGCAGTTCCATTAATCTTTTCAACCTTTGGCCCAGGGCTGAATAGTAGTGCTATTTGAGTCCAGAACTTGATTAGGACCTTTTACCAATGGTATGTAATATATAAGCAAGTTAAGACTCACAACAGTCTCTAGGTAGTCAAATACTTTCAAGTATTTAGTCACAGGAAATATTCAATATCAGTCCCTGGAGGTCCTTGACACTGCCATCATAACACGTGTGGTTCCTGCTTATTTCAGTTCCCCATGAAGATAGCAATACTGCAAACATGAGCAAAAATATTATGAGGCTGGCAAAACCAAAACACAAGGACACAGAGCATTGGTTTTGGGTCTGGCATACGACACCGGGCCTGTTCCCCTAGCTTTCTCCATGGTACAACATGTCATTTCAAATCAGTGGGAATTCCAATCCCAATGAGTTTTTCAGGACTGAATCCACCTAAAATTACTGCAATAGTTTTCCCCATGATAAACAGATGTGTTTAGATGCTACAGAAATTCAAGGCTTTTGGCATAGATTTGGATTTTGGTAAACAAGGAGAAGACACTGAAATGGACTTTAGAAAAAATCTTCCTTTGAGTGGCTTTGGAAACTTTTACAACAAAGATCAAAGTGTTTATGAGGCAAGTCCAGCCAAGATACCTACTACTCCTCTAACAGAGGACACAACAGCTCCTATTAAAATTACTGTAGAGACAATTCCACGTGTTACCAGATCAATTCCTGCTGAATCGCAAATAAAAGTCCTGGTTTAGGTCATTTGTGAACCAATGCCACCTATGCAGCTAGACACACTCTGTGGTGGAAACCCCAAATTCTGTAAGACTCTGTTGAAACAGATGGGAAATTTAGCAGCAACTTCCTCCAAATCAATAAACAGATGTTTAGAACAGATTACACAGGAAAATAAGTGAATAAAGTTACAAAAATTCTTCAGTTTGGAATAATGCACTTGTAGGACATTAGTGATGGTTAATAAAATTGTTGATACCACTAATCTTTTAGGTTTGTACCTTTAACTTTTAGGATTAGTGTTGAGATGAATGAGGACAATTTATAACTTTCAAAGCTCTGATTACGTATTGGCTGAAGATTCAGTAAAACACATACTTAACTCATATTCATGCTGGGTTCAAGACCTATTCAATATCCTGGACAGAAATGGAGGTTTTGTTTAAAATATAATTAGTCTACATGACAATTGTGAAGCAAGATACTGATTCCTTGGCAAATTCTACTTGGATGCAAGCCATAAACAAAACATTATAAATGATAGAACATGCTAAAATGCTGCTTCATTTACTGCTGCTAAGAGATGTACTGGAAAACAATTTGGAGAACACCAACAACCTTACACAAAACTCGCTTCCTTTTTGAGCTCTCCTACAAACTGAAATGGTTTGGAGACAAGTGTTTCTCTATGAAGTACTGAAACAGCATTTATCAGTAGTTAAAACCAGATGGTAATTCCAGATACTTTCATTTCTGAAACTGCTTCTGGGTACTTTGGGCTTAGGTCATTTTCATTACAAATAATTCTTCTTAACTAGTACTACTGGCATGTGCTGTGCACAGTTCAGATAGATAGTATGTCTTTATTATTTGATCCATCTATGGTTTTTTGATGGCTTAATAAGGGGAAGGAGGAGGAAGGGAAGTCAACTGCATAGACTCGTATCAAGTTCAGACATTTTGCTTTTAACAAGAAAAGATCTACAGAAAAGACTAAAATACAACCCCAAACCTGAGGATGTATCAACGTGGATCTTTGTTACTTCAGTCCATCTCTACCATTAAGGAAACAAGGTTTTGAAAGGATAGTCTCTTCTATTAAACTGACTACAAAATGAAAATAAAGTCTACAAGGTCTTTTTAATAACTTTTAAAGACAGAGCAGAACACGTCATTCTCTATTTTCCTCAGTGCAATATTTAAAGTGCCAAGGTGCCTCGCAAATTCCGTCAAATAATACATTTTTCTCATTCATTTTCTTAAGAAAGATTCTGCTCCTGCTTAACATCTCAAACTTGAAATTGATCCTTGTGAAAATAGTAAGAGTGTGTTTAAAAATACAAAGTATAGAGGAGGTAAAAGATATCGCATGATTAAGAAGGGAAAAAAAAGTAAGTTCTATTTTGGCTAAGTCAGTTCAGAGGAAGGAAAAGACAGACAATTAACTCTCTACCACAGTGATGCTTCTGAGATAAAATCCGATTGTAACTCACTTCAGGCCCAATGTTCTCTCCGGGTTCATAGGTTACAAATGATTTATAGTCACCATTTTGTACTTAGCATTCTGGCTTTTCCCATATTGGTAAATACTTTATAACCAAATCATTTTCATGTTTCAGAAATACCTTTGCTAAAATGGCTTAATGCAACTTGAATTGCTTTAGATCAAAGCAAATTTAAATAAAGTGTCCCTCTGCTTCTTTACAGGGAAAAAAAAAAAAGAAAAAAAAAAAAAAGAAAAGCAAAAGCTCTGTCTATCTGGTGCCTGTATTCCTGTTCTTTCACATTAGAGCTGTAAGTCTCCTCTTTCAGGTCACGTCTTCCACATAAAAGTGCTAAACTAATGCCGCTTAATGACAAATTAATGTCCATGAATAAAAAATACACCTCTAATAGCATAGAGTAATTTGCCATTACAATATCATCATTGGACATGCCCCTGGTTTAATACGATGTATTTAATTCATAACTTAATGAGTGATATATAAAAAGAGAGAGATGAACCCTGCAATTACATTTATGTGAGTCTGTCACCTTATTTGTAAAACCTTAGAGTCATTTACATTCAAATTAGAACAAATGAGTGATTTCACAAAGTGCAGTGATAAATGACCATTGCTGCACAAGACAGAACTGTATTTCCTGCGAAAACATTAACAGTTTCCTATTATTTGTTAAAAATTACAATGCATATTGCCCAGTGTTGTGTGAATAATGACTTTTTTACTGATTAGGTCAGAAGACTAATACAGAGTAAAAATAAATAATTTTTCTTCTCATTTTTTCTGATTTCAGCTGGAATTTCTCCGCTTGCTGGCACGGACTCACACTGCCACCTGCTGCCCACGCCTGGGCAAGAAGAGCCCTGACTGCTTTACTTCAGCTCCTGCTCAGCCAGTTGGGCTGTCAGGTTCCATCTCTCACCATAAAACAGATTTCCCTGACAAACTGCTAACTGGGACACGTCACCGAGGACACCAGCGGACAAGGGTAGATGCACTACCCAGTTAAAAATAATGCCATTTTTGGGGGGTTCACGCATCTCAACTGCCTCAAATTGGTGAGGAGAATGAAAAGCTAAAGACGTTACAGGGCAGGAAGGACTTGGGGGCGACATAAAACATTAGTATTGATCAGATGGTAATAAAAACAAAGGAGGATTTTGTACACTAAGCATTCCAGGATTCATCAGCCTCCGATTACAAGCATAAAAGTACTAGAAAGATTCCAGAAGTAGGACTTTCTGGACCTGAGGGATAGAAAGGTCAGCTAAAGAGGCCACACTGGCTAGAAAGACAACACGAGAACAGCAGGGAGGGAAACAGTGATGCAATACAGCTTTTTTTGGTTTCCATTTAAAATACATTCTATTTTAAATACATTTATTAAAATAAATTTATTAAAATAAATAAATACAGCTGCCCTCCCTTCCTGACCGAAACTGCAAAGTGAAGGAAGACATAGCAGTGTCTGCTGCTTCCCAGCTTGGGACCTCTCCTGCCATCCCGACACAGAAGCCGGGCGACGTGTACCCACACCATGAGCCACACAGATGGGGAGTTTCATCTTGCCAGAAACAGTAAATTTAGACACTCCAGCATCAGTTTTTCATCCGTCCATCGGCAGTCCTAGTTCAGCTTTGCCAACTATTATTCATTGGGAAAAGCACAACACACACATACACACACACAAAGCCAGGAGGTTCCCGACCTTAGTTGCATCACTTCTCTAACAGCCCAGGAGCAGAATATCCACTATCCCATTGCAGCTAAATAGTAAGAATGGGATTCAAAGTGAGCGGATATACCGTTTTTATCTTTCCCCACTGACACCAACTGAAAAATGGAGAAAACTACTATAATTTTTTTCCTCAGTCCCATTCTGAGGCTGAGGGAGTCAGGTCTTTTTAGGCTGGAGAAGAGAAAGCTGAGGGAGGATCTGATCAACACCTAGAAATAGTTAAAGGCAAGAGTATGGAACCAATCTTTTTTCAGTAGTAATGACAAGAGGAAAGAGGCACAAACTTGTATATAAGAAGTTCCATCTAACCATGAGGAGGAACTTCATCACTTCGAGGGTGGCAGAGCACTGGAACAGGCTGCCCAGAGAGGTGGTGGAGTCTCTGTCTCTGGAGACATTCAAAACCTGCCTGGACAAGTTCTTGTGCAACCTGCTCTAGATGGATCTGCTTTGACAGAGGGGTTGGAGCAGACGATCTCCAGAGGTCCTCTCCAACCCTGTATTATTCTGTGATTCTAAGGTGGAATTCTCAGTACCACATTCACTTTTCATATGTATCAATCTGTATGTTAAAGAGAGAGAAGATAAAATCCCACAGTTATTTTTGAGCTTTGTACAAGAACTTTCCTAAGTGACCAAAAAATAGCTCAATGACTCAACAGCTCCTTCAAAACCCAGCAAGCTAGCACAGCAACAATTGACTGCAGAACACTGAAAACCAGCAAAATACAAGACAACGTTATTGCTGTCTACTCTGTATTCTTGGTATGGAAAAGTCACTCTTTCTGCCACGGGATAAAGTTGGTAGACTCAAGTTTGACAGTGGTGGCTTTATAAAACACCCCTCTAATTCTGAGGGTGAGTTTGCAGGGGTGGGGGTGCAGAGAGTGTGCATGTGCGTACTTAGATTAAAACCTCAGTATTAGTTAAAAAAAGGCAAGCCTTGGCTGTTAGATGACCTTTAGATTTTTTCCCAGCAGTTTAATTTGCTCTATATGAAAAACCCAGGAGCTAAAATCCCAACTGAGCTGGGGCTTCTAGCAATACAAAGGTGATGCTCTCAATCACTGGTGTAAGAATTAATTCATCTCTGAAGAGTATATCTTAGTGAAAGTTGGGATTGTGTTGCTGGCATCGTTCCAAATGGAGAAGTTGGGTTTACGAAAAATAAATAGCTTTAAAGCTCTGGCCCTGCCACGTATGCACTCCTTTTAATTCCACCGGCAGATTCATTTGTAGCTTCTTCCTTTTAAAAACATCAATGTATTTCAATCTATAAAGGCATTCAAATAGTTTAAAATTAGTAAAAGATCCAGAACATTAGGTGCTCATACACCATGAAAAACATTTGTTTTATAAGTCTAAATTAACCACTACAGTAGAAGGCTAAGAAGCAAATGCCCCTACCCAAAACTATTTGCCTGCTTCAATTATTACCAAGAATTATTCCAGGAGGTCACTTGTGAGTTGATTAATCTAAATTTTGCATTCCAGGCCTGATCCTACTCAGAGTACACAATACAGGGGCAACTCCAAGGAAACTCCAATCGACTGCTGCTGTACAGCGCTGTGTTTTTTCAGACTCAATTTAAATCACCCACCTAAAATGCTCTTTTCACCTTGAATTAGCCCTCTTTAAAGATGCTATTACTGACACCAGTAGCAAGTGGACAGATGTACCTGCGGTAGAGTTCTATGCACGATAATGAAGTTTCTAAAAGGTAACCTAGGACATTTATCATTTAGCAGGGAACTTAAAGCAATTAAAACTAATGGGAAAACTGGCATCAAACTTTTTAACTTCCTCTGACACAAAAACATTTATGATCCCAAGAACAATTTTTAACAGTCAGGGGAAGTTCAATGACAGTCAGGATCACTGTTCTTGTGTATTACACTTTGCTGCTCCTACCTACTGTAGGAAATAAAAATAGGAAACTATTTTCAGCATTGTGTACAGGGACAGCCAAACACCATTTCTAGTAAGAATGTATTGAAAACATGCAACTGTCCAACCAATAAACATAACATAAATGATACCCCAGATTCTGTCCAACACATAAATTTATTTTGTTCTTCACAAAATGTGCTGGATAGATAAAGGGGTAAGTGCTAGCAATCATGCCATGTCCTGCCTCTCAGAAACGAGGGGATTGCTTAGGACGGTTCAGCAACTTCTAGACCCCTCACTGACTCCTATAACCCTATTCTCTCGAATGTAACTTAGGAGGCACGTAGAACTCCAGTGGAAATAGGAATACTGGACTTTTGAAAACACAGAAAAATCATTTAGCTTTAAGACTTCAAATATGGACAATCTTATATCCCAAATCTCTGAATGCCACTGGAAATCAACCTCTGGTTTAAAAACTGGTTACAAAACCTATACACACAAAATATTGAGTCAACGTTGGCCAGAGGAAGGAAATGCCATTAAAAGCTCATATTCTCAATAGCATTCCCTCCAATCAAAGACTCTTTGATTGTTGGAATAATTCGCAGTTTGTGGTTCTCTTTGGTACTGAATACACAAACAGCTGAGGAAAAAGACAAAACTTCTTACATCTACAATCAGTTATATAACTCAGACCTATTTATGAAACAAACATTTCTATGCTCTGAATAAATCTTTTAACACATTTACTCTCTTGCATAATAATAAAGCCATCATGCCCCTTCGGAAAAAAAAAAAACATTTACAGCTTTAATGTGCAAAATAGGTCATCACAAACACACTACCTAATACCATATTTTTTACAGCTCCATTTAAGAAGCTGATTTTCAGATCTCCGTCACATTCAACTAACTCTTTCTTGCATTCTCCAATATCATAGTAGGACAGTTATGGTCCACTGGAACCCTAAAGCTTAAAACTTTCAAACGGTAAACAAGATATACAGGTAACCCATTCCTACTGTATTTCAAAGTCTACCTGTTGGTTGCAGCTCTCTGCCTTAACCTCCTTTGGAAAACCTCAGTCAAATTTGACAACTTGAACTAGGGGAGGAGCTCGGGAACTGAGTCTTAGAGAACTGGATGTGCATTCTGAAAGCAAGTGCTGTGTGCGTCATCACAGACCTTAGTGCAATTCCAGATACACAAAGCTCAACTCTTCAGCTTAGCTTTCCCACAGCTAGGTAGCAGCAACACAATTAAGACCAATCCCGTTGCCTTACCATTTGTCTAGGTTCAGATGGATGTGTGAGATTTCAAGCTTTGTTTCAATCTTTAAAGTACCTAAGACTTATGCAGATGAAATGATCAGAGAGATTCATGAATATGTATCTATCTCAAATCTTTCAGCATGCTTCAAAAAAGCTCCCCTCTAAAAACGAAGCTAAAAACAAACCTCCCAAACAGCAAAGCTGGGGAGTAATCATAATTCAAGATATGATATTGTTGAGGCTGGGGGAGAGAAGTCTGCACAACACAAACCTAGAAGTAAGACCTCAAGTAAGGAATGCTTGGGCATTTCTCTTGTTTGCAAGTAGAAAAAATATGATCTACTACAATTCTTTCAAAATAAAAATTAGTAAATTATCAATCCAAAAAGAGAATGAGTTTTCCAACAAGAAAATAGAATCAACATTAGATGTAACAGAACATTTGGTAATGTTAAGTTCATAGATCACAAAATGCATGTAAGTAAACGATCAATGTTGTCAGAAACCTCCATTGCGTCATGCTATCATAAACGTCTTAGAGATTGATATTACCTAATTAAGGAGGGGAGTGAGAAATGTTCCTTTTTTGTCTTTCCTTTGATCAGAAATTCTTCAAAAAATGCCATAATCATGAGTCAAACAATTTTTTTTTACAGATTTTTTTTTGAGATTTATTAATAAATTGAAGTGCTCTAAACTGATTGGTCTATAAGAAAGAAGATCTGCCTTATAGTTAAAATAATGTCTTGTTTATTCTTAGACAATTGAGAGGAAATTTTTTAAAGATCATTGCATATAAAAGTCAGCATTGGCTGGAAATGAACATTCCCCCAGTACACTGCAAATTGTCATCAACAATTAGACACTTAAACAATCATCTTTGATTAATTAGATCAGTATAGTCGTCTTTGGAACCTCAAAGCCTTGGAACAGATTTGTGTATGGGCCATGACAACTGCATTTGTAGCCCAAAAAAAATTCTTATTGAAATCCATGGAGTAATTATAAGCCCCAGATAAAAGTATCAAGAAAAGATTAAACTGTCTGAAGCTCCAAAACACTAACAAGCTGGAACATCTAGGGAAAGAGAAGAGCTGGTACAAGCACTAACAATAAGAGCAGCACTCTTATATGAGAAAAGTCTAGTACAACCCAAACAATTAAAGACAATCCTAACAATTTAAAACTGTGTCATCGTCACACAAGAATAATAAATGACAGCGACATCCCACATAATGTATTCCATAGAATCATAGAATGGTTAGAGTTGGAAGGGACCTTAAAGATCGTTGAGGTCCAAACCCCTGTTCCCATGGGCAGGGACACCTCCCAATGGAGCAGGCTGCTCAAAGACCCATCCAGCCTGGCCTTGAACAACTCCAGGGATAGGGCATCCACAACTTCTCTGGGCAGCCTGAGCCAGCGTCTTACTACCCTTACAGTAGAGAACTTCTTCCTGATATCTAATCTAAATCTTCCCTTTTTCAGTTTAAAACCATTACCCCTCATCCCACTGCTACCCTCAGTGATAAAGTGTCCCTCCACATCTCTCTTGTAGGCCCCCTCCAGGTAACTGAAAGGCCACAATAAGGTCTCCCTGGAGCCTTCTCTCCTCCAGGCTGAACAACCCCAACTCTCTCAGCCTTTCCTGAATTTTTGCTAAACTAAGTTAAGTTCATGAAACCTGAACAACTCAAAACAGCAAGAAAGAAACTCACTAGTAAATTAAGAACTCTGCAGCAATCAGACTCATCAAACAGAAAAGAAAGGGGAAGCATTACCCTCTTCTCAGAACCTGTGTCACAGCGTATGGGGTGACAAGACACTCCAGTTCTCAGCTGCAGCAAAGATAAATGCCTTTAAGGAAGCTTTCTTTAACTACCTTGATTTTCTTTTATATAGTACTAACAAAGCAATAGGTTTTAATTTTTTTTTTAAATCACCCAATAGCACGTTGAACATAAACAGATATTTGATGTAATTATTTGGACCCTGTCCAAATATCCCAGTCTATGCACAGTACCTTGTTAACTTCTGCTAAAAAGGCTTACACAACTGCTCGATGCTGAGTACTTGCACTGACTAACTCTGCAGAACAAAACCAAATAATTACTATGATCTAGTCAGACTGCAAATCTGTCTACAGATACGCCTTGTGTGGGGTAAACCTGCTAAACAATACTCTAAAATGAGTAAAATGCAGTCTAGAGCCAAACATGATGTAAGCTACAGCCACCCCACAGATGTCCATGCAGATTCAAAACCTTACAGTGAGACCCTGATTATAAAATACTTCACAGAACTACACCACTGCTCTGTCTTCTTATACATCTTCTCTTCCTTATTTCCTGCCCATCATCACCTACCTTATTCCCTATTTCCACCATTATAAATCTGGACACTGTGTCCCACCTTCTTTTCATTTTCAGACTAGTGTAATTCCAGCTACCCTGGCCTGGCACACTACCCAGAGTACAGCAGACCTCTTCCACATCATTTCACTAACTGCAGACAGACTGTTATCTCCAGAGACTTTTTACTGGTCTGTTAATTACAGAGTAAGTTGGCAGCAATGTCTGTTCACTCTGGGAGGGTTTTTCTTGGAAGGTGGTATCATTTTGGGGTTGATTTTTGGTTTGGTTTTGAGTTGTTGGGGATTTCTGGGGATGTTTTTTTAACTCATTAGTAGCCTGTTCCTAAATACTCAACTATGGCTTGTACACCAAGGATGAGATCCAAAGCACTGCTAATTCTCCAGTTGTCTTGTCACTGCAGTGATCTTGGGATTAAAAGTATTAAAATGGTGCCAAGGGCAAGCTACAAATACCAGAGGCTACTCAACACAGGTCATAGAAGGAGTTAGTACAAGGACTCCCACTGGCCACGTACCTGCTCCTTTCCTACATTCCTCTCGCATTCCTACCTCACCAGAGATGCAACACTCAGCCTCTTCCCTATTCTTTAATATTTCCCCTAGCTTCTTTGCTGCGATGGTCTCTTTGGTTCAACTTCTGACAACAACAGAGCATGTAAGCAGCAGAGACACACTCACACTGACTGATTTGTTAGGGAGAAACTGTTGTTTCTCATTGCAGTAAGCTCTTCCCATGCCTGCCTGACAACCAGTAGGCCAAATGGTTTTGTGGCTCATTTAGCACCTCACATTTCTTATTTCTCAAAACAATCATCTTTCCCATTACATCCCATGTCTCTTTATGCAGAAAAATTAAATCCCCCCCTTACATTCCTGAAGACAAACTGATACAAACTGCAATACACTACCAGCTCCTTGGACTTTCTAATCAATTTACAATGCACAAATTAATACCACCTTATTGTCTGAACACATATTTTTGAAGGCTTCCTCCCTGAGGCTAACATTCAAAGAACAGATTCTTTCTCCGTAAGACACAGAGCCTTCAAGTAAGCCCTGAAGCTCCTAACAGGAGATCCTGCGAGGCTGTTGTACTCAGTAGCTCAGCGTGCTGCCAAGCACACTCGCACTGTTCAAAGACAGTTATGCTGTTGGAAGGCGAGTGCATATGGAGAGGATTGTGCTGACGCGCATTTCCATACCCAACTGTTGCACAGACACAGCCAACACACCCTATTTCAGAAACAATACTGAAAAATTACAAAGAAAAGGGAGCAGTTCTGTAGAATTGCTATTGTCATATATTATTTTTTTTATAAGGCTTTTCAGATATGCACATCAAAGCTATGTTCTTGCTACCATTGTGAGCCATCTTCTATACAAGCGAAGCACAAAAAACTATTTTACTGGATTCAGCTTTTTTTTTTTTCTTCTTCATAATGACAGCCCTAATGTTGATAATATTACCAGCATTATGGGCACAAGGCCAGTTGAGAATAAGGTGCCACGGCTATAAGCCATACCCCTTCAGTGAGAGGTGGCAACGCTCTGGAATACGCATCAATACATTCAATATTCAATATCATCAATATTCAGATCCAGTTATGGATCTGAATGCTTCACAATACTCATGGTTGCAACAGGAAAATATTTAACATTTGGTAAACCGAGGCAGAAGTAAACATATTCTGTGGTAAAGGAGGGAATCGACTCCCATGTGCTGATACCAATCAGTGGACCATCCTTGGTTTTAGGACTGAAAGGGATAAAATGAATTGGAGGAGAAAGCACCTACCACAAACTGATACTCAGATTGCACTCAGCATTCAGGTCTCCTGAATCCAGTTTATTGTCATTTAGGGTACGCCAAGTATTGTACTAATACTCTCCTACTGAAATGAGGCTTGAAACAGAAGTTTACAAATTAGTAAATCAGGCAAAGAAGCCTCACCTGAATGAGATAGTGAGAACATAAACTGAGAAGCTCCAGCAGCTGCAAATGACTCCCAGCTGCCAGGACATCCTGTATCACCCCTGGTTCCAAAAGGATCTGTGAAAAAGGAAATGGAAGGTTTGTCATGTAGAACTCAGAGTAAATACTCAAGAGAAAATATTACAAGCCTTTGTTATTTCAGACACTTAAATCAACAGAAAGACTACAAATAATCACATAGAGAACTCTTTGCAGGATGGGGACAGATTTTTTGAAGTTCATCTGAATCACTAAAAGAATTTTTAAGCAGATTTTTCCCCGTGAGAGTCCATAGGCCACATCGCTCCCTAAATTCTTTAAAACTAAATACATGTTATTTATTTTAAAAGGAGGCTTTTCAAAACAACAGAATTTTGTTATCCATATATACCTGGACACTTCCATATATTGATGAATCAGCTAAAAGAATTGACTCAGAAGTCTCCAGAATTAATATTATTCATGCTTGTAAAAAAATATACAGGCTAGGAACACCCTTCCCATCCTGCATGGTACCACTTCATAGTTTTCCTAACCACTGTCTTCATTTTACAGAGCAAGGCTGTGAAGGCACAGAGTGAGCATGCTGCTGGGGAAGTGCCAGAAAGGGCTTAGAAACCAAGACTGATTATCCTGTCACTTGCTCACATGAAACTCCTACTCATTTCAATTAAAATCACAGAGGCAGCAGCCAGGATATTTGGGCCTCAGCTCCAAGCCTGGTGTCTTGGGGTCAGCTTGTTAGAGTATCCCCTTCAGGACACAAAAAAGTCTTTGGGAATACAGACATTGGTCAACTTATCAGCAATCATATTCAAAACTATCCAAAGTAATATTATTTAAATATAAGTAGTGCAGCATCCAAGAAAGATCAGAAATGCATAAGAAAAAATATTTTTTCAACAATACTCAGCTTATTCAGAATTTTATTCTTTTATTTCCCCTGGCAACTTTCGTTTCACACCACATGAGGTCAGTCTCTCACTGCTCCACAGGGAAGAGAAGCTTTTTTTTTTTTTCAGATCATTTTTCTTCTGCCCACACAATTTAGTATTACCTCACAGCATCGTTTATATTCTCAAATGCAGTGGAATAAGGAGGATGGCAAACAAATGGAAAGACACTCGTCTGCATGTGTTTTTGAGAGAAATTAACAACAGATGTATGCATTTTATCAAGCAAAAGCACAAATAACTTCCAACATAATAGCTATATTAGAAGCAGGAGGGAAGAGGATTGATTCTTGTTTATATCAAGAACTAGTTTACACTGAGTTCTATCGGTGTATGACATGCTTAAAGCTTGTGCAAATCACTATATAAATATTCATACCAGACTTCGAGTGAACATATATGTAATTACATACTGTATTAAAAGTTCTTTATCCAGCCAGATTGACATGTAAGGATATTAATGTAAATAAGAACCAGACCCAGCACAATCCAGGTTTCTGGCTGGTGCTAATGAGGTTGCTATGCAGGACAAGAGGTGGGTTGACAGAAAGTTAGAAAGGATTTCAGTTACGAAAATATCTCCAAGACTTATTTAAAAA
>VZRU01019021.1:308196-333008 GCA_013398155.1 Pedionomus torquatus | reverse complement strand
AAAAAAAAAAAAAAAAAAAAAAAGAGCAGCACTGTCAAGTATTTTCAAGTGAGAACTCAAGGTCAGACTGACAAAACAAGCTGGTTCAGACCTTGCAGCGTTTGTTATTCACACACCCTTTACACTGAGGAAGTTGTAATCTGATGTCATATTACTTACTAAGTATTAAGTGCCACCCACCAGCTTAGGAACGCCAAAGACACGATATGAAGAGAACTAGAACCCTAAGCTGATTACTTACCTTGTAGGCATAGACAAACTATATTTAACTGTGATAATATTAATGTATTTTAAAGGTACAGCAATCCATTTACAAATAATTCTAGTAGCATTATGAGATGAGAAGTGGGACAAGAGGCAAGGAGGGTGACAGGTTACAACCTAGAGGTGATTTGCACAGTCAGCAAGAGAAGTTCATTTAAAGGTGGCAGATGTATTTCTCACATGTTTTTCCACTCCACAGAATCACAGAATGGTTAGAGTTGGAAGGGACCTTAAAGATCATCGAGTTCCAACCCCCTGCCATGGGCAGGGACACCTCCCACCAGACCAGGTTGCTCAAAGCCTCATCCAGCCTGGCCTTCAACACCTCCAGGGATGGGGTAGCCACAGCTTCTCTGGGCAACCTGTTCCAGTGCCTCACCACTCTCACAAGAAAGAATTTCTTCCTGATATCTAATCTAAATCTCCTCTCTTTAAATTGTTACCCCTTGTCCTATCACTACAATTCCTGAAGAGTCCCTCTCCAGCTCTCCCGTAGGCCCCCTTTAAATACCAGAAGGCCAAAATAAGTTCTCCCTGGAGCCTTCTCTTCTCCAGGCTGAGGAACCCCAATTCTCTCAGCCTGTTTTCACAGGAGAGATGTTCCAGCCCTCTGATCATCTTAGTGGACCATGCAAGATTTATTCTGTTGAGAAAACATATTTACCTTTGTGTTTCCCAAGATAACTAAGGAAAGTATACAATGTCTCTTCCCAAGACTTTGTCTTAAATGGGACTATCTGAATTTTTATTCAATGATCATTTGGATACAGGCAAAAATACTAATCCCTCTATGCAAAATGTTCACCGTCAGCAAACTGCAAGCTGAGGAAACTCACAGGGAAAACAGAACAATAAGTAAAGATGGAAGAAAAGGTAGTAAGCCTGTCTTCTACTGAAACTGTGATAATTCACATTATTTCACACCTCTTAGCTTCTATACATTAATATTGATTTTTATTAATTATACAGCATAGCTGTTTATATGCTATACAGGCCACCTAGCCAACACTTAACAGTAAATGCACATAAATACCACCATATGTATACCACAAGAACACACAGGGACTGACTTCAAGGCAGCCCTTCTACCCTTCATCATCCCACAAACCCTTCAAAGAGCAATCACTAAATCCAGTTCTCTCCCTCTTGTGGTCAGCTCCATAAACCAAAGCATAGAAAGGACCAAAAACTGTGGTATTTCTTTGCAACAAAACACAGAGTTGGAAGATCCAGGAAGCCAGATTACACGATTCCTGAGATCCACATTTCTTAGACATACAACTCAAATCTACATGCAAAGGAATCCATTTGTGTTTTGTTGATATATCAGGGAAACCTGGTCCGCAAATGCAAGGATTAGAAACTTTGGTAAATTAAACCTGAGCTTCCAAATCACAATTCATTACAGAATTCCTTTTTCTGCCTCAGAGTCCCATGGTCATCATACAGATGGCCCTAAACACCTTCCTGTACATTGACCCTCTGAGCAGCAGTTCTGTAACTGGAATTCATTCCCCCTTTCCCCCAAATTTCCCTCTTCCTTTCCCAACTCACCCTGCAAGCCCTCCAACCCAGTACATCTTAGTGCTCTGGGTAACCATGGAAAAGATGAACCGGCATCACACATCTTACCTCTCTCTTCAGTTGTCTTTGGGAGACTTCTTGACAACGCGGAGCAACTAGCAGCTAAGCCTTCTTGGGCCAGGAGCAATGTATGAACCACCGTCCTTTCCCAAGGACAACTGCTCACACCTCACCCCCACACTGCCCAGACTGAGAACATCCTCCTGCTCTTTTAATGCCTCTTGCCCCCTAAAAACAAACTGGTATAAGCCAACAAAAAAATTTTATGGTCATAGAAAAGAGGGCAGTAATGGACAAAAGAGAGCAGGGAGGAAACTCTCCAAACTGACCTTCTCAACAAAGAAATTTACAGACTGAGAGAGAAAGTAAGGTCCAGATTAACTATCACCTCTACAGAGTCTCATGACTTTTATATCTGGAAAGAACAATCAGATCATTTAATCTATTCCCTGTGTATCGCAGGCCATTCTATTTCAACCAGACACTAAACTAAAGCTACTTTAGGCCCAGGCAAACTAAAATGTTGTGGTAACACATCATTTTCTGTGTGCCCAGACAAAGATGGAGAGAGTCCACCTGCATTCCAGCTACTCATTCATACCCCTGTAATATCTTCTCCTTTCCACACAGGTGTTTGTGGGGCCACAAAAGTGAGGTGGTGGCATGATTCACATTAAAAATAAACAGCATTATGCTATAACAATATGGAAATGTGTATTGTCATATCAGAAAATTCTAGAAAGTAAACCACGTGGAATTTAACAAAGAAAACAAGAAAAGAATTTCCTAAAATTCCTGCCACTCTGATGCAAAAGAAAACTCCTTCCTGACTCTGCTTGCAGTGATCAGCATTTAAACGAGACAGGCATCTAACAAAAGTACCACTTGTCTTTCCCCTCTGGAGACCATTCTGTGTGCTTCAGAGCAATCAGAAAACCTAACTTTTCTTTTAGAGCAATTTAGACTGCCTTTCAATTTGCAACCAGTTAGCACTTCTGCCTGTCTCCCTGCTCATTTGTGCTTCAGTTGAATCCCAAACTCTTTCTGCTTTGCGGAGTGATGCTTCAAAAAAACTTTTCTGGAGAAAGAACATTCTAGTCCCCTGCAGGCAACTGCCCAAAGCCCTGGCACGTAGTGATGATAGCACTCATTACAAAAACCAGATGTCTCATTAGCCAACACTGGCAGGAATCACAACCAACATCTCCTCTGATATATGTCACAATATTTCTCCAGAAAATTAAATTAAAATCTGTGTTCAATGCACAGCATATAGATCACGGATTCACAGAGTACCCTCAGTTGGAAGGCATGCATAACGATCCTCAAGTCCAACTCCTGGCTCCTCACAGGAGCACCTAAAACTAAAACATATGGTTTATGGTGATGCGAGTGTTGTCCAAATGCTCCTTGAACTCTGACAGGCTTGGTGCTGTGATCACTTCCCTGGGGAGCCTGTTCCAGTGACCAACCACCCGCCCAGTAAAGAACCTTTCCCTAATGACCACCCCGAACTTTGCCTGACGCAGCTTCATAACACTACGAAGTATCACTATTCTAACTAAGACTCCAAGCAAACACATTACTTTGGGATGACGTTTCATCACTTCAATTACCTTCAGCTCTAGAAAAGCTGTCTACAGCTTGGTATCTATCCAGAGCAAGTGACAGGAAACATTTAACTTTCTCTGCAATAAACTGCATAAACTGAGTTAATTAAGCTCCATATTATTCTAAGGTTCCTGGCCAATCTGTAGCTGAACTGTGAACCATAGTAGCTTCAACCTAGTGGTATGGACAGAAACAAGATTATCCTCCTCATAGAAGTAAAAAAGGAAATGCCCAAACTATCAAATTTATATTTTTTGCTTTGAAATTGTTAAGTATTTACAGAAAGACAGTCCTGCTGCAATCAGTCTTCCATGACCCTGGCATGTTGTCTCCAGTAGAAAAGAAATACAGTTCAACTGTGTCACAAGTGAGCTAGGAAGGATAAACAGAACAGGAGGTGCTAAGACATTGATAGCAGTCTCCCCCTGCCTTAACAGAAAACAGCAGATGAAATCCTGGTTGATCACTAGGAAAATCATCACCATCAAACGAGGGGGGATTTGATGAGATGAAAGCCAAGATTCAACAAAGCAATCAAAGCAATTATCAGGAGATAGTTTTACTTAAAAATATTTCTTTCTAGCATGTTGTTACTATCTGAAAAGACCTTTCACTCTTTCATGCTTTTTGTTAAAAAAAAAACCTAAGATGAAAGAATAATTTCATGAAGGACCTAAAAGAAAACACTTTCCTTAACCATGGGTTTGTGTGCATGAATTTTAAAAGATTCATAAGACGGTACTCCTTTCGGCTCATTAAACCTGTTTGGCAAAGTGAGTATAGCTGTTACAGGATAACAGTTTTCGAACTAATTGAATACAAGGTAAAGTTAATAAATAAGGGCAGTAGATAAATAGGACTCACAACAATAAAGCATTAAAGTAATATTAAGAGAAACCCAAGCACATGAATTAACAGTATATCTGAAAAACTATGAAGTTCTAGATTCGTAACTGGAATAATACACTGATGTTACCGCTATTAAGGATTACTGTTAAGTTAGCATTTATGTGAGTAAATGAGTATCTGTTAAATATGCTAAGAAACAGAAAAAGTTCAAAGCCTATTTTCAACTCATTGTAAATGCAACTTCATATGTCACTTTCAAGAACAGGGAACATTTCAACGTTGTATAGGCAGGGTGTTAGATTGTGTTAATCCTGGCCTAAGAAGATACCACAGTTCAAGTTACCCCAAAATTCACTTTTGGAGAAAGAGCTAAACATAAATCATCTCTTATGGAAGGGCTGCCTCACTGATTGTTTCTTTTCAGCTTTGGTAATCCAGAATAATTTTGTAGTTTTAAGAAGACAACTTAATTAATTCAGAAACAAAGTATCATTTAGAAATAGAAAAGAGAGACCTGTCAGTCAGGAAAACAGAACCTGGTTAGGAGAACTCTAGTAGTAAGCCCTACTAAAGCTGCTGGTTTGCTGTGGTGTCTTTGGAAAGTTATTTTCTCCTGTTTATGATGCAACAAAGGGCAGTGATTACTTGCTTTTGTAGTAAGTTTTCAGGTCTTCAAATAAAATTCTATCTAAATGCAAGATATTTCTATTACCATAGACTAAAGACATATGATAAAAGATAATCACAAAGAAATAAGATCCAAGTCAGCAAAGCGTTTCAGCATACATAGGACTCCAACTGTGTATTTGTATTTTTGTTGAATTAGGATCACAATTATCTACTGCAAATTAAATCCAATGTTCTTGAACAATTATTCTTTCTTGAAACTATATCACTGTGGCTGTCAGCTCATTCAAATAATGGTATCACTTAGATTTTACATATGTGTATCAGTTCAACATAAACGATGTAGTTTGCTGGACCTGAATTTGAGGAGGAACACAAGAGCCTCATCTAAAATGAGGAACCTCCACATTTGATTTCAAATCTTTTGCTCAGTCCCACAAAACTTACAGCTTCTAAAAGCCTGTTTTCAGCACTGAAACTTTCAGGCACCCAAAGGTTTTCTTTTGATCAAAAGCACCTTTTCTTGTAATGATGAGCAACTCATTACCCAACTACACCGGCTATCCCATTCCTCCAAATAGAATTATGTCTCTTGATAACAGAAGAGTTTGAAACAAAATAGTCAAAAAGAGCAGGCAACAGTGCCTGTGACTCCCTAACTCAGTGGTTAAGACTCTTACCTGAACAGATAGAATTGTAAGATCCAAACTCTGCACCAAGATCTGTTCCTCTCTATTAATAAACTAAAATTTATGGTTCCTTGTATTGATTGTACTTCATCCATCTCCCTTCCAATGTGCATCTGTCACTTGCAAAATGCCCCTGTGAGGAGGAAGGGTGAGTAAAATCCAGTCACTGAGACCCCAGCCTGGCCTTATTGCTGCAAGCTGTGAAGTGAGACAATGACCTTAAAGCCCTTTGGTGAAGAAAGGCTATATCAACTACAATTGAAAGAGAGAAAAAGAGTCAGCTACAACAGGAAGAGTTTTGTCTCCAAATTCTGAATATGGGCATTACACAGTAAAATGCCTACAGCCACAAGGGAACTTATTTAATACAATTTTTTTGCCAAGGATTTCATTATTAGAGGATTACCGAAAACCTAAACTCTTACAAATCCGTAAAACTAAACTACATCTGCTGCTGGTCCTTTTGACAGGTTTTCTTTATTTCTATACCAACACTGCTTTCTTTGTGATGATTAGGGACCACAGTAATGGATTAATTCATCTGGAATTAGGATATTATTTATATTTAATTTAAGTTTTACAAAAATCCTTTGCTCTGTTGAACAATCAATTTTCCCTTGAAACAAAGTATTTCCAGCAGTAATTATGATAAGGCACTATCTGCAGAATTAGACAGGAAGTTTGTATTTTAAGTCCACAGGCATATTTCACATTAAAAAGAAAAGGAAAAAAAAGAAAAGGCAAGGATGACAGTTTCATTTCAAATTGTTATGTCATGCTAAAAATTAAATGTCAATTTTGATAACTTTTAAAAACTTCCAAAAACCACAGGCAAATATTGCCATCTTGCAATACTGAATATTTCCACCAGATGTCTCCAATATATTATTTTACACAAAAAGTCACATTTGAGTTGCTACACTTCAAACTGCATCTAAGCTTGGCAAAATACTAAAGAAATAGAGAGAAGAAAGCTGAAACTATATATTTATCTGTTTAGACATGGATACCTTAGCACTGTCCCTAAACTGCTGGCAGTTCCACAGTGTTACCTGATGAATCAGCAATTTTTTGGACTAACACTTTGGCCAAGCATTANAAAAAAAAGAAAAAAAAAAAGAAAGAAAAAATTGGCTTTCACTTTTAAAAGGTGCATCAAATCATGTCTTGATGCCTACAATTTCAAAGAAATTTAAGGTTGTAATTGGCATCATGAACGAGTTTTGGATTGCAATTAAATAATTTGTTTGGTTTTTAAATCAGAGAGAGTTCACAGAGCCAAACTAAAGATGACTGTTTTCAAAACTCTCTCATGTAAGCATGCAGTAATCCAGCTATTTATTAATAGCCTTTGTGGATTACTCCCACTCATTACCTTGAAACATTCACTCCGATTCTGTCAGCCTGAGTCAGTACGTAAGCAATGCTCAATACTTATATAGCAAGTGCCAGAAGAGCCTTTCAGGGACAGCAAGGAAAAATTCAACACTGCTAATTCTCAGACCTGCATATCACTCAGTTATGCTTCAAAGGCATCTTTACAAGAAAACTCCTACAGAATTCTTCTAATTTCTCTGTGCTTCAATGTAGCACGTGGTGTATCTGATACATTCTTCTCCTTATCATCTTCCCCTTATAATCACCTGTGTATATGAGCAACTGTAGATACATGCACTTCTCTATATACCCCAAGAAGCCCACTCATTTATTCAAAGTAGATCATACCCGAAGATGAAAGGCTTGAAAGTCTCTAAAGGATCAAGGATAAAGGTACATGTGATTTACTAGAGAGCTGAGGACAGTTTCCTGGAAGCATAGTGGGGTGGATTGTTGGCTTCCATAAAAGCCAAGTCCATCTTTTCAAGGTTCTCAACATATTTTACATAGATTTATTAGACTTGGAATTCTTCTGAATGACAGGGGAGTGTACATCTATTCACAGCAGACAGTAAAACAAACATTTTCACCAGATCCTCTTAAAAGATACTTCCATTCAGCATTAAGATTTCTCTCTATAGAATAATCAATCTATAGTTTCAAATACACGTTTTCAACAGCACAGGAGACATTTGATCTATCAAAACTTTCAACTCAAAGAACCAAAAGCAAAGCAACAACAACTTATGTACTGAGAACTTCAGCCAATTCAGTAATATGGCATGGCATCTCTGGCTCTAATTTATATCCAACAAATCTTTGAAATAGTTATGTTTTCCGTAAGAGTAGAAACACAGAAGTTTCAAGTTTCTCTAAGGCCAATGCAAAAGTATAACTGTTGTGTGGGCTGGTAACAAAAATAGCTCCTCTAGAAAAAGTATAAAATTTTCTTTCCTTATTATTATTTCATTACCTTTGAAAAAAAAACAGTAAGGACTCATAATCTACAGTATGGAAGCAGACATGCCTTAAATTTGTACAACCCAATGACTCTTACAGAATAACACAAAATAGATTTAAGCTTTCCATTTAAAAATTAACTAATAAACAAACATACACCAATGGATTCAATTATTATAGCAGTATTTCCACAGCATTTGTAGAAATATATTCTATAAAATTCTAGAGTACCTCTAGAGTATCTAAAATATCTAGAGTATCTAAAATATCTAGAGTATCTCTAGAATATTAGAGTCCAAAGCAAAAATAGCTGGGTGTTCTGACCTCACTATCTCTGAACTGAGATGAAGTCATACAGCAACGCTATCCAGGCATTCAGTGCAGAGACATGACAGGTTATATATATCTTTTTTTTTTGGTGGGGGCGTGGAGGGAAGAGGAGCATCATTCTGCATTTTCTGAAGTAACATTATGTGATACATGACCTACTATCATAAAAAATGCTACAAAAAAACCCCAAACATATAATATCTATAAGCATTTAGAAAGATGCTTGGATTACACCTGTCCAAAAAGCAAGAGACTGCTTTTCCCCTCAATTACATAATTTGTCAAACACAGCACAGTTCATAAATATTTATTGCTAGGAAAAAAAACAGGATAATTTTCCTTTCTTTACATTTATATTAGTATTCAGAATCAACACACATTCATTTTTTACGAACAGCCAGGCCACCACAAAAGGGGTGTACAAGTCCTATGTGGTTCACTACCTGGCAACAATGCACATAAACAGTGGTTTTCTTAGACAATCCCACTAAAGAAACAAAACCAAAACTAAACCAGCCAACCAAAAAAACCCCAAGGCAGTATATGAAAAGTATGATGTGTTAAATCAAAACACCTTGCAGCAGGCAGCACACAAGAAAGATTTCTGGTATCCCTGTAAAGGTCATCTTCAGTTTTTATTACAGTATGCTTTCATTTGTGTCTCTTAATTTTGAGGAGCTGTACAATACCTGTCCAGTATATGCAAAATCCAGGGCTTGTTTTAAACCGAGGCTTGTGACACCATGCAAATTCACTTCATGAGCTTCGCTTTCAACCATGCAGAGACTGAACATTGCCTACAGAAAAAAGAAAAAAAAAGAAATAACATTGTCTACTATTAAAAACAACACCCAGTGAAGGTCCATAAGGAAGACAACTGATTTTTCCACCTTCACTAACCTTTGTTTTTACTTGGATCACAATTCTAAATAGCAATAGACTTGCGAGTTAGAATGAGATCTATACCAAGTTTTCCATACCAACTCCATAGCAATCAATCATGCAACCAAGTCCTTTCATCAATAAACACAAAAACCTATTCTGGAAAAACTGAAACAAATCCCTTTGGGCCATGTACATACACTTCTTAATGAAGTAATTCAGGTGAAATCAATAGGAACAGTCACACGATAAGGTAGCATTCAATAAAAAAAAAAAAAAGATAAAGAACTGAGCTCCAGGGAAAAAAAGAAATCTACGCAAGTACCACTAGAAATAATATTTATGTATAGTATATACAGGAAGGAACAATAAGCCATACACAATTATTTGTAAGAGGCAGTTAACACACCATCTTTTATAAGTAATCTTTCCCAAATAAGTATCTCAGGCCAGAACGTGAACAACATAACACTCAAGTTATTGAATGAGGAGGAAGCACAGAGATGCAGTCACATAAGCTTACAATCTCCCCTTACTTGTTATTGCCCGGGTTTTTCAGATCATAAACTGAAGATTGGCAAGCTGCTATGGAACTTCCCTGAAAATAGCACTGAGGAGAGCAACTGTCCCTTTCCTCCAGTCTTACTTTCCAGATTGCCAGTCTTCATCGCCTCCTTGGACTAAAGAAACCATACTCAGTCTCTGTAACCTGCAGAAGTCTTCTTCCCACTCCTGTTAAATTGAGACTCTTGTCTTTGCCCGTCGCTCTCCTTCCCAGCCTGCACGGCTTCTGCAGTACCCCCACTTTCCACTCCTTTGTCACTGTCCCACACATTTTTAAATAAAATATACTACTCACCATTTTTAGACAATAAACTGCAAACAAACAAGTTTTACAATTTGTCATTGCTGAAGCAACTCATTCCCAGTAGACTTTTGTACCAAACTTAACATCTCTATAAGTTCAGACACTTTTCTAATTCCATTAAAAATATAATCAGAGGTGGACATTTTGCTGTCATTCAGATGTATCAAATGATCTCTAATAGCTACTGTGAGGCTTCAGGGCTTGGTACCCATCAGCCACCTGCTCCTTGCAAAAGCAGACCTGCAGTTCATGTCTGTAAAAGGTTCTCAAAAATTCACTGCTACATAAACTTTTTATATAATAATCCTTTCACACACCTATTCCTGAAGAAAGAGAGTAAATTCTAAAAGCAACACGGATTTACGTAGGTTAGATTTGCACACCTTCTGCACACTCAGTTCCATCAGAGAGGGTCTGCAGTAAAGATGGAAATTCTCAGTCACATAAGATCCTGGGTGCCCTGCATTACCTGATGTCCCACACAATAGATTAATTTTAAAGATACAAAGAAACACTTGAATGAATTCATCTGCGGACCACGAATCATTCCTATGAAGAACTCTAAGAGTTTTTCTTTGTAGACTTACTAACTTGACCTTTAGGAGACTGTTGTATCACAGACATTCCAACGTGGTCCTTATACACAGGGTTTATTACTACATGTAACTTCATAAACTCAGCAGGATCAGGTCGCTAACTCGGTTATTATCCATAATTATCCACAGCATTTAACGAACATGGCCACCAGCAGAGCTTTGCCCCCCTGCCAACCAGCACTCCCCCAAGGCAATGCCTGGGCTATGGTTCAGGTATGGGATAACCAAAGCCAACCTCCTCGGAGAGAGGAGATTTAACCATATGGACACAACCCATGCTGCACCAGTCACTTTCAGGGCCAGAACACAAGGCCTTATCCATCTTATTTACTAGTGTAGGCATAGTCTGATAATGGAATTGGTGATCAGAACTGTAGCTGCCAGTAAAGCATAGGATTATGGCTTTGTGTGACACCTGCTATAGGCACTTAATTTTCTCCCAAACTATCCTCTGAGTATTCTGTGGAAGGTTTTGATAATGAGTATGAACTACATTTGTTTTTCAGGTGGCAAGGCCAAAGAATTTGATCAAAAGATAAGGTCTGCAATGGGTCCTCAGCCAGTTCACATTCAGTTGAACTGGATTAGCCTCCAGGGAAGTAGTGTCCCACACAAATGAACCTAGTACTGCTCAGTGATCCATACTGCTTTCACCAGCAGGCAAATTTCCTTCTCAGCCTGACAATTTAAAGGTTTAATCCAGCATGAAAAAAATCTGTTCAATCATAGGCAGAAATTGGGCTCAAGCTCAGCCTTTAATTTTCACTGCTGTACTAGAATATTGTGATTTTAACTGTAGAAACATATGGATCATTAAATTCCAGCTAGAGACTTCACCAATACCTGGAGAATGAGTTACGGTTGGGCTGTCAAACTCCAATTTCAGCTGCATCTCTGAAAATGCTCTGAGGTTTTGTGATCTTAAATGGATCCATCAGTTATGCTCTAACGCAAGGCTAGTAGCCTACTTTATTTTCCCCTTGGGTATATTAAAAGCAAGGCAAAAGATAAACATCTCGGGTGGATGTACAAGAGAGACAAGAAAAAGAATAAAATATAAAATATTTGGACACGTGCACAACTGAAGTCAAGATTACCTGAAAAGTTACCAAATTTGGCTGTGTGAAATGTTTACTTTGGTTATTAATTTCATACTTCATTTTAAAATACTTCTGCTTAGACAAAATTGTCTTTGAAAATGCCTCATTTCTCCTCCAAGACCTTCATGAGAATTGGCAACTTGTACCGCCTACATGTCAACCAAAGATCCCTTTTATAATAAAATCAGCTGGTGAAGGGCTTATCTTTTCTTCCACTTCCTTTAAGTTCTTGTTGTGCCATCCAATCAGTCGATGAGCCAACATTGAAGGAAATAAAGTGACTGATTACATTCTGCTGGTTTAGTCAAGATTTTAATTAAGCAAGCGAATTCCCCCAAAGAAGAAGAGAAATTAAAACAACACACACTTGCCATTCTGTGGCAACTGCTCAAAAATTCAGGTTTCAGCATCCTGTCACAAATGGATATATTCCATTCTTGGACTTCTACCCGAGTTCACACTTGTTTAAGAAACTACAGATTGGGGTGGACTCATTTTTTGTGTGGCAGGCAGACACTTCTTAAGCTGTAAAAAGAGGAGAGAGGGAGGAGTCAACCCTCTGTTCTTCTAATCTTGACCTGAAACAAAAACAGAGCTAGAGGTCTATTCCCAAAGGAAGAACAAAACAAAGCACACGATCCCTGGGATAAAGAGTCAAGCTATAAAACAACTGCCAGACTCTTAAAATTTTACTTCAGACAACGGCAAGTTGGTGGGCATTTAATACACAGCACAATTGCATGCATTCTCGCCACTTTGCCCTCCGCAGCCAAAGGCACCTTTATAAAATAGTTTCTTCTGCGAACCTAGAACACAAAAGATGACGATGGGCTCAAAACGGAATGGCACACAAAGACAGGGTGAGTAGGTTCAGATGTGATCGGATCAGACATAAGCAGGCAAAATAGCCCGAGTAAAAAACTGCTTAGCACAGTCATTGGGTCTGATTTTCCATGCTAAGCTTTTGCTGCCTCTTAGCTTTCTAAAGCAAAATGCAAGACGGGTGTAAAATACCACTGAATTAGAATAACATATTACTGTTAAAAGAAATATAAGTGAAACAAAAAAAAGTCTACATATTTTGCTTTTATCACTCAGGCAGCAGTGCAGCAACAGGTACAGAGTCCTCTACAACACAAAACTTTAAGATCAGACACCAAGGTCGCAGAACCACAAGATGATATTCAAAATCTTCAAAATGCAAATTTCCCACTGTCACAATGATAAGGTAAAAAATTGCTCCTTGCCTTTGAGTCATTTTATTATTTCCTCAGATGTTCCATATCCATAAGAGCATTAAGCTTGACCTCACTGACCAATCTTACAGCCACGTCTAGCATGACAAGCAGGAAATCATCACAAAACCACCAAATTGTATGATATTTTACACAAGTAAACTCTTTTGGTGAATTCAATGGAACTCAGTGGCCTTTTAAAGGCACAAAACAGAATTAAAACATAAGCAGCCTCGGTAGACAGGTAAATTAATTGAAAAAGAACAAATGGTTATGCTGTCAAAAAAAAAATACAGTGATGAAAATTCTAAGTAACTTATTGCTATGACCTGGGGAAACAAGCTGGAGTTCTTATTACTGAGATTTTATAAGCTTTCTAATAGGAGTTAAAAAATAAAATAATAAAAAATTGAACACTGAGGTAACCACTGGATTTTAATTTAAATCTGCTAAAACCTGTTTAACGTTTTTTAAATGTTTAGAGGAAATTAATTAAGTCATTAACTGAACAATAGTATGATACATTGGGTAAATATCAGATAGAAGGGAAACTGGTAAAACACCTGGAAACTAGAGAAAAAATGAGAGGAAATTGTCATCAGGGCCTGCAGTAACAGTATCAGAAGTTAGGCAGCTGTACAGCAAAAGTAAGTGAAGGTTTTTTCTGGGTAATCATAGACAGAAATAGGCATGTTTAGACACCAAGGTACAGAACTTAGCAGGGTGAAATCTTTTCTCTAACTGTAGAGGAAGCCTAAACACTTCGCTGAGCCTAGGTATCTAAAATAGGTGAAAATTTTAATCCTAAGAGTAAAGGGCTGACTGAACTGAAGAACGAAAGTTGAAGAGAGAAGAGTGAATCATATCTTTTCAGTGTCTTCATTTTAGGAGAACAGAAGAACTTCTGAAGATGACTATTTCTGTAATGAAAGCTACAAACCATGACAGCAATAATAAACTGAGAAGTGTTTGCACCTCCAAGTTTGTTTCCTGTGACAAATTACTATATACAAGATCCAGTGTTTTCGCTCACTTCTCATGTAACGTCATTTCTAGTTTAAAAGCCTCAGGTGAGTGGGTCTTTAAAAACAAAAAATTACAGGTTGCCAATTATGACAGGCTGAATCCACACGAAATGCTTTCAGCTTGCCTGTCTTGATCTCCATACGCTCATCCCTTGCTTCAGCTGCATTAGCCCCTGGCTGACTTTTCTGATACGTTCCAAGTGGGAGATGAGCAAATGACTATTTGAATTAGTGCTTTTTCCTGAGTCTTCTAGGAGTAAAGTACATGGCTCCAGTGTGTAGCAGTTACCTCTAAAATACCTCAATGTTCCTTTAGCAAGATGGCAAAAAGATATTCATCGTTATCCCTTTTTCTTGATCCATCTCTAAATGAAACTTTCAAAAAAGTCTAAGCTTTCAAACACCAGAAAGTAAACTGAGCTTACTACAGCAATCTACAATCTCCCAGAGCCACTTTTCCAAATTGCCTCCCTCTGTTTTCTCAAACTTTGTTTTGATAACTACCAGCAGCCTTAGTTCCAAGTCCACTACAATACAAATACACTACACAAAACAAAACAAAACAACCATTTCAAACTCCCCACCAACGCAGAGTTCTGACCTACACAAATTCTTGTTTAATCGCAGACTTCACAGTAGACAGCAAGGACAATAATAAATTCCTAGGATACTTTAGAATCACCTCTGTTAAAGGCTGCATTCACATGATGTTCATAGGGTTTCAGCAAGACTAAGCTTGTTTCGCACAACTCAACGCAAATATCTCAACTCCGTCCCTCTCCCAATCAGCTCACCCTGTCACCTTTCATCCTTGACTCTTACTGGCAAAGGAAAGCTTTTGCAACTGATGTGCAAGAGCTGCCTTTACTGGTTTTCTTGCGTGGGTGTCCAGAAATCTGACATGGTCTCCACTGTAAAGTGCGTAAGCGTTTCCTGCACTTCCTCCCCATCACCACCAGACAGGGAGAGTGGAAAGTTGGCACAGGGCGAACGCGCATTCTTGCAGTTCCTTTCATTGCACCACACTCAAAGAGATGAATGCTCAGAAGTCAAGATGAACTAACAGTGAGTTAAGCGCAACGCACACGAGTTTCTCATCTCTAAGTCAGCCTAGAGCGCTGTCTTAACAACTCAATCCTACCTTTCCTAATAATTATTGACTATATTGTAAGCACTCTGGTCAAACATTATGGGGAAAAGCTCTTATCATTCTCAACAGAAATTAAACCCTAAGTATGCCATCCCACACAGCTTCTTATTACTGAGGCTGAGCCCTATAGGAAAAAAATTAAAATGCAGTAAACTCATTTGGTACTCACGATATTTAAGTAACTGCTTTCAACCCAATTCAGAAACACGTCTGAAGAAAACAAAAAAACTTTACATATACCTATAGCTGAAAAAACCCCCACTATGACAACTTTGAAAGTGAACATCTACTCCATTCTATGCAGCAAACTAACTGGTAAAGAACTGATTACTGAAATTGCCAAGGTTCTCTCTAGCTATTTATCTTTTTTTCACTGAATTTTTCAAGTAAGTGACATTAGCATTGTTTTACTGTTTTAGAAAAGCAGAGCTGACATCTGAAAATTCTGCCTCCACAATCCCACAATGATACTGCTTGAGGGTTTTTAAAAATTATTTTAAAATAGATAGGCATCTTCATTAAGTAGAGTGTTTTATTCAAATTCACCTCCCACAGTATATGCACTTAGTTCTATATTCACCCATTTCATGTCTTTTTCTTTACAGGAAATCAATTGTACTTCTCATCTCGCACACTAGAAAAGCTATGAAGAAAGTAAACTAACACTTCAGAGATCTTGGATCAATTTCGTACATAGCTCAGGGAACTCAGTTACGATGTGATGCCTGAGGGTTTTATTTTTTTTATTGCATTTGTAATTTGAAGCCTGTAAGAAATCATACTGACACCAATGGAACAGCTCAGTCGTGCATTCTTTCCAAATTGGGACCTAAGCCTGCGTGCACGCAGGTCACTCAAACTTTTAAGTATCTTATCTGTTTGGACTACAAACTCTTTCAGGCCAAAAACATTCTCCTTTGCATTTTATACTAAAAATAGCAACTCACTGTTTGCATAACAGTAATATTAAACAAATAAATTATAAACTGTTTAATCCCCTTTGTTGTACTATTCCTGAATTAACCTTTAGTTGTTCTTAACTTCCTTATGCTGATCCTTCATTCCATACGCGATATTATTTCTTCTTCGGTGTTTTCACCTGCCGCAACCACAAAAAAATAAAAATCACAACATATTAACAGTAGTCAAAACACTACTTTGACAGATGACAACGTCTGGATCAAATAATCACCAATGTTCCAGATATGTAACGTATGTTTATCCAAATAACCAATTTAATATGTGAATGCCTCCCTACTGCATGTAAAAACGCAGCTTTTTCTTCTCATAACCAGCAAGCTGTATTGCGCTTTGTTTTCCTCCCAAGTGAAGGCTGTCTATCCCCAATCCATCATCAGTCACGTCCTCTGAAGTCTCTTGCACACTGAAAAACATATCCATCAATATCGACTGCATGAAATATGATTGAGAGGCATATTACATGATTCTTCTGAGAAAGTTCTATATAAATTCCCAGAGAAAATGTCACATAACATTAATCACCGATAACTGAGCCTGAAGTAATTCTTCTGCTGAATGAAATCTACCTAAACACTCTTTTTCAAGCTTTTGCCATGCAACTAAAATGAATCCTGTAAAACAAAAAGGTCAGCTATCATTCATAGTTTAAGGGAATGTACAGTTAAAGACAGGAGAAGAAATAAAAGGAAAACCGACCAGCAAAATACACAATTTTACGTGCAGTACTGAAGTCTCATATATTAGCAAAGCAAATGCCACTGAACCCTTGGTGTTTCTTTTAGTACATCAGTGTCAGACAGTAAGACATGATTACACAGCCCCTAAGACCTTACCAAACCAATGACATATCCAACGTACTTATTGTTAATACAAAAAGACATGGCTTTCTTAGCGTCTTTAGAAAGAAGTAATGAAAACTGAGGTAAAGAGCTATCCTACTGTTTAGAGGGCCTAAAGATGCGGTATTTTTTCCCGTTTGTATGGTGTACTTTTTTGGGGAGTAACCCAGCAAGAACAAAAGTCATTTTCTTGGTTGTAATAAAGCACAGGGTCTTCACTCCCAGTCAAAATAAAAAACAATATGCGCATTTGTTGCTGACAAGTTACATTCTTGGCTGAACCTGCATCAATTTGATAGCCAGAATAATGACTGTAATTTGTCTTTCCCAAATTTCTGCTCAGATGCACAAACACAATTTAAGACACCAGGAAAAGGACAGACTGCAGCATACTACTCCTAATGAGCTGCTGCATCATCACTAAAAAGACCTAAAAAAGACACTAAAAAAGACCTCAGAAGTAGTCCAAGTCACGCTGTAGAAACAAAATAACGCTACAATTTTTATGTGCAACCCCATACTACAATTAAAAAAAAAAAAAGAAAACGCTTAAGAGTGAATTACTACAGATACATTAACCCTATTAGTTGCAATATTTCAAAATAAACGAATGGTCACAGGTGGTCCCAAGTACCAGACATTAATGTTTTCATTGTGGCAGAAGTCAGAAAACCGAATCGCAAGGACCCTGCCATGCAAAGCCCTACATATATCTGCCGTAACGTACACTCTGCCCTAACAACAGTCACACTTAAGCAGGTCCACCTTTTGCAATATGAGAGGAACAGCATAACAAAAACCAGATTATTTTTTTTTCCAGCATCTCCAGTCAAGCACAGAAAAGTATGAGTCACATTTGCAAATTTTTGCTTAAATTCGTTTAATGCATCCCAGTGAACACATAAGCCTATTGTTCGTTTTCTTTGATGATTTTAGCAAGTCATATCAAAAGCAAGCCCAAAATAAAACTGGAATAGAAGTCAGTTAGCTCCTGAACTAGCACTTTAACTACCACAATACGTTTCATTCAGGGAGGCAAAGCGTCTTGTGATTTCTTTTTGAAGGAAAAATCACAGCAGGTCAAGGGAGGTGATCCTCCCCCTCTACTCTGCGCTTCTGAGACCCCACCTGTGTCCAGCTCTAGAGTCCTCCATGTAGAAATTATATGGACCTGTTGGAACGGGTCCAGCGGGGGGTCATGAAGATGATTAGAGGGCTGGAGCACCTCTCCTATGAAGGCAGGCTGAGAGAGCTGGGGCTGTTCAGGCTGGAGAAGAGAAGGCTCCAGGGAAACCTCCTAACAGCCTTCCAGTATCTGAACAGAGCTACAGGAGAGCTGGAGAGGGACTCTGTCAGGAAGTGTAATGATAGGACAAGGGGTAATGGTTTTAAATTGGAAGAGGAGAGAGTTAGATTAGATATTAGGAAGAAATTCTTTCCTGTGAAGGTGGTGAGACACTGGAACAGGTTGCCCAGGGAAGTTGTGGATGCCCCATCCCTGGAAGTGTTTAAGGCCAGGCTGGATGGGGCTTGGAGCAACCTGCTCTAGTGGGAGGTGTCCCTGGGCATGGCAGGGGGTTGGATGATCTTTGATGATCTTTGAGGTCCCTTCCAGCTCTAACCATTCTGTGATTCTATGATTCATTCTATGCTCAAAACTTTGATACCTTTAAGGGGCTTATTTTTAAAAGTATACTTCATACAGTATCATCAAGACAGGTTTTCTACCTCAGTGCATACAGGCTGTAACTAAATATTTGTACAGCAAGGCTTAACCTAACAGAACTGCAGTAACATAATCTTAGTTGTTATTATAATTACCTTCCCAAGAAGCCATTTACAATATGATGTAAATGTCATTTGACACTGACATCCAAATGTTTCAACCAATAGGGAACTACTACAATTATCTTCTATTCCACAGCGAACTGCAAAAGCACACATGTTATGTGAGAAGCCAAATACTGAAATGGTTTAAATGGTTCATTCTATTAAGGTTTGTATTAGGTACCTTTCACACCTGGACCATTTTACGTGAGTTTGATCTAGATACCCTTTATATCTTTTAAAATAATCCTATTTTCCATTATGATTATAAATCCCACTTTCCATAATTTTGCTAAGGAAGTACCCTTAATTCCCACCAACATATTAAACTATTTTATACAAAGGCCGAAGAATAAAACCAGCTCACTGACCATCCATTTTTCTTTGGTTTTCCATATCCTTTTACTGATAAGACCTGGAAAAATAATTAAACACTAACAATTTGCTAAATAGATGAACGGTGACTTGACTAACCAAGCTTGTGTTAATATTGCAGTCATTTGTCACAGTAGCTTTCATCATCAGCTGAGCTCTGCCCTCCATCAGCTACCTCCTCTGGAACAAACGCCTCTATAAAATCATCTTTTCCTTTTATTTTTAGTAGTCTACATTTTACTGTGCTCATTTATCCTTTGGCTCTTCCTTCTTCTCCAACAACCCCCCTCCAAGCAGACAGACGATGATGATTTAACTATTCCTGTAAAATGCTACAGGCTTGACACCTACTCTACTGTAACTGTGGCAAGGTAGATCCTTAAGCACAGGTGTGAGAGCTTAGAAAATTCAAATGGGCATTTCATAAGTTGTCATTGCTCAGAAATAGGAAAGAAAAAAAAAGTAATCAAAGCTTAGAAATTGTTAGGCAAGAGAGAACAAACCAGAAGTCAACCCTATGCCCATGCAGATAATCTGTGCTTTGCCTACTGCTCCATGCAATTCTCTTACCCTTCTCTTACGAAAGATGTACTAGAGTTGTAAAAGCTTCAGAGACAGGCAAAAAACATCATCAAGCATATGGAATAACTTCCATTTGAACAGCATCTGAGTAAGTTGGAAATTTCCAACCTGGAAAAGAGATGATTGACTGCCATGAGAAAAATACCTAGGGATCTGATAGTTTGTTGTCTTTTCCAATAAAAGAAGTAGAAGGAATCAAGTGAAACTGGTGGAAATCAGAACAAACAAAAAGTAAGTAGTTCTTCACACAACAGGCAGTTGGCCACCTTGTTAGAGAAGACAGTGGATGAGAAATCTCAAAGGCTCAGTGCTAAAGTGAATAAAAGCTCAGATGAGAGACCTATTTAGGACTGTTGAATAGAAAAGAATCACACCCTGCTCAGGAAATGCCCCTGAGCTGGAAAAACCCAGGGAATTCTAGAGACCCACCACATAGCCTTGTTTTACTTTTTTGGCCCAGGTAAGTGTATCACAAACAACTGCAGCTAGAGCAACCAGCCAACGATCCACCACAGTATGACCCATTCTTATATTCTCACCCAATGCTGTTAAGGGTATCTACCTCTTTTGAGGTGTCACCTATTAAGTAGTAGATAGAAAGGTGGTTTAGTTAATTTCTCACTTGCACATCAGGTCATCCAGTAAGAATGGACTAGAAATTAGAGAGATTTAGATGTCTAAGTTTGAAAACAGGTTGACTTAGGCAGGTTAACTCCTGCTGAAGATAAACAACCAGCTGCATTTTATAAAGATGTTCAGGACAGTCAAATGTAGAGGTTCTACTGCTTAAATCCAACCTTTTACCGGGTGAAGGCTCACCATGACGTGAATGCAACTAGCCAATATCACATTTCAGTCTAATAAAATGAAGTTGTTAACGGAGTAAAAAATTGGCACCGTTGACACTGAAGCAATTGGAGAATTTGTTTAAAGAAACGTATTTCCTCTAGAACTTCCAACAAGCATGAGAGGCAACACCTGTACTGTGGTGGACTTCTCATACTACTGAAGGGGAATGCAAGAAACCCTGAGATCTGAAAGAAAAACAGTTCATTTGATAGCACTGAAACATGCTAACACCAGCTGTACATACAAGTGCAACACATAGATCATAGAATGCTGCTCTTCAGCAGCCTTGCCTCTTTCTTTGGATACTTCTTGTGTTATTAAAATGGCATGTGGGTCCTACTCACTGAATCTAAAAGTGACACGCTGCCCAAATAATTCATTCAGGTGGTTGGAGCAGAAGGTATTTTCAGCTTCACTATACCCACAGAATAATAGCTTTAATTTCTCCAGAGGTTGTGTAGGAAGATTCTGATGGAGACTGCAAAATATAGAATAGCAGCTACTGTATCCAACGCCATTCTAAAATAGAGGACTTCAGACTATACAGAAGAAAACAGGTACAAAACCCTTCTCTACCACAGGCCTGCCCCAAGAAACTGCCTTTCCACAGGCAGACACTTAGCAAGACAGAAATTGCAGCTGAGCCTGGCCCAGCATCAGAACACTTGTTACAGCAGCACAGAGGTAGCCTGGAGCAAGCAAAGAAGACAGCAAAGAAAATTGGCAATTACAGCAACACGGCTGCAATGACTCCTTTCTGTCCTGCTTTTAAACTGAGAAAATGCATCAATTGAATAGTAATCAAACACCACATGTTGTTATAACACTAATTTAATTAGAGGCAATGAGCCACAGTCTCCTATGACCTATCTCACTAACTGCAGAGTTGATTCTGCCATACTAACTCATGCTGTTCTCACTTACAATATAGAGACTTCAAAGAAGAGAATAAATAAATAAAAAAATAATCAAGAGGAGAACATGGTATCTTATTTTCCAAGTTATCTACCATACAGCAGTGGCAGAATTGCAATTAAATCATTTACGTACTATGAGAATTGCAACAGAAACATATTTAGTCTGACAGCATAACAGCTGCTGGTAATGTGAAAATAGAATTCAGAAAAGAGAAGATTCTTGTAAATGTTTTTGATAGCACCCACATCACTGAGTTGTGGGAATTCTGTCTGCAGCAGAGGAAAATTGCTTCAGAGCATCACAGAATAAAAACACATTAATTGCAAAGATAAGGATGAACAAAATAAACCAACCCAGATACTCTCCCTCACTTTGTCCACTTTGAAAGAACGCTCAGGTGCTTAATTAGAAAGCTTTAAAACATTTGCAACCCATCTTTCCATACATTTCAGAAGTAAAAAAGTTTGTTCAGATAAACATTAGAAATATTTTTATACAACAAGTCACCTCACAAACGCCCATGCTACATTACTCCCAACAGTTTGATTAAACTTAGTAAAACTAGCAACAATGCCTATATCAAACAGTATTTTAAGACATGAAGGAACGTGCTGGTTTTTTTGAAATCCAACTGTAACAGGATTACCAAATAATTAGTAAAAAACCTCTAATTTGTATTTAAAAATTCATATCATGCTAGGACGACAAGGTTTTAAAAAAAACTCTTATTTTTTCCAGACCTCCTCTTGTTTTAGGCCAGGTTTTTTTTTCCCCCCCGCAATGAGAAGCAGGCAGCACTGAGTTCTTATTCCTCAACAGGCACTGTATAAACAACACATTCCCAACAAGAGACACTACTATGAGTCTTCAAGTATCTCCTACATTGTTGGTGTCACCCAGAATCACATGCATTGGGCCACGTTTGGCTGATATCACATCCAGAAGAATGAAAATACAGTGCTAAACAGTTAGGCAGCATACTGAAATATCCCTTAGATTTCTTACAGCATCACTGTATGGTATTGAACATCATAAAGTCAATAACTGTAAGCCCAGAACCGCTACTAAGACCGTATTCCTTCCCAAGGTTGCAGTTAATATTCTTACACCGAAAGAACAAATTAAAAAAAAAAAAAAACAACAACTAAAAAACTACCAAGAGAGATTAAACAAACAACAACAACAGCGAACAAACCAGCTAAGAGCAGGAGAAAATAGTTTTATCACAGAATTAACTCTATTTAAGAGAAATCTTTATCAAGGTTCTTAGACAAGAAAACAGGTGGTGATAGTAAATAAGAATACTATACCTTTTTTTCATTGCACTATAATAATATATTCAATTTTAAATCATTAGCTGTAAGGATTTGTTTCCATTAAGTATGGAATATATAGATAAAATAGATGTGAAAACACAGTATTTCCAAACTATAACTTCCTCTTGCCTTCTAAGTCTGATCCAAAGCTCATTGAAGCTTGTTAGAATACAGAAACTTCAATGGGATTTTGTCATGTTTTGTGCATGCATTTTGACAAAACGTTGCAGGAATAAAACTGATGTGGTCTAGATTTAACAAGCATGGATTGAAAAGTGGACTTTTAAATTTCTGATATATTGATTCCATTACTAATGTCACTGTAAACTGCACTTTTAAACTGGAAATATTATTCAATTATGTTTTCAGATTTGAGAAAAATATAAGGTAGTCGCTCTTTAGAGTGATCTTCAACAGTAAGGAACATAGCCAGTTTTGGAGGGCAATTGGGAATTGCTTCTGAGATAGAGCACTGATAACAGAGAATGGCACACGACAACATGAATTAGTATGGCAAAGACAAGAAATTAATTGGTCAAAAGACTTGAGGCTTTTCAGACTACGGTCAAGAATGTTACAATAAGAAAATGGCAAGGATGTGTAAGTAAATGAAAGATGCCACATACTTGTGGTATTACTGATTGTGCATAAATCATGACAACAGCAGAAAGGTTGCTTGGTATTTCATGGAAAACGTTTAAATTTTCACATACATTATCATCGGTGAGAACAAAAATAAGAAGGAAAAGATGCAAGGACTCCTAACAGGGTGCATGGCTTGTCACCTCCGGGATGTTCATCTGACACTTCTACAATTGTACATCTGCATCCTGAAGGGGTTCTGTATCATGGATGTTCCAGATTCCTAAAAAAAGGAGTAGTTCCACCTAGGGTCCTTCTCTAGCCTCAAGGCACATATGGATAGGTATCACTGCCTCTGAACAACTAACAGACCAGCTTTCTAGCTTAAGCACTAGAGGAGGATTTGTTCACAAATAAGCTTTTCAACAGAAAAAAAAAATATGTTAAAATGATCCCAGGAACACTTTAGACATTTAAGACGAGGAAGTATTTCTCAACCTACACAGGAAGCTAAAAACGAGGGCAAGAGCCTTTTTTGGCACAAAAGTCTCAGTAATGACTAAATGTTGCTAGAGGAATCGAGTTGCTTTCATCCAATGAAAAGAGCTAGCATTTTTAAATATTATCTGGAAAGATAATTTCTAAGTTCGTTTGGTACACACACATCAATGGCAAAATACTGAGAAAAAATCCTATTACACTGTGAAAGCAGCAGGTAATTCTGATTTCTCTGAAGCAGGTCCTTAGATCTACCCCAAAGACATGTCAGGAAGAGCCTTTTCCTCTTTATGATTCTTATAACAAGGCCTGGAAAGCTCTTTGCATCACACAGTCTTTCACAACTCACAGATCTGTTTATGAAAAATAATTCTCAAACCTTATCAAGAAAATTGCAATATATTGCAAAACATGAACAATCAGCAATGTTATAAACATACAAAAGAATTATCTGTTGACAGGGAGGAATGATGGCACAGAAAAACCCTGAAATAAACCGCTTAAGACTCAACTGTGAGAGCTGTTAAGTACAAAGGCTGTATGCAAAATTAATATCTACTAGTTCATTTCAGAGAAGAAAGATTCTTCTATAATTGAAAATGCTCATTGTGGAAAAAACTAGAACATTATTGACATATTTTAAAATCTGGTCTAGTTAATTGTAATTTTGTTTACCCAGATTACGTGGAAAATCTGCTGGTTTTTGGAGGAAGATCAAAGAGAACTGTGAACCCACTCAGATGAAAAATAAGGAATAAGGAGACGCTCAGACTGGAAAACCAATGCTATTTTGTACAAGAATATCTTGAGATTATATAATCACCTGCCGACACTGTAAATGCCGACTAATCAAGTCATGCAGTAACATTTCACTTTGCTCCCACAGGGAGGGGGCAAG
>VZRU01019021.1:294868-308170 GCA_013398155.1 Pedionomus torquatus | reverse complement strand
AAAAAAAAAAAAAAAAAAAAAAAGAATAAGAATCTTTTAATCAGAAATCAGTTAACATGCTAGAGCTATAGAGCTGTTGCAATGCAGACATACTAATCCGTCTCACTACAGACTGAGACAAATAGCAAATTACAGCATGTGATATGGAAGATTTTGCCTAAAAAGCCGTTCATTGCTTTAAAAAGAACTCATATACTACTATATATATACTACTCTTTCTATGAGTCTTTTAGGGAATGAAGGTGACTACTGTACTCCCTAGCTCATTTTGAAAGAGGAGGTCCTCCAGGAGATACTGAATAGGAAACAAATCAACCCCCCTAAATTTCAAGTGTCTAATCTTGCAATTTAAGTCTATACTTCTAACATAGTCTTTCTATGCAGTTCCCTAAGGTTTGGTGGGTTTTTTTCTTAACACAACATTGTGGCATACAAATGTAACAAGCTCCCAAATGAGGTGCTACGCTCAGGATTTAAATTCCAATGTTTGAGCACAGCTGAACTGAAGGGATGGCAGGCCCTGCAGTATTTTACTGAAGCTCAGATCTCCGGCTTGCTTTAGAAAAATAAATGAAGATTTTATTCCAGACTACAATCTCAACGCAAAATTCATAAGGCAACCTCTGTTTGCCCTTCTCTACTCTTCCATACAGAATGGCTCCCATTCAATCTGTAACATCACACATTTAGCTTTCCTTCTGAAGTGTTAACAAACTTTGCAGTAAAAGAAAGATGTGGCAATGCGAAAAAAATAGATGCTCTCAGCTGACCTGTTGTTCTCATCAAGAAAACGCAATTTCAGAAGTAGCTCTATCTAAATCAAAGTAGACACAGAACATGTAGAAAACTGTAAGAGGTCTCAGTAGAAAGCAAATACCCAGTCTTCTGTCAGCTGTTTCACAAGAGTAACAAAAAAAAACCACCACCACCAAAAAAAAAATTATGCTGATTCACTTTTGCAAAGCCCTGCATAGAATTGGACACATTTCTGGAGTAATCTATGAGATCGTAAGAACTGGACCACAGCCTCTCCAAACACAACTGAAAGTAGTCTCGTATATTAATCAAATCTATGAGCCACCAAAACCAGAAGCTATGGTAGGGGAGTTCTTTGTGTCACGCTGACGTGAAGTGTTGTCATCTCAGTTTTATTCAAGGCAACTCCAACATCTGACATTCCCAGAATCCAGTCTACTGCAGTCCTATGCTTACATCTCACAAAAATTAGTGAGAGAGGTAAGTTTCCTACAACAATGACTTCATAAATAACTTCAGGATTAGAAAGTCTGCAAGGTTCATCCAATAATTCCTCCAGGAAAACCCAAGAAAAAAATGAGGGTAGAAATCATCTTATGTAATATCAACAGCTACATTTGAAGCGTATGAGTCTTGTCATTATAACCAGTGCAGAGAGATCTGGCGCTTCTAGATAGCCATTCACTTCATTCTAAAGAAATCTTCTATCCTCCCTTATCATCCTCTGGAAATGCCCGTTTCTCTTCACTGACTCTGAATGAAGTTTGGCATCATTCCCCTAAACCTTAGAAAATGAATACTCAAGTAGCTCAAATTAGGCAACCCTCCCCTAGATATAAAAACATTAATAATCTCAGTTTAAATACAAAAAAACCTATTACTTTTTAATTTAGAAAAGCAAGAGTTGATAATTAGAATTAGAAACATAGTTTATATTAACATTTTTTGCCATCTTCCTGCAGAATATAAAATTCATTTCACAAATTTCTAAAGAAGCTTTTTGTCCATTAATAATAGAAACTGTTTAGTCGGCTTCAGAAAGCATGAGTTCCATATTTATAGCTGATACCTGAAGTCTGAAGAAAATGTCCTACCAAATTAACAACAATTTGGAAATAGATCAAATTACTAAATGCTGCATAGATCATTTTCTCAGTATTCTTTTTAATAGGAAAGATTTACTTGGCAACTAGCAGTTTGAACAACTGTAAAACTGGTTGTTTTTTTTTTCTTTCCCGTAGGGCATTAAGATTTTTAGTTTACAATAACTGTCCAGCAAATACCAAGCAACTCAATTGGAAATAACAGGGTGAGTCACAGTGCCCCAAATCTCAAGGTCAATGAGTAAGTGACCAAGGTAGAAGCTGTTCCTACCACTCTGTGATGTTCCTACAAGCAGGGCACAATGAGCTCTGGAAGGAATCTCTGTCACAGGTGCAGCAGAGTGATATGGCATCCTTATTAAAATATTTCAATCAAACCAGAACAGCAGCCCTGCAGTATATATATCATCATCAAGTATATATAGCACTTGCTAGAGCTAGAGAGCTCCTCAAGCCCCTCTCTGGGGGAAAATGAAAAAAGTGGTAAGCACCTTGTGTTCCAGCAGGCCAAAGCAACATTAGCAGCTACGGCAGTGCAAAGTCTGCAGAAGCAGAACACACAAGTGTGTAGCCAAGCTCCAAAAATCAACCATTCCTCAGCTCGACATCATCACAGTGAAAGTAACACCAAGGTTAACAATATTTCTTAAATGCAAAGAATAAATTAAGTCTCAATTCTAACCAAAAGAGAGACAGAGCTGACAGGAAGATAAAAATTCTGCTCAGGTGCAACACTTGACATTCATCATATTGCTACTGTAACAAAACAAAAAGGTCACCATAAAGAAGCTCACAGCAAAGGTAAGATATTAAATAAACTTACTTTGTTAGAGAAAACAGACCTTTACATTAATTTCAGCTTTAGTCTCTGAATAACATCACGATGACACACTTAAAAACACCAGTCAACTAAAGGGCTACAGACAGTCCAATGTTTTGGACACGTACGTTATAACGAAGAGCAGAAGAATTGCTTCATATGAAAAATGCTCTTCCTATTAGAAAAACAATTTTTCAGTCACTGCAATTGTAGCACCTGAGTTTAATTTTTCACACTGTCTGAATTAATTTACCCAGGGAAAAATTTTAATTTTTGCATTTCAGAAACACAAGCTTTTTTATGCTTTAAAAATTACTATGGCCTCCTCTTTGAGAGCAACAATTTTTACACCCCTATAAAAACTCACTATCAAGCTGACTTAAACTGCATTTATTAATACTTAAATTCCCTCTCCCCATCCTTCCATGCTCTAATCACAACTGTCTCAAATGTCTGGGTTCTAAATATACAAATAAATAAATAAACCATCTACTTTCTGACTTTACTGGGGCATAAGATTCAGAGAAAGATGTGTATTGCCTATCTCTATTGCGGAAGCGTGGGGGAGAATAAATAATCATAAATAATGATAAAAAAATTAATTACATCATTGACATTTCTTTCCTGTGGCATGTACAAGGACATTTAATGTTGAATAGTCTAGTAAACGTGCAATAATCTTGAATTTTCTGTCGGCTCAAATTTAAAGCTTGTTCAGTATGATATATATATAACCATCCCCCACCCACCTCTGGCATAATTTTTAATACTGCTATAAGAAAAGAAAAATCTTTGGACTTACTCGGAAGTAGTCACTGCACGCTGCCAGGACTGCTTTATGTGCATGGAATTTCTGCTCTTCAGCAATAAGGGTGATATCACAGAGTATGCCATCGCTTCTTTGCTGGTTCAGAGCTGCCAGGACAGCATCGTTATGGGAGCTGGACTGACAAAGCCTTTGACCTGTCAGCATTTCCTGAACGCTGAGAGGGGAAAGGGGAAATATTTTGTCCAAAAATAAAATTTAGGAAACAAGTAGTTTCTGTCAGAGAGAAAAAAGAACTTTTCTAAGACAAGATTGATAATTCTTGGAATGCAGAAAAAGTCATGAACTCTGTCGGTGAGTCAGTCTTTATATGATACAGACATCACAAGAAAAGCTCAGTATAACAAAATATTATGAACCCTGATCATATATTCAAAATTTTAAAATCTTGACCGTTCTGATTTTCATTTGCTGCTCTGGAAGTCAGCTGGACTCAGACAGATTCATTCGGAATCATTTTAGAATTAAGTGAGATGAATAAAGGGCCTGGTCAATGGAATGACAGAAAACTAGAGTGACTTCAATGGAAGCACTAGTGGAAAGGAGTACGTATGTATGGAACTAATCCTACTAAAAAGAGCAAGGACTTAGGTCCTTAGTGGTCTTAGGTGGTCTGTTTAATTCTGATAGTGCATTACCGAATTAAGTGAGATGAATAAAGGGCCTGGTCAATGGAATGACAGAAAACTAGAGTGACTTCAATGGAAGCACTAGTGGAAAGGAGTACGTATGTATGGAACTAATCCTACTAAAAAGAGCAAGGACTTATGGTCTTAGGTGGTCTATTTAAGTCTGATAGTGCATTACTGAATATTCTCAGACTGTTACATGTCATTGACATTAATGTAGTGTTCTGGGGTTTTTTTTGTACTGGGGTGGGGGGAGGATGCTTGCTTGTTTTTAAAATGCTAGAGGTCTTCTACGACCCCTCAATATTTCCTTGTGTGAATACAAGATTTCCATGTCAGCCAGACTAGGATTGTCTGATTGCAGCTTCCTTTTCTACAGCAGAAGGAAGAGACAAAATAACTGTAGATGCAAACAAAACCAACCAAGCAAGAATATCTACAAATTCTCTTTGGCACAAAACAATGCAGTTTATTTGAAATCCATGAGATTACACCAATGGATCTTGCCTGAGAATCAAGGTTTTTATAGAAGGTGGGTTTACAGAGAGTCATTCTGGACTAAATCAATATATGCATTTTAAAAAAACTGGCATCTGTGGTTTTAAATTGAGCTCTCATAACCCTTTCTTCAATTCAATGACCAAAGTGAAAAATAAATTGCTTGTAACCTTTGTATTAACAACCTAGGAAAAATGGACACACAGGCAAGGCAATTTAACTGAAATTTATGAATGAAAAAGTACTGATTCTTTAAGTATTACATGGCCACTTTGTACTGATAGCTGTTGTTTATGTCAGCTGACAATATAAAATGCAAGAAATTCCTGATTCTCTCCTGCTGCAGAAGCATGGCAGGGAAAGGGGAACAGAACCAGAACAATACAATATCCCAGGCATATAGGTAGATCTCTGAAGTGTGAGATCAACCCATCAGTGTTAACTACTTTATAAAACAGAACAACTACCAGCATACCAGACTAGTGCAAGGTTCTGCAGAGAAGCATCTAGATTGAAAAGTAACACCCAGCAGAATTTATTAAAGTGCTTCCAGAAGATGATTAAATGATAAATATCAAATTCTCTATGAGACAATGGGCAATATAAATATACTAGAAAGGCTAGACTGGCAAGAACATGTAGATGATCAGGGCTCTGTAAGAGGAAAAAAGATAGAATGGGAGACTCTGGAAGTCAGGAAGGTGACTTTGGACAGAATACTTTGAAACCATGTCAAAGAACTAGAAGAGTAATGTATGGAACACTACACACAAAAAAAATGTTGATCAGACACCAATTCAGATTTGAAGATAATATTTGTTCTCTGGGAGAACAGGTAAGACAAGAGGAAACAGCCTCAAGTTGCACAGGGGCAGGTTTAGATAGGATATTAGGAAAAATGTCTTCACAAAAAGGGTTGCCAAACATTGGAACAGGCTGCTCAGGGAAGCAGTTCAGTCACCATCCCTGGAGGTATTTAAAAGACGTGTAGATGTGGCACTCAGGGACATGGTTTAGCAGTGGACTTGGCAGTGCTAGGTTAACTGTTGGACTAGATGATCTTAAAGGCCTTTTCCAACCTAAATGATTGTAGCATGCTATGTTAAGTGGCAACAAGAAAGCAGTATTTTAGGGATTATAACATGGGTATATATTAAATAATATTAATTACTAATAAACAAAAATATTCATTTCATTTTTCTACTATCTGTTGACTGATGTGTTGGTAATCATCATCCTAAATGTGAATGACTTCACACATGCTACCAAGTACAATACCTCAGGCACCTCTCAGATGGCATCTTTCAGTTTTCCTCTTTGAGTATCAAAGCTTATAATCCTGTAGAGAAAGCAGCATACATTCCAGCTAGAAAGAGAGAAAGGAGAGAAACATTAAAATTCAAAGCATATGCAGCCTTAGCCTTAAAGATCCATACTTTCAGGATATGTAATTCAAAAGCAACTTTCTTCAATTTTTCTATTGCATAAAGACATATCATACAGATTAGGCACATGAAATGGTATTGGCTAGGTTGAATATAGCCCGAAAGAAGCCTTTCCTCTAGTTTTTCTAGAGATTCACATCCTGTCATCCGAACTTCCTGCATTTACTGCCCTTGAGGACTGTCTCCTCTCTGCAAAGTCATATTATTTCAACAAGGTGGAAAAGCGGTGAGGGAAATATCTTCCCTAGAATCCCTAATTGGAAGAGTAGGCCAGCAGTATCTGTTGGTGCTTGCTTACACCCTTCAATAACGTGACAGCTTTTATAATAATTATGTCTACGCAGATATAATTATCAAACATTCTGATAAAATATATAATACGTAATATATAAAATACAGTATATACATACATATGTATACAAACCACCTGCATAAGAACAAAGAATATAGCTTATTAGTTTTCTAGCCACCATCCAAGTCTGAACCAATCCACCCTGATGAAACAGCTGAAAAGATTTAACTGTTTTCAGTCTCAGGGAATCAGAACTTAACCCTTTTTGAAGAATGAAGGTGGAAAAGCCATTCTTCGCCTAGGAAGTTGAGTTTCAGAACAGGAAAAATCAAATAGATTGACAGCATTTTCAAGGGAGTTTCTATCAAGGTTTGCAAAGGATGCCTAGGATACAATGCCTTGTGTTTTGCCACTTTGTTGGACTTATTTTCATGCCTCTCTGCCATCAGATCCAGAGACACCTCAAAACATGGGCCTAACTAGGTCCTGGAGTGCACACAGACTAACAAGGATTTTCTCTCTGTTTCTGTCCCTCTCATGATACAGAGTCAGCACTATCAGAAATACAGGTCAATAAACTCGTAAGCTTCTTGATCAAATCACTCTGAATTTCAGCAGGTCGCCCTCCTTCCTATTCATTATAGCACTGTAGAAATAAGTATTCTTGTAATAATAAACTCCCCTGAAACCAGAAAAGCACAATTCACTTTTTTATAAACCTAAGTAGGAAATTTTAATCAATTTTTCTGCCTCGTCTTGTACTATCTGCTATTTTCTTTTAGACCAGAAATGGCCAACAGTCCTGAGATTGCTGGCTGCAGCTAGAAAATCCTACACCAGCCAAAGACTGGTAAGGAAGAAATTCAAGCTTTCTCTAACCCTTTTAAGAGGTCCAAACTCTCTGACCCACAAAAAACCAAAAACCAAGCAGCAGTGAAAGCAAACAGGAAAAAAGCCAAGACCTGGAGGGAAAAGTGTTCCTTCTAAAATAATAACGGCATATGCTTCAAAGAATTAATAAAATATCCAAACAACGATATAGAATTACTTCATGCTTAAAAATTTTTCAACCATTGGAAAGTGAAGCAATTATTTATTCTTATTAAAAGAAAAAGAAGCACTTCCACCTGTTGCATGGATGTGCTGTGCCAGGACAGTTCCAAAATCCCTTGTGCCAACAATTTTCTGTTTCAGGTAGCTGGATCTATCTTCTTTACGTAAACTAACTTTCATTGGCACATAAAGAAACTCTTTGTACGAGAAAGAAAGACAATAGTATGTCTTAAACAGTTTGACTACTTTAAGTAATTAAATCGGTTTAAAAGATTAATTTAAAAGTTTAAGGATAAGACTTTTGGTTTAAATGGAAAAAGTTTAATTCCACCTAAATCCTTCTGTTCTAGTGAAATACTCCATTGTGCTGGAGATTAACAGGAAAAGCATATGCCAAAGAGAAAACATTTGGTAGATCTTAGGTTTGAGACACACACTAAATTCGGCAATTTTTTTTTCATACTATTTCTTCTTCTTACAAGTTTATGATGAAGATCAGTAACCTTTGATCTCATTATATTTTGCAATTAACTTTTATTTTCTTACGGCTTCATTAATTTGTTCACATCCTAGAAAAGCAGAAACAAAAAAAACCCTAGTAATGATCCAGTTAGTGCTGAAAGAATATAACAACAACTGGGGGAGATTGGAGGGAAACCAGTATTTTTCCACAAAACCACAGTAGATCTAAGGATTTCAAAAATAAGCAATTCAAAAGAAATCACACCATCCATGCAAATGATTGTGTCCAACTAATATATCAAAACTGTGTCTTCTGTGGCAGCCTCATGAAATGTCAGTCTTTCTGTACATTTTTTGTCTTATGGTGCAGCACAGTAAATGTAGAGGATTTTTACTCTCTCAGGAAATCTTGAAGCATTGTACCACTGCTGCATCCATCACATATTGTCAGGCTACTCTTCTTCTCTAATCTAAATTAGCAGTGTAGCTCGAGAACTATTTCTTCAAATGTTATTTCAAAAAAAAAAAAAAAAAGCAATCAATGTTTCTTCCTTAATTAATTCTAATATTGTTTTGGAAATGCTAGACAAAGCAATTTATTTCCAAAAATTGCTTACTAGCAGAACACATGTATCCTTTTTCAGAGAAAGCTCTCATTCATTTAAATCAGTTTAATCTTGAGGAAACAAAACCACATTTAAGGTCTAAACAGAACATGTCTGAGGCAGTGAGAAAACTTCGGTTACACCTTTTCTCACAGTTCTGTGGGGTTTATTATTTGAATTAATTAGAAACAAATTGCAAGAAAAGTATTTCTCATAAACGCCTGAAACTACACACCACCAGAATACAGAGTAGATTGGAGGGCAGGTGGGCTGGTGGTGATGGAAATCAAAACAAAAGCCACATTTAGTCTTATTACTGAAAATAACTTGAATGCCACAAAGTTCACTATTTTTCCCCCCAAGTAATAGGCTTTTTCTCCATCTCACATACCCAATTTTACAGAGGGACTTAAGCCATAGTCCAGATCATCACAGAACTAGTTCTGTGTGTACACAGGCTCTGTATTTCCCATTTGGTACCTAAGAAACAAGTTTTTCCCCCCCAATCATGCTTGCTGTCTTGCAAACTAGTAAAAATATATATTCATACTTCAAACTAGTCTATTAGTAATGCCTGAAAATATGTGTCTTTTCTACACGATTCAAGCTTATATAAAATAAATACCACTTTGGCAATTTCATCAGCAATTTTCATATTTGCTTCACGTCAAAAAGAACTGAGTTATAATAAACTTCAACATGAGTTTACTTACAGAACATGACATAAACATTATTTTTGTTAATAAGTCAGAAATAAAGTGATTTGAAAATCCTGATTTTAAGAGTGTTCTTAGCACAAAAATAAAATCGTGTTTGACAAGACATGAGTTTTCTCTCCTAAGGCTGTTACTTAGGCAGCAGTTACTGAATCATCCCCCTCCCCACAAGATACTCACTCCTCTCCCACCCCCTGAGCCCCAGCCTGGATTTAGGGGAAAGCAAGGGATCGATTGCCTATCTAGAAGTCAGAAAGATCCACTTCAATGGAAGAGTACGGATTACTGAATCACCACCCTCACAAGAATGAATTTCTTCCTAATATCTAATCTAAATTTCTCCTGCTAACTCTAGAAACCAACACTGAAATGGACACACACAAGTGAGGTGTAGTCTAAACTGCTGTCAGCTTCATCAGAGCCTCATACAAACAAGCCTTGAATTTTTAACAGTCACAACCACCAAAGTGCTCTTACTGAACACATCCATAATTCTTTTCTAGGGTACTAAGAGTCAAAAATACATGGGCATTTTTTGAAATCACTTCAAATCTGCACGTGGAATATTTACACCAGACAGGAGTACACCATACTGTAGGTAGTCTACAGTCTTGGTAATTAGTGTACACAAACTTACAGAATTTATACTAGTCTGAAACACAAATAATCACATTTTCTCTTTAAAGGCACATACAAACACTATGAAAAGCATAAGTAATTGCTGGATAGTGGACAGCATTGCATAAGTGAGATGACCCATGACAGGTCTACTTGCTACACCATCATAAGATCACAGAAAGGTAGGGGTTCTAAGGGACCTCTAGAGATCATCTAGTTCAACCCCCATCTAAAGCAGGTTCAACAGGGGTTAATCATGAAGATGGGTTTTTTGGAAAATTTCCAGAGAAGAAGACTCCACAATCTCTCTGGGCAGCCTGTTCCAGTGCTCTGTCTCTCAAAGGAAAGAAGTTTTTCCTCACGTTCAGATGGAACTTCCTGCGTTTCAGTTCGTGATATCTATTAACTAAGGCCATTTCCAGTGAATTAATATATCTATCTTTCAGTAAAAGCATAGAAAGTTTATACATCTCTATAGAACCTACAATGGTCCTTCAATTTCTCTCCACAAAATAGCATTCATGGAGTTTAAAAGAAAAAAGCTATGAGTACTAGTAGCTAAGTGAACATGCACCTTCTAAGAATGACCTTCAGTAGCCACAGGGTGGCAGAACTATGCTTCAAGATAATCTATACCTCCAGGACAGTGACCAGACTATTTCAAAGAGTATAATTACTCTTTGAAATATAATTACCTCACAGCATAATTACAACCACATAAGATACTTCCTGAGTGTTCTGAGGGTGCTTTCAACAAGAAGCAGACATACAAACAAGGCTGTATGTAACAGTAGGACTAGCAGCCAGCTCTCCAAATATCATAATATTGCAACAGGTTATTAATAGGCCTCCGTGTTTCTATTTTAAAAATTTATCCATATGATACAATAATTGATCATAAAAAACACTATCATTTTTCCTCATATCATTAAATTAGCATTAAATTTTTCATATACATTAACAGCCAAAGGTATCCCTAGACACTACTTCATTGGAAGCATAGATAGTTTCACCTAGATGTGTCATCAAAAGGGAACAGCAGTTTCATCAATATTAGCCAATTCAACAATGCCAATGTCGGTTCCATTGCCCATACAGTCAGCTTGCCCACATCTGGTCTCTTGTGGCCTCCAAAATAATATGGCCACATCTGAGCAATTAACGGGAAAAGTCACTGACTAACTGCCAAGCCATGCCTGGAAGCGTTTTGGCAGAGCACTAGATGGCTCAGGTCAACACTGAGCCTGGGATTGTTGTAATGGTCTACTGATAAGGATGTTTGAGTTTCAAGCTCTGGTCTGGAATGGGCCATGAAATGTTACTAGCACAAACAAGGCTTTTAAATCCCTGCACCAAACACAACAAGCGTTCTAAAAGAACATTTAAAGTTCTAGCAAACTCCTAACATGGGAAACATCTTAGGCAGTTTTACAAATGCTTTTTTTCTCTATTTATTCTGTTTTGTCTTTCATTAATTCATGAAAACAGGGAGGGAAGAGGGTGGGGAGAGGGTGAAAGGGATATGGACCAGCTATTAACAAACATTTAAAAAGAAAAAAACAAACAATAAAAATTACAAATATGCCATGGGAGATCCTTTGTTAATGTATACACCGCTAATTTAAAATATGCTTTGTACAAAGTTGAAATTTTTAGTCAAATCAAAGACAAAGCAGGGCATTCAGGATCCTCCTTTATAACAAAGCTTCTGGACTCTTGATTTTTTTTTTTTCCCAAAGAAAAAAGTCATCTGCCATTTAAATCAAATACTAAAGTACAGAATCATGTTCTGGAGGAACAGGAGTTGCCTTCTAGCCTGCTGTGACACAACTGGCTTACCAACTATCCGTTCTTCAATGTAAGGAAAAAAGACATTTACAAATACCTTTATGCAGAGAGAAGAGGGCATCAAAAGACTTCTAGTAGCTTTAAGCAAAATGAGAAGGAAGCCATTCATCTTGATGATGAAGCAGATTTGGATGAGGCCAAGAGGAAGATGAAGAGTAGGAAAGAAGATGGAAGAGGAAACAGAAGAGGATAAGAAGCAAGCTGGTGATGAAGACCAGGTGAGAAAGCTGCAGTTGTTTCTTGGTTTTCCTCTTCAGCAAAGGGGGAGGGCAATACAATTACACAATACTGAAATCAGATGAGTACCTCTGCAAAAGAAGGATAGATTTTTCTACAGCATGATCCCAGCCAGAAGTTCAGCTTCTGGGAATAATTCCAATTTCTGGGCAAGAAGGCTGAGCGCTCAGTTTAGGAGTGAAGACTGGGAAAGCAGAGAGAAGACAGACAAAGAAGCAAAATCACGGAAGATCCTGGACTAAAATCTGAACGTGACTCAAAAACTATCAGATTTAAAAGAAAGCAACCAAAAGAACCGAATGGTTAAAATGGTTAAATCCCATTTTAAAATAGAAATCAAGATCACCACATTTCATATCTTTTTTGTGGAGAAGTATCTGCAGAACACTTGCCTTCCCTTTCTGCTGACTGTGCTGGATTATAATGAATAATATCTGACAGCTTGCTCAGGCAACAGAGCTCAGCACTAATGGTTCCAATTAAACCGTTGTTCCATGCTGTCAGTACAGCTCTTTGATTTTTTTTCTTTAATTTACCTTTTAAAAAGTGTTGAAAAGTTACATGCCCATGAACCCACGAATGCTAGGGAAGGAAAAAAGCTAAGTGCTCCCATGCCCAAATTGAAGTTGTCTTTGATCATCTTACTACAAGAAAAGGTATGAGTATTTCTAATTCCAACACTTCCTAACACCTTAATGTCTGGTTTTTTGTTTTGTTTTGTTTTTTAAAAAAGCAGCAAATAAATTCTTCTCATATGACTTATGTTTGTTAAAAATAAAGTCAATGATGGGTATAAAAAGACTCATCTAGCACTCTCCTAGGGCCCTTCTTCCACACTTAGATGATATCAAAGCTTCTATAAGCCTGTCTAATACCATTCCAGCATAAACTCTTGTATTACAGCGATGCCTGTATTACTGTCAAGCTGCAAGCTGCTTTAAGTATAAAAGGAATTTTCACATGTAGCTTTCCATACTATTCACTTTTAATTGACTTGTAAGTCTAAGTAGGACAGCACCAGCTTTGAAGTAGATCCATCAAATCTAGACCTTTTCCTTACAACAAACTCAAGAGTGATTAAAATGCTTCTATATTGAAAGGCCAGATTTGAATAAACATTAAAGACTAGCTTGAAAGAAAAAAATCCAAATTAATTATAAGACCAGCATAAATAAGACTTGCAGACAAAGGTATTTCTGGCCATTTTTTGTGAATGAGAAGCAGGGGGAGAGAATGGAGACGGTTGCCCATCTCCAAGCTTTTTTGGCTGGTAGGTTGGGTTTAGGTTTTGGGGGATTTTTTTTGGTGGTTTGGTTTTTTTTGGTTTGGGTTTGTTGGGTTTTTTCGGGGGGGGGGGGGGGGGGGGGGGGGGGGGTTTTTTTTTTTTTTTTTTT
>VZRU01019021.1:279572-294821 GCA_013398155.1 Pedionomus torquatus | reverse complement strand
TAAGCAGTAAACTCTGCCCCGCCCTCTCTGCTTTTGGGGAATATCCTCTTTCATTCACATAGAGCCTGACAGGCATCCGCCCCCTGTTTCATCACAGTGGCATCTTACAGTCCTATTCCCTGCACTGAAAGTTTACAGCTCGTTGCTGCACTTCTCTTTTCCTGCTAGACCCATCTTCCAGGATCATCTGCCTGGAAGGGTTGGGTTGACCACTTCTGCCACCTTCCTTTTGCCCCATACCCTAATCACATACCATCTCTTCTGTGATGGGAACTTAATTAACAACCCTCCAACAGTAAGTGTCAGAGTTCTCCTCCAAAAGTTTTCCTCCTCTACCTTGTAGCAGACTATCCCAATTACTACTACTTGCTACTACTACATTTTTGAGATAGGATGTCTTTCAGAAAGACAATCTGATAGGATGTACAGAACAAACTGACATCTGACTTACTGTCTCCCCGAAAGAAACAGTCATGAGACTTCATAGAGGACTCTTTCAGTATGAGTTATACATACACAAACGTATTGGCACTGTCAGAGTTAAGCATGCAGCAGTAACTGCATAGACAGTCCTTTATGTTGTAATTCTATGCCTGTCTTTAAGAAGAAATTTTATGATCTTACCAGAAGGAAGACAAGTTAAAAGAGGTATATATATCATCTTCAATACTGTTTGCTGTATAGCAGTTACTGTCTCTCAGCATACCTGAACTATATTCTTTTTATTCCAAGCTTTTATTAAACCATCCAAAAGTTTCATTCAGAGCCACTGTAAGCACCATGGTTACAGATTAACGAAGCATTAAGCCTGTGATTCTGGAAGTTTCCGTACTACAATCCCTCACTTGCTATTCCCATGATGGATGGGGTTCTTCCAACCCTTCACCCTGTTTCACATTGCCTTCTTCAGATGAAAAAAGCATCTACTGTTTAGAAAAAGAGAATTATCAACATGTATACTATTTTATTACTGTAGATCACTATTTCGTTCACTGCCTGTAACATGTTTAGACAGTCACTGCTACTTCTATAACCTTAACTAGCTAAGCGAGAGAAGAACACACATAAACCTGGATCTGGGAAGGGGAAAGTAGCATGGAAGAAGTCAGAGGGATTTTTTTTGCACCCCACAGCCAAAAATCTCCAGGAGTTTCACTATATACACAGGTCTGTACAAAGTTCTAACAGGAAAAAAAGCAAGCAAAACCAATTTCACTAAGACAGAAAACTCTTACCATAACAGCAAGGAAATTGCTCTCTTAATTCAGCAGGGGTATCTACAGCATGAGCTTCTGAAGCATTAAGATGGTTGGGAATGGTACAGTTCCCACCTCCTGCCAGGGAAAGCTGTGGTTCACAGACCTGCTAGAAACATGAAGGAAAACATCGGGACACCTCATCTCTTGTGCAGGAAAACAGGTGAAGGCTACTATCCAAGTGGATAGTAGAGTTAGTGCATTCTTTTCCTCCAGGGATTCATGTAAAGTTTTTATTCAGGCTTTGCACAAGACATCTAGACTTCATTCTAGCATATTTTATTGAAATAGGAGGTTTCCTGTTTAGCCCTTCACTCAACATACATTCCATTTCTACCACAGCCTCTATTCTGTGTTCCAGACCAGCTTCCTAGAAAACATTCTGATACTGACCACTGTCCTTAACACCCAGTGCCAATCCAGCAAATAAAAATTCCTCTCAGAATGTTCTTTCAGAACAGAAAGAACACAGCAGGTCGGGAGGGGAGGTGACAAGAATTACAGTCTAAAAAGACTCGTTCTGAGGATGCATATGATGCATTTTATGCTGTGAGTCATGTCTTTGACATGCTTTAAGAAATTCACTTTAAGATAATACCTTGTATTAAAGGATTACTCTATCAATTAGGTTACTAATTGAGTTCTTGTTTGCAAACATCAAATTTCAATGTGCTCTACTCTTTTCCAGAGACAATCCCAGAAGTAAGACTTAAAATCCTTTGGGTATATATAGATTTGAAGACAGACTGGATGGTTCAATGGACTTTTTGCAAAACTTGTATGAATTCACAAGTTAGATTTGACTAGCATTTAGCTATTGATACATTTAGTAGTCAAGAGACAGACCAGAAACTGCATCATCTGCTGTCACTTCTCAGCAATAACCTCATCTCAGTAATGGAAATGCATAGAAGTACTCAGCCAGTGCAGAGATACTCTAACTGAAGAACTCTGAAGAGCTGTATTTTGTATCAGCGCTGCTTTTAAACTACCAAACAAGAAAAAGTATGCTCAAATCTCCCATTTCTATAATGCTTGTGCACCAGCCTGTACACGAAACTTGTGTTACAGCCCTGTTTCCAAAATGCCCATTTAACATTCTGGTCCCAGCTCCCAGAACAGAACATGGTCTCCTTATCCCCAGGACATCACCTTCATCACTGGATTATGGATACCTATCCTTACTCTACTTCTGACCCAAAATGTGCATACTTAGTGTGACAATAAATCACAGCAGCAAGAGGGAATCAAGATTAATCCCATGCGTATCTAGTTCTGGCTCTAGTCTGATATTTTACTTTTTCCAAGTGAGAGAAGCAGTTTTGAATGCCCATCAGAGCAAGGGTAATTGAATTCAGATCCATTATTAGGCAAGCGCCGCATCAAGAGCTCTTAGATTATTTTAATAAAAAATAAGAGAAGGTAAATATGAAAAGACAGAAATAAAAGACTTCTTTTGTGAAACAACTTGCTGCTTAAATTCGTAACAGCACTGTGAACGTAGGCAACCATGAAAGGCTTTGTGAGGCTACAGCTGAGTCCTTACTCCCAGAAGTGTGAGGAATTTTAAACAAATACACCTCTAATTTTTTGCATCAGCTAAATTGACATCCTGTTCTTCCCTTCATATACCTGCAAACACCCTGTGGCTTGTTGAGAACCCTTGTTCTAAAGCGTCTGTCACTACCCACACATTAAAGTGAGAACCTCAGCAAGTCTCTATGGTTTGTGAATATTGCTCCTAGAAGTAAACAAAATGATTTGTGGAGGCAGTCCCAAATGCCTAGCTGAAGTTTGTGAATTGCATGCCAGTCGCTAGAAGACCACTACATTCAAGAAAGCTAAATACTGCCAAGCATAATTTCTTGTACACAACTGGAGCTCAGTTTCTGCCAAGACAACAATGTATGTGACAATATAAACAAAAACAATTTAAAGGCTGTATGAGCACCCACTTCTAAAATAACATAAATATATTTTAAAATAAGGGCAATAATTACCTTGTTAAAAAAAAAATCACTAAATGCTACAAATATCTTTTCATAATTCAACTTAAAACATTGATTTTCTGTAATTTAATGGGTACAAATTAACACACGTGAAATTCCATCTGAGCCCGATTGGAAGCAACTCTGGTTGAACATCAGAACGGACTACCCAGAGAAGTTGTAAAGTCTCCATTCCTGGAGATCTCCAAAAAACCTCTGGACACAATCCTGGACAACCTGCTCCCTGCTTGAACACGGGGTTCAACTAAATGATCTCAAGAGATCCCTTCCAACCTAGATGCTTCTGTGTTTTGTGTGATTCTCTGTAGCACAGCTGAGAAGACTACGAACATTCCATACTCATACAGGAGCATATTAGCCCCATATGTCTTATTTATTCCACGCTCTGTTTCCTTTTAAGAGATAAAATCTCTTCAAGAAGATCGGAAGGGGCAAAAAGGGGAAATTCTATCAAACCCACAGTGAATGCACATGTCTCCACAACTCTCTTCAACTGCCATGGTGCAGCACATTTATGAGTTGCAGTCCTTCCATCTATTACAACAGCCTAAGAATGCTTTGAAGTCCTGGCTAAAATTAATACCAATCCAAAGCAAACATACTGTAACACTAAAAGAAAAAAAAAAAAAAAAGTCATAAGCAAGAATTTTATGTCTTTAAGGACAGGAAAATTCAGTAGCAATTCTGGTGCAACTGCCATTTATATGAGGTTGGATGATTAAGTCACTTGATAAACAAAACCAGTATTTTGTAAGCAATACACACACACACTCTTTTTTTTCCAATTAAGCTCAATTAAGACAAATTCAGTTGATAATATACAGATATTTACCAGCAATCCAGACCTTCATCAATAATTTGTGTCAAGGTCTTCAATGACAATTAGATAAAATGCACAGTCTAACAGCCTATATTTCTGTGAATCTTCTTCATTATAATTATAATATTTCCTAGCTTATGAGCAGAAATGCTACTGCATATTTGAAAAGAATTAGTGAAACAGCAATGCTAGATCAATCCTACAGACGCAGCTACAGTGTAGAAATCAGAATAGTATCGTAAAATACACTAATTGAGGTGGGGTTTTAGTAGCGGAAAAAAATTTACAAACTCCTCATTTGACTGGATCTTATGCAGTTAATTGCCTTAACCATGCAATTTATCAAGCTTTACAAGTTCTCACATTAGCAGTTTTAATTATTTAAATTTTTTAATTATTTATAACACATTAAATATTGCTGGAATCAGCGTGACCAGGGATAACCTTCTTAATAATGATTCTTGTTTGGGTGTAAAGCATTTGATTCCAGCTGCTATGAACTTTTAAACAAGCAAAAGCAATGTTTACTGACATGTAAAGGATAATTCACTTATGACCAAATTAAACCGCGTATGCCCAACAAAACAACACTATTTCACATAGCTTTTTTAATATTCTAGACACTTCATAAGCTTTAATAAAGTTAACTTGCTTGGGAGCAATCTGAACTAGTGCATTTTACAATGTTATTCTGACTTCTACACTGCATAATAACACTTAAAGATTTGCTTTTATTTCAATGACCTTTTCATTAGTTTAGATTTCCAGCCTCCAACCCACATGAAAGCCACCTACATCACCTCTATATTTGGTTCATAGCAAACAATGAGATTTAAGTTTATCAGTGCTAGTGTGTCTCCAAAAGAATCAATGGGACAGCATCACCACTAAAGGCAACAGACCTTCTAAATCAAAACTTGACATAGACTGATTCAGGAAGGAGAATGCTAGTTCAGTCTCTACCACTAGAGAAAAGTTTTGTTGCAGTCAAGGGTAAGTGGAAACCAGAAAATAAACACATTTTAAAGTAAGAAAAAGATAAAACAAAGCAGTCATGGTAGTCTCCTTCCCTGTCACCAAATGCATCTCCAGGAATCAAACTGCACCTGAAGCTTTCATTTCAAACAAAGAATAAAGTTTATAGTTTTGAAAATAAATTTGAAACATAATCTAATGCCAGACTTCCAACTTCTAATGGAAGTGTCTGAATTTATTTAATTACTGGTGTCTGGGAACTGACTTTCAGGGTTTGTATGCTTGAGGCTGGCAATGCTAAAATTAAAAGCCATTGAATGATATGAGAAATAGAAGCTATTCATCAATGTCTTGAGCTGGGAACAGGAAAGGCCCAAAAGGTGATGACTGGCATAAAAATGGCCTGAATCGCCCACCCATCCTATCCAATGACTAAGCACAAGGATACTGCAGACAGACTCAAGGACTAAGAGGATAATTAAATGGTGTTTGATTTCTCACTTTACTAAATGGCACACACAAAACATGGGATTTGAATCAGAGGATTTGCAGGGGACAGACTGCTCCTCACCTTGCCAATGAACTGACTAGTTGTATTGTATATGATCCAGCACTCTAAGCACAGACCCACTGCTGCTTTGCCATCTCTGGACAGTAACATACTGAACGCAGCCAAGAGCAGGACAGCATCCAGATGACTCGAGTCACTATAACCAAAGGGTTGGCCTGTAGTTTTGGCCAGGTTCATCCTTTTACCTGGCAATACTGCAGCCACTTCTACCCAATCAGAAGATGCTTGTTCTTGACTAAATAAATAAATAAATAATGCACAAATAGGTTTGAAAGCTCCTTCTCTACCTTGCAGCACTTTAACTCTTAGACCTGGCAGTGTTGCCAGTCAGCGAGCAGACAGAAGCTGTTGCATGACCAGCAACTCTGCTAGATTGGAAAAACAAATGCAAGCTTTTGCCTCTGTATTTATGCCAATTCTGAAGTAACCAAGAAAGCTCACTTCCAAAAGCGAAAGAGCACAAACTACAGATTAACAAAAAGTAAAAGCTATTTGATTTAAGTATTTATGTAAATCCTTCAGTCAGCAGTACTGGCAATGCAAACCTCCTCAGAGATGACTAGGCAACACAGCTGGGACCAGAGTGTTTCCTCAGTTTACCATTACATAAGTGTGGTCTTTGAAGTTCCTTTCCCACAGGCAGAGAATAAGATTTCTGAATCTGGATTGGAATTTACCAATCTGTAATTGCTAAAGTTTCATCACCTCACCTGCATTCAACACAGCCCAATGCAGAGGCTTGCAGAGACACCCAAGTCGTTTCTCAACGTTAGCCACACTAACAATACTGCTCCTATAGGTTTTGCTACTTTGTTCATCACCAAGTGTGTGTTTCTACACAGCAAGGTCAACAACTTGTATGTCCTAATAATAACTTTACATGGAAGGTTTCATCCTTCATCTAAATCATATTAAATTTATTTTTCCTAACATCAGTCACACAGAACACTTGATCTATGTTTGCAGTTTTCCCGCCTACTTGGTTCCAGTGGAACCATACAACCACAAGATTTTCAGTCAAGATCCCAAGATTGCTTGTTATTCCCCATGTGGAGCAAAAACCTAAGAAAAAGGTGCAGCTTCAGGCAGGAGTTTTATTACCTCTTTGCCAGCTTCATTTCTAGTCTGAGTCTACCCATATCATTTAAGGCTAAAGACTTTCTTTGGGGAAAAGATGCGGTTGCACAGAAACAGTCAATGTGAGTTATCAATATACTTGGACATTACTCACGAAATCTAAGTATCAATATAAAGTAAAAATGGACTACCGATTTTAGGGTTTGGTGTCATTTAATATCTACTACTTGAAAGAAAAAAACCTCACAAACACATCCCTCCTTCAGCTGCACAACTGGAAATACCCTGCTCATCTACATATTCCCTACCTATTCCTACTCTACACAGTAATGTTAGACTGAAAAATGCCAAGAACACAAAATAATAAGGAAAATAATTGCAATGTAGTAAGAAAAAAACCTCATTCATTTAAGTGCTAAAAGCAGAACTTTACTTGAATGAAGAGTTTTGTCAGAGGGAAAGATAATTTTCTTTGACTGCAACACTGGAAGTCACTGCAGGACTGTATGACTCAGACACAGGTAGGAAAAGTCCTCAGAAAGACCTTGGGGAGATTCAAGAGACTTCTAGCAGCACTGAACACAGTAGCTAGAGAAAACTTTCAGCATTCTCTGAGGTTGAAATTGGTTAAAATAATTTCCTTTGGCTTCCTTAGATCTCCTGAAGACTGAAAAGAGGAGAACATGAAACATCACTGAAGTTTGTCCCAGGTTTGGGTTTTGGTGTTTGAAAATAACATGCTTCTTTTGTGCACAACCTCTTCTGCTTTTGTAAGCTATGAATAACAGCTCATCTTTTATTTGTTTTCAGTTTCTCACAGAACCAGTTTGTTATGATTGCTCTCTCCTACACAAAAGCTGGTCAGGATTTCCAGACACCCTTCTGTTTATTTATGGCAAGCCAGAGTAAAAACATTGGCTTACTCCAATTCATTGAAAGAATGTGGTAAATAAAAACACTAATTTACCACCTTTTACCCCCTACTCTATGAAAGAAAACGAAGTACAGGCAACATCTTTCTCTAGTCTGCATATATTCATTACAGGGCAAAGCAAGTGGTGGCTCTTTGAAGACTGAATGGGTACAAGTCCAGCAGCAACGGCGGCTTCTGTACTTCCTCTTACCTGACCCGGCTTAGGAGCATACGGAGACTTCAGTGGGGTTGATTTTAACTTCTAGCAGGTTTTGGTTTGTTTTCTTTAAAAGCTTTAAGAAGCACGTCGGGGATCCAGTCTACAGTATACCTCCACAAACAGCGATGCCAGCAAAACCCAAGAGCAATGAGGCGCAGTAGGAGGGTAGAGGGATCAGGAGTACCTCAAGCCAGTATCGCTGCAGAACATCGTGTATCAAACCATGATAGAAAGGCAAGGAAAGACTGATCCACAGCTCCTACTTGGTTGTCATCCATCTAGCCAGGGAAGGTGCATAAGGGATCAAATGTGTGTGTCATAGAGATAAACAGATGGAAAATAATCTTAACTGAGAATGGAGAGAGGTGCCGCTTCTATTTTTTCCTCCTTCAAACAAAAGGCTTTGGATTCATAATTCAAGATTTTCTTCAACCTTTGCCCACCCTCCTTAGTCCGAGACACAACTTCTCCATATTCAGATAAAAGCCTCTGTTTCAAGGAAAAACACCTACAAAAGAGAATCTTAAATAATTTTTCATCTCTGATCTTTAATTAGGATTGGAAATAGAAAAGAAACAGACAAGTCTTTAGACTGTTCAGCTGGCTGAGAAAAACATAACAAAAAACCCTAACAAACAACAAAATCCCACTCTTCACTTCTCTCACATCTTTAGATCACCACAGGCATACTACCATTTTTTTCCGTTGTTTTTTGGGTTGGGGTTTTTGTTTTTTTTTTTGGTTTGAGTTTTTTTCTCCTCCTTTTAAGTGTTCAAGGTCTGGTCTGGTCTGCTACGGGCTACTTGGTAATCACATATCAATCTCTCTTACTATCTGGGCAAAAAAATAAGTAAGTCAGAAACTGAACACACAGCCTATGAAAATTCACCCCTTTGGTTTCCAGCAACAATGTTCAATATTCACAGAACACAGAGCAGTGACAGGACAAAATGCAGAATCATAACATGATTCTCTGAAGCAATCTACGCCACTGAGGACACTTCCACTCCCTTTTTCCTTGTATACCCCATGCCCTGCCACAAATTGCCCCAGAGGTACAGGCAACACTTGTGTTGGCACCATCCCATTGGCATTATTAATGTACAAACCCATACCGACATCCCATGACAGTGCCTACAACCAGCCAAAATGCAGGCACATGCTCTACTTCACCAGCTTTGCTACAGCAGCAGAGAGGTGGAAAGCTTAAACTGCCACAAATGACAATTGACAAAGCTCAGCTATTACAGCCTTAATTCTCTTCACTTATCCAACAACATCACTAAAAATCAATGCAAGTCTATAGTACAAGAGTTACTACTAATTAGTAAAAATAGTAAATTCAAGTGATCTGTCTAGCAGCTTTCCTCCTTTTAATGTACTTTAGGGTTACACTATGCCAGACTTAGAATCCTGTGGAAACGTGAATAGCTGCAAGAAATATTATTCTGACGTTCAGTAAGTCTCTTCTGTCATTTGCATCCCAAGATCTAAATCTGACTCCACAAATTGTCTAACATGATGGACCTGAATAAAAGATCTTAAAGATACAGAATAATCCTAATAAAATGGAATTAAAAAATAATAATAATAAATGTCATGCTTCAAACTGAGAAGGGAACCGAACTTGAAGGTCCAGTTGTACTAGCCACATTGGTACAAGAGAATTTCATGTATTAGAAGACCAGCCCTGGCTACAGAAACATTTCAGCATTTGATCTGCTTTCTGTAAAGCTGAATTGCTACTTCCATTCATAGTTACCCTCCCTAAGTAAGCAAGCAAAGCACATCCAACCCTCTTATTTACATTTCAGCAACTCCTATGTTTTTGCACTTCTGTGATACCATTTGGACGCTGGAGAACATTACATGTAAAGTAAACACATGAGATTTCATAGTTGTATTGCATCATTCAATTTCCTATGCGCTTTCCCCAAAAGCAAATACAGCAGTTACATTTGTATGCAAAAGTCACCACAGACAGCAAGAGATGTGGAGTGTATTTTAATGGAACCTTACTGCGGATGAAAACCCCAGCGCAGCAGGGATATGGCACATTCTCAGTGTACTCTGCAGACCTGAAGCACCAAGACCTTGCCAGAGAGGAGTTCTTTTCCCTTCCTGTTTGTTTGCCTAGGTTTTCTACTAAAAGAGAAAATTAAACAGGAAAAAAACAAAAAAAAAAAAAAAAAAGAAAAAAAAAAAAAGGTAGTTCATTTGAGCTAAGGAACATACCAAATTCACTAAACAGATACTGTTATCCCCACTAAGGAAGTTCCACGCTGCAGTTCAGCCTCTAGCTCTTGAGATCTCTATTTTGATCTCCACAGTTCGCTGAAATCAAAGCCCCAGTTCTGTTCTGAAAACATCACCTCAGTTCCTTTTTTGTTTTCTGCAACTACAATAAAGGTAATTTTGACTGAAATGGGACTTCCAAAACTAAGTATAATTTGGAAAAGAGAAAACATACAAGAGATGTATATCCTCAAAGGGAGAACCTTTTGATGGTCTATTATTGCTTTAAACACATCACTGCAAAATCTACTAGATAAGGAGAAATATTATTCAGAGCCACTCTCTACTTATAAATGTGGCTATTGGAAAAAATGTTAATACCAATTTTAGAGGATTTAAAAAATAAACCTGGAAAGAATGCATTCTACATATCCTGATGACATTTCTTCAGCCACGGGTTTTCATCATCTCTGTCTTGATAAGGCAGGTAGAGTCCCTGCTTAGCTTCCAAAGGGCAGCATTCCCTCTTGCTTTATTTAACCTGCAGTGAAACCTGATGGAAAATGTTTTAGACATAATAAGGCCATAAGCTTGCTCATGTCCACTTCAAATTTGTTATTAATCTAAACAATGTTATTTTCACTTAACCAATCAAATTAAAAAAAAAAACAAACAAAAAAAAAAAATCACCACCACAAACATACAGGCCAAAAATCAAGTCTCATCAATACTCAGAAATACACAGAAACAGACCTCAGTTATTCTTAGATACAATACCTTCAAAACAAAAGCCCTCTGTTCCCCAAACAAGTCATGCTGAGAATTTTTTTTCAAGCACTTTCTTACTGAACAGTGGAACAAAAGGCTATTCTGAAGGCACAAGGGATTAGAAAATTTGAAGATGTCAGTGTTTAGACTAGCAGGAGAAAAAAATACACACACACGTTTTTGAGATACATCCTAAGCAATCACAACATTCAGGAAAAACACAACAGTAAATTAAGCTGCAACTTCAGATCCTCTACTCTGTCTCAACCAACCACTATACATATCATTCCTGTCAGGAAAAATGAAGACAGATGGTTGCAGAAAAAGACACTCTACAAAACAACCATAACCTTTAAGTACTGATGAATCAAAATATTTACACTCCTTATCTCCCTATAAAGCTCATTCTCTACAATTAAAGTTCTTCTGAATTATTGCAGCATATTGCTACAGAAATTTTGGCAGAACACACTCTTAATTTACATAATTGTTCAGAGTGGTGATCTAGGAGAAAAAACATACATTTTCAAGTATTATTGATGTTCTGAAGCCTCCGATTTATTTTAGTCATAACCATTTATATATGTTGCTGCTTTCTTAGCCCAGAGAAATCCCCAACTGCCGATAGGAAAGTCAATAGCTTCACGTTGGCATGAGTGTGAATGGGACTGACATGGCATTCACTACTGGGACTTTGTTTGAAGTGACACCTTTCATTTAGCAAGGTAACCAACAGACATATTCTGAAGTGAGTGATGTATGTGGGTATATAAAGACCCATTAGTGGGTATATAAGGACCCTATCTCCCACACTGCATCTACCCTAGGAGCGACTTAGCTGTCTGCTAGCAGCATGGAGCACAAAAGGTATTCTAGTTCAGCTGCCTCGTGCGTGCAAAACCTCTTCCAAAGAAAGGAAGCCAAACACTGCTGGTCCACAGAAAGACTGGTAAGGGACTTCAGTGTCAAAGCTTAGCTACATCCAGGTTTTTCCATAGTTAAAAGGGTAACCAAAATACAAATCTGACAAAATCTTGACAAAACATTTTTTCCAATCCCATTCTTGGCCAGGTAAGTCAATAGTGCAATGTTTTTCTGTGTGTGCAGGAACTCACAAAGACTATGGCCAAGGACACTGACTAGCACCTGCCCACAAGATGTTGCAGCTCCTCTCTGGCTTTCATTAGATATTTCCCTCCCTATAAAGCCCAGGCAGATTTAGGGTGGCCAGTCCACGTGGCAACACACATGACCAAGAGTTTCAAAGCTCTCCTGGTCTCCCAGTTTAAACTGCCAAGCTCCATCATCATTGCTTCATTTTCTCTCAGAGTTGCCTCTTGTCCCTGGATTTTCTTCATGGACTCAGCAGGACCACCACTCCACAAATTCTATCATAAGCATGCCTCTTCTCAAGCTGAAGACTCTAACCGTTTAGAGCCCAAAATTGAGCTAGATGCAATTTCCACCCGTGAGCCAACACACAAAAAATAAAATTCTTTGAAACTCCCCCCCAAAACTGTGAGAAGTATCCAACCTTTACTCTTCTTCAGAGACCAGAATCAAATTCAGAAAACCTCTCTAAAACCAAGTAGGTAAAAGACTGCAACATAAAAAGTATCCCAGCTGCAATCACATACCCTTTCAAATGGCTAAGCATACAGTGACAGAAGTAACATCAGACTTCATTTAATCTCAGAAGTTGGCAAAAGGCCAAAGTCAGAACACAAATAAATGAAGATTTAGAAATTGCTTTTTCAAGGATCCTACAAGTGACTGGCTATTAAGCATAGTTCTCAGATAATTCAAGAAACTGAACAACCAGTTTGTAATTTTTGTGAGGAATAAGGAAATAGATTTTCAAAAATCAGCTTCTAAACTTGCGTGAGGAAAACCTTTGTAATTTTCAGCCTTTTGGCACTGTTTCTCTATCTTCAAAGAAATGAGATACAAAAATTCAAATGAGAATTTATTTATTTTTTTCTTTCCCAATCAGTTCTGGAGTAATTGAAGTGCTCGGAGCACACAACACACTGACAAGTGCCATACAAAAGTCCTACACGGATGAGAAATACAAAGGATAATTTGTTACACTGAAAAGAATTGAAATGAGTCAACTGTGGTTGCTGTAGGTGAGCGTAATTACAGTGGATGACAATTATGTTTGGCCAGTTTCTCCTGATAACACTGTCAACTGTTCTCACCCAAGTGTTTAAATTAATTTCATTTTTCACTTCATCCAATTCCCGTTTCTAGTCCAATTTATAATCATCACTTCCCCGTACTAGCGTGGCATTAAATTACTGTCAATCTTAGCCATTAAGTCAATCATATTCTATTCAGCAGAGTCGATCAAAAAACACCACAGCAGCACCACGAATTTAATATTGAATACATTCCTTTTTGCTGTGTTGTAGAAGCTGATCATCAGTGTCAGAAGCTACATGGTATCAATTTCTGATTTCTCAGGCAGAAGCAACACATTATGAATCAAAAATTGAGATAACAAAAAGACTTTTTTTTTTTTTTAATAAAATGAACACTGCATTTTCTCTGGTCAAATCCCACTCATTCTGAGAGTACCCACTAAAGAACTGGTCTACGCAAGTCTAGATTTCCATCTTCTCCCAAAGTTTCAACCATACTTCTCCTTACTATAAACTGCAAATTTATTGCTTACATTTATACTAAGACAATATTTAGAGAAAAAACACAAAATAAAAATCACCCTCCCCAATGGTACCCAAATTTCTTTGTGTGATCAAATTCAAATCCTGAAGCAAATTAACTTACAAATTCAGCAATACACAGACTTTTTAACAGGACATGCCATCTCAAACACGGCCGTTCATGTCCTTCTTACTGAGAAGACAGACCCAAATAAGATTACAGCTCACTAGAAAATACCAGGAAATCCTGAGTCTGTTGTCCAAGGCAAGATTCTACACTGTCTGTTCAGGACCAATTTGAAGTTCAGTCACTTCCAAATTTGCTTTCAAAAAATATCTCCAGAAATTTAATTTCTGCATAGTCATCTTGGCTTTTAGAATATCACATTGTTTTCTGGCAGTAAAGACAATCATTAATCTCATATTCTGTGTGGTTCATATAACAAGCTGATCTATAAAGTGTTAAATAAACAACACCTCATTTTCCATATTAAAATTCCTTCCCTAAAAGCATGTGCTTTGAACGGAAAATATACCGGCACATCTAACTGGATCGTTTCTGAAAAAGCCCTTATGCAACTTCTTCTCTCCTTCAAATATTACAAGTCCTATTCTCCCCACATCTGCCAAACCAATAGCTGTCCAAATGCACATTTTGCACACACAAGCTTGCAGAGGAAGAAAAGGAGACTTGTCACTCATATGCACAATAAATCACAATCCTAATGATATTTTTTATAAACACTGCCATCACCTAAAAAAAGACCTTATGCTTTAAGAGGCGTTAATTGGTATGACTGCATCATTTTCAGTGTCCTACCAAAGCAAGAGCTTATTATTCCCCAAGTTTCTCAGACTATCCATACCCAGCTTAGTACTTCATACGTAATAACAGCGAAGTGCTTTACAGATACTGTCAAATTATTCACAATCTGAAAAGCAGACACAAGGAGGAAGGAGTTTTGCTGGACTGCTTTATAAGTTGGGTAAAAATTTCTCTCTAACCATTTGTAAACTTGAACAGAACCAAGAGATCCGACTGAGTAGCTATATGTTGGTAGGTTTTTAAGCATCTGTGATAACTGCATTTTTGTTCAGCATATCCTTGGATTTCTGGAGAGTCCGGTTAAATAGAAAACTTGGGTTTTGGATAAAACTCTAAAGAATTGTCAAACACTCCTCCGAGGCCTTACCCCTGCTAACTGCTTCATGCAGGCAGATCCAGGAATCAACGGGAATTGGCAAGGCTACAATAATCCTTTTCCCTTGGCACCACAGCTCACCGGGCTGCGGCCTCTGGGTCTCTTCTTGATCTTTTCGTAACCTTTCGAACGCGGCCACTACCATTTGCACCGGTCAGACTAACCCCAACTTGCTCCCGAAACGTTTCTCGGAGATCCTCCCGCCCCTACGAAACCCGACAAATTTATAACAGGCTTTAAAAGAAAAATAACAATTCATTGCCGCTATTTGCTGATATGAGCACCTGCAGTTTATGCCACCGCGCTAAGTTTTAACCCGTAGCTCCGTTTCTCTCCCGTTTTGTTACGGCGTGTGGCAGGACCCAGCCAAGCACACCCTCTCCCAGTGTTCCTGGGTGACTGGAAGTTGTATGGACTCCCAGTCGCCTCTGCCAGGGACCGCAGCCCGAATTCACCATCTCCTCGGTTGTGCCGACCGCTGCATTTTCCAGCCGCGAAGGCGCCGGGCTCCTGCCAGCCCCGGCGTTATTTCAGCAG
>VZRU01019021.1:266032-279000 GCA_013398155.1 Pedionomus torquatus | reverse complement strand
GGGCTGGCTGACCGGAGGGCTGACAGGAGAAGGCCTGGGCAAGCCCTTGAAGTAGCGCTGAGTTCGTGGGCACTGGCCCCGGGACAGCGGGGTCCGGAGGGTCCGTGGGTGCGAGCCGGGAAAGGAGGATTTTTAGGACAAGAGCTGAAAAAGGAGAGATCTCCAGAAGGGCAGGCCCGCTGCAGGGTCAGGGCCTGAGCGCTAGGTCTGGGATATGAGAGCATCAGTCCTTTATTATCCTATTAAGGATTTTGATGTGGCTTTTTAAAAACCTTGTGGTTAGAGTGAGGAGGGACACCTCTCTGAGATGAAGCTGCTGTGCACAGGCCTGCTGCAGACGTGGGTTTTTTCCAGATGCTGTCTTTGCAGGAACGCAGTACTCGGCTCTGCAGTGAGGCTCAGTAACGGCGCTTTTCTTCCAACCTCGCCTCATGGAACTGTGAGGTGGTGGGAGCTTTTCTTCCCCCACCCTTTAACAGATCCCACGACTGTGAAGAACACTGAGGAGAGTTAAAAAAGAAATCTAATGATTAGTGAGCCACTTACATAATTTAGCAAAACTAGACAGTGCTTTAATATATATGAAGAAATTGCGTTTTGAGAATTGCTTGGAGCAGCTCTAGTTTTGAACAGATTCTGCATCTTGCTGCTGGATCTTCCTTGGGTTTGGTTCCTGTTTTCTTATCTGTATAGTTAATACAAAAACTACAGCCCAAAAATCTCTGCCTCTGTCTCCAATATACCTACATACTGAATTTTACATTCAAGCTTTTTCAGATGAAAATTCCCGAAAACATTTTTCAGAGTGTGGGTCTTCAGTTAAGCCCACTGACAGGTGAGCTGTTCTGCTTCAGGGTGTCCACAGAATGCATCTAGAAACAATTCCTCATCGGCAGAACAGACATTAACAACTGGAAAATCATTTCAGAGAGTGTATGGCACCAGATGTGGTACGTGATGCCTTGTGTCAAATATTAGAAAAAATCACAGGGATTGATACTGAATTTTTGTAAAAGTCTCTCTTCTGGAAAACTATGAGAAGCTTTTTGACCTGCTGAATCCTATTCCCAGTGTTGCAAAAAGACTTCAGATGTTTGACAATCCCATACACAAGACCGGTATAAATGTGAAAGGCTTAGAAGAAATACCTGCACACAGCAAAAATGAAGCATACACCAAATCTCAGGAAGAGGTGCAGCAAAAAGAAGTGCTGCCGCTACTTACACAAATGCATATTCCAGTTGTTCCTAGTCTGCATTTTTGGTTACCATCCACATGAAAGGAACCAGACCATATGAACAGGAGCTTGTGAGAACTGGGAAGATAAACTGGTTGATCTTGCAGGAAGTGAAAACATTTCTATTTGGGCCAGTTGACAAAAAAACTTGTAAAGCTGGAAATACAAAGTAGTCCGTTCTGACTGGAGAAAGTTATTACTGCTCTTGTGGAAGAACACACAGAGAATCTTAACTTACAAGAATCCTTCAAGACTCTCTTGGAGAACAACCAGGAACATCAGTAATTATCAGTTTCTCACACATCTGTAAATCTTGAGGAAACACAGAGTACACTGACGTATGCTCGCAGAGCAAAGAACATAATGAACCCTGAAGTTAACCAGCACCTGCCAAAAGGAGCGATTATTAAGATACTGAAGAGACTGAGACCTTGCTGCTGCACGAGAGTGAAATGGAGTCTATGTTTTGATTGAAAATTCATGAAGCCCTTAAAGAAAAGCTGACAGTTCAAGATGAACAAGTAGCAGAGTGTATTGACATAACCAGTGCCATGGAAGAAGTGAAAACAATCACTAAATCATTCACAATTAATAAAAGTGAAGCTTAACAACAAAAGCAGATGGAGGAGAAAGAATCGAAACACAGACAGATCTGTAAGAAACCCAGGTCCCTCTGGCTGAGAAAGACTATATGGTTTGTTTCGGAAAACACCAAATAAGAGCTTCATGGCACAGCTAGCCATTTGGTTAGTACTGTTAATACAAAAGATACAGGTATGCAAAACTGGGTCATACGAAGGCCATTGATCAACACAGTGCTATCATCCAAATACATTTGCAGGAGAAATGAATGTTCTGTTCAACAGATCACCAGATTCAGTTAGTGAGAACAGTCTGAAGCAGCAACAGATGTTGACATCTTATGCATATTTTATAGGTGGCCTCCTATCTACCACTTGTTCAGCAGCTAATGCATTTGCATTAGTTGTATCATTGTCTTTTGCCTCTGTTAAAAAAATGCTGACCACTGAACTTCCTTGTATGTCTGAAAAAATATGCCAAATAAGACTCTGCCATTTGCTAGTAAAGCTAAGCCGTTGAGGTTGACCGAGGAGCACATGTATAGATTAGGAAGAGCATTGAACATCTTGACAACAATACTGGAAATTGTCCTAGAACTAAACTGCCAGCTTCAGAATAACACAAGGAAACATTCTGCTGTGGCTGATGAGATGGAGTGTCATAAGAAGGAATTAATTTCTTCTTAGGAAAAAAAATGCTGAAAAAACTACAGGAAGAAACAGAGGGTTTTTTTCTCAACTGCAAAGTACTGTAAGAATTTCAAAGAAGAACTGGAAATGGCAAGGTTTGTATATACAACAAATGCAAATGAATTAGTGCCCTCAGTTCAAGGCCAGCTGGATTTGTTGGCACAGGACATACAGAAGAACTCAGCTTCAAAAAAGCTTAAAAAAATTGAAGTTTGAAGACCACTATCACTGTTGGGCAAAAGAAATGTTTACCTGGAAACTGTGGACCTAGTCAGCAATAAAACTTCTGCTTTAAAACAAAGTTATTGCATCTCTGGATAATTTCTTTCAATAGCTCAAGGGCATAAATGGTGAAAACAAGAAGATGCTGGTGGAATCAATTGTTCTCAGCAACTTCTTGACAATCTCACAAATGTGTCTCAGTAAACACACTGAATTTAAAACTGCTCAGATAGCTTGATGGATCAGAAGTCCTCCATCAGCAATGAGAAGCAGTGGATTCATTGTTTTAAAAATTAACCTTAAGTACAGAAAACAAGTTTTATGATTCAGATCAGTATTTTCTCTTTGTTATTTTGTTCTTCAACAGGTTGCAGTAGATGTGGTTTGGAACTAGCACATAGTGTGAACAGATCCTAGAATCGATTTTATTCTGTGCATATCAAGAATACAAATAGTCTTTTGTACTCAAACATCCTTGGCATACTGCTGGCACTAAAACAAACTAATTGATGATTTTAAAAGCATTGGAAGTCACCCATGAGAGCTGCAAACTGATAGCCTACACTGACCTCATAAAAACAAAGATTATGTCGTGTTGCCAGCCACGTTCAGGGTCTCCACATCCTTGCTCTCATTTAGAGGTCTGACTGAATGTCTGCTAAAAAAAGAATCTTCTTATTGATTTCCAGTATGTGCTCAGTAAAAGCCAGTCGATAAGAACTTATTCAAAGAATGGACTTGTCTTATGGCTATTGGAAGCTGGGAGCTAGACAGCAAGCGATTCCGTGTAACAGGAAAATGCAATGGATTTTTGTATTATATACAACTTCTCAACAGAACAATAGTGAATAGTGGCTTGTGACATTACAAAGTGCATGACTCTTAAAGAGAGAAAAATTAACCTTAAATACAGACTTGTCAGATTCTGTTATTCTATGTCTATGTACTAAAGGTTATATTGCTACAAATGTACTCCCTTAGATATTTTTTATAAGTCTGACTTTAGAGATTGGCATCAGTGTAATTTCTTTATCACTGCAACATATGGCAGTCTTCCCTGCTGCCAAAACATGGCCATGTTTCAGCCTCAGGGTACAGCTGGCTTGAACTTAAAACTGAGACTGTTTTCAAACATTGATACAGAATTTTATTTTACTCCTCCTGACACCACGAAGGAAAAGTAAATTCAAAATTGCTGTCACCAGAACCTCTAAGAACACTGCAGTGGTTCCAGTCATGCTAGGAAGTGGTTTCTCCTATTTTTTTTACAACATCTGAAGTGATAACCTGTCACTGCTGTCTTGGGCTCATGCTATCCAGTTGGACTGGATAGCTATCCAGTTCAGACCCCAGCAGAGACTTACAAGATTCTTAATCTTATGATGACTTATGGTGAGTTTCCCACATAACCATAAATTAAAGCAATCTCTGTTCATGTGCAATCAATGGTTCTATAAACCTTCTGTTCAGAGGCTCTTTGCAATTCATCCATACTTAACCCATCATTTCCTCTTAGAGTGCTCTTCCTGACTTGCAAAGCTGAATGTAAACCCGCCACACGAGTGTGTGTTATCTCAACATGCTGAAAATTAACTGGATAAACACAGCCCAATCCTGGTTATATTTGAAAGTATACCAAGCACCGCTATTTTAATTAAAACCATAAAAATATCAAACACTGCACTAAGTTCTGAGCTGTTTGCTCAGCTGAGCATTTTCCAGATCCCATGGCAGTACCACAAGCATCTAAAGCAAACAAACAGAATAAAGGTCCAACATTAAAAATAAATTTAAAAAAAAAAAAAAAAAAAAGGAAGAAAAAGTAGTATCTGCACTGCCATTCTCTAACCTTGCAACTGGAGCTAGAAGAAAACCCATGAGTGCCTCAGTTTTTCTGCTTACTGGTGGAGCTAAAAACACCAACTGCATGACAGCACCTGCTTAAAAGGCCAGCGGGCAAAAGAAAATTAAAACAGGTAAGGGAGTAACTATTCCCTTCTCAGTAGTGGATATATAAATAGTATTGTTAGCTATAACATTGGAGCTGTCTAGGTTACTGCTTTGACCTCGTTCTTTCATTTGGAACAGGTTTAGTCAGATAAGGTGACATTCCCTACAGAAGGAAAGTAACTTCCCAACAGGCAGCAGTGAAAATAAGGTCGTGTTTTGAACCTTGAATGCTTCCTCTGCCATGCACATTGTTCTGAATACAGCTCTGGGTGCAGCACTTAGCGTTACAGAAAGGCAGAAAGGAAAAAAGGGAGTCAAGGGTAGACAAGAAACTAACAAAACAGTTCTCTAAGCAACCCTTATAGCACTGTTGTAAATGATACAATTATACCTTATAAATTATACAAATTTAAATTTGTAAATTATTTGTAAATCTGTAAATTATACACTTATACCTTATAGCACTTGTTGTAAATTGCTGGTCACTGAAAGTTAAGAATCTCTTTATTCCTCCATCTCCCTTTTCTAGATCCCCTCTGCTCCCAAAGAACAGTTGAGTGTGGCTCAGCCTCAGGCTGCTTTAAACAAAATCATTCTCTGCTTCTGAACTGTTGAAATCAAAATAGTCTGGCACATTAGATGTGACAATCCACAGCTTTTATTTCTGTGAAGTAGGAGGTGTATTTCTAACATCAACCAAGCATGTTTTACTGCCAGCACTCTGAAAGTGTAGTTGCTGCATTTAGCATGTGGCTGCGGCAAGAAGGGCTGGAGGCTCCGATATACAAGAAGCTCCATGACCAGAGGAAAGGAATCATGGAATGGTTGGCAAAGGAAGAGCAGGGGGAGAGCCTTGGGGAAGACGGTCAGGAAGAGGGAGAAAGATCATGCACTCCTGCAGTGTTTTTCCCACTGTGATAAATGATGTCTATATAATGCTTTACTGAGCCTGGTGCAAGCCTTGGCACTGCCACTTTGCTAATGCAAGTGCTGGCCTTTCAAAGAGCACAGAGCTGTTTGCATGCCTTTGTTTTCAAAACCAGTGTACCTCAGGAACCACAGGCTCTTCAGGTTATTCTTCCTTCAGCTTTCTGGATTTACCTACATTCCCCCTAAGCCCCACTTATAGCCCTTAAATCCTTTGTTAGAGGTGGTTCTTGGTATTTCACAGCTGCGTCTGTATTTGTGACCATGTAAAAGGTGCATGTAAGTAAATGCACCTTTAGGGTTCTGTAAAACTGAACACACAGAAATTGCAAGGACTGTACTCACAGAGCCACCTCAATGAGATGGAGAAAAGCAGTGTGGCTTTTGAGTAATCCTAAGTGGAAAATACAGGTTGTAGTCTTGTGCTTCTAGTTTTTAAGGTTCATGCCTTTATGTTAATAAAAAAAAACCTGAAAGTATGACCTGACTAGGATGCAGACAACTCTGAGTACTGATTTAAATTTAAAATCTTTTGCTTGCATATATATCTTGGTCAGGATTGAAAAAAAAACTTAATCATAATAATTTAGTGTAAGAGTTCCAAGAAAAATGGTACTGAAATTGCAATTATACCTGAAGCAAAAAAAAAAAAAAAAAAAGAAAAAAAGAAGTTACTTTCTCAGCACACTTCACTTTGCTGAGTACTGATGAATGGCAAAGACAGTATCACAGCATATTGCTATGCTGTTGTATCTTCAGCAGCTTTTAGGATGACTTGGCCAAACTCGTAGTGAGAGAGAGAAGTGCTTACAAAGGTACTAACATCAGCTGAATGTGACTGCAGTAACTATCAGCTGTGGGACAGTACGTGACGCTACGGACAGGGAGGGGTAATAAAGATTTATACGTATTGATGTGGGCTTCGTGTTGCTAACTGACCTGAGGGCCAAAGAATACTCCTTGACCTATTGTATTTGGTAGTACAGATAAGCAATTTATAAGCAGTTTTGTGTTTCCAGGTAGGAAAACTCTGATTTAAAAAATAAAGTGAACATTTTTCGGGCTGGGCTGGTTTACCATGCACCCAGAGGAGCGCCTTATTGCAGGGGGGCTGGGGGCGGCTACAAGCAAAAGAAGGTTTTTCCTTTAGAGATAGTGCCCTATTAGATTGCAGCCTTGACTTGCTCCTGTTAAGCACACAAAAAGATGCTTGAAAGTAATTTCAGGATGATGGATTCCACTCTGGGAACCAGGCACCTTGTGCACATTACCTGCTCAGATAGATAGCAAGTCATAATGGCACAAAAGACACTAAAAGGCAGACTGCATCTAACTTTCAATCTCTGCCTTATAAAAAAGTCTGAATCTTATTTAAAGTTAGTAGGAGTGATAAGCCGCTTCTGAGCCAGCTACAGCCAAATACCTATTTCATTTTTTTTCACCTGAAACCATAGAAGCCATCGCTCAAATCATTGACCAGAATGCCAAGCCTGGAACGGAATGTGAACAATCTGATCAGAAGCCAGGAGGGCTGGGAGTTGTCTGAGGGGTAGCTCTGTGCATCTGAGAAGAGACAAAAAAAGCAGCAGGGAGGGAGACAGTTCATGGAAGTTATTAAATGAAACTGTTTGGCTTGTGACAGCAGGGGCTATAGATGACAACAGGACCTCCTGTCCATAAAAGCAACAAACGCGTACGATAGTGTCTGTGTGTGAAAGAATGTTGTCTGTTGGGGGGCTGAAACTGAGCATGGAAAGTATCTCCTGTTTCCCTCTATGTTCACAAAAAAAAAGGGGGTGGGGGTGTGTGTTACGTATATTGCTTGAAAGGAACAGGATTCAAATAAGCAAAATTCCTTCAGAAAAGTCACTGAAGCCATCATCTGGTCCTCCCAGTAGAAACAACCTGCAAAATCAGAAACACTGGCTAAAATTCTAGCATTAAAACGAATATTGTTGCCATTCAACTCGCAGTCTACAGGAGCAATAAAGATGAGCGTGATTCTCTCTGGCAAACACAAGTAATTAATTAATAAAATGCTAACTTGTAAAAAGTATTAACATTTAAACCTTTCAGTGTTACTATTATTAGGAAACAAGGAACAGACTTTCATAGTTTTTCACATTTTTCATAATAGCTTTTACTTACACATTTCCTTACAATACTTTAGTCTCCTACTCTGTATTTTCAATTTATACTCTGCACTACAAAAAAACCCCAGCTTATTGTTTTATGCCTCAGGAAAAGAAAACATGTGGAAAAAAAAAGATTTAGTTTCTGCAAAAGGTGTAACTACTTTTTAAAAAAATCACAGTGTTACTTTCCACTCTATTTTCTCCCCTGCACTAGGAAACGATGGAAGGGCCTGAAATACATGTGAAGCAATTGAGAAAAAAAAAAAGGCAATGGTCAACATCACCCATTCATTAAGGAGAAAAAAATATATCTTGCTTTCTTACTGGTATCTGCAATAATCTGAAGGCCAGGCAATAATCAAGGCCAGGCTGGATGGGGCTTTGAGCAACCTGCTCTAGTGGGAGGTGTCCCTGCCCATAACAGGGGGGTTGGAACTCGATGATCTTTAAGGTCCCTTCCAACTCTAACCATTCTATGATTCTATGAAGTGTATAAAGTTCGTTTTATGAAAATTTCCATGCAGAGCAGGCTGCAGGCTGCCAGTGGAGATCACTGGTATGCCACGTTTCAGCACTGGAAGAGAGATGGAGAACAGATCAAAGTTCATCTGTCTCCTGTGTGAACAGGCTGCAGCTCTGCTTCTTTGCCCCATGCCCAAAGACAGTTTGGCACACCCACAAGTGTGTAAAAAAAAGAATAAACCACCACATCATCGTAGCAATTAACCATTACGAAGTTACCCACATTTTCCCAACAGATTAAGGTATTCAATAACACAAAGTAACTTCTCATGCTCATTTCTTCTGAAGTAACTCAGTGTATGGAGTTACCTGAAGTCTTCAGCATCCATGGGCCAAGAGACCTGCTACTTATAGGTGCAGCAGAGAACCTCATGCTGAGGCAGCTGTTAGGTGCTGAGCCCTGGTCCCACAGCGCTCAGAGGGGTTTTTGTCAGTAACTTACTGGAAAGAGGTTCTAAAGAGTTTTCTGCATGTGAAATTTATCATTTGTCATCACTTGTCATTATAGCCTTCTGTGGAGAAATAAATGCCTTAATGTGTATTAGAAAAACATGAGTCATCCTGACAAACTGTTTATCAACTAAAGAAATCTTGACCATTTTCAGGATAAATTTTCTAGTGAAAAAGTATGTTAATCCTTATAAAGTTCCTGAACTGGTGCTTGATAACACCATTTTGGCCTTATATTATGTAGATAGGAAAGTATGGTACCTTCATCTTGATCCCTAAGACATCTTACATAAAGAACTCTGCCTTCAGGAGTCTCAGTAAGTCTGCACAATAATGTCAGAGCTTTAAAGCTTAATCATGCCCCTATTATACAATCTAAAAATGGACCTACAGTACATAGAGGTAGCACTTCTTCAAATATTTTGGGACCTCTTTAGTGGTCTATTTTAGTAGCCCCCAGAGCAACCTGACACTTACATATTTAGACACTGAACTCTCTTTATAATTAGGAAATGTGATTGTTCAACGTTCATCTGTCCCACATGCTGCCCCCAGATTTTTGATGCTGTAGAAAAAAGTGACACGCAAAAGGGCTCTCAAACTTCAGTAAGGATCTCCAGTTGAACTGGTATCATTGAAACCTTTTCTTGTTTCTCTAATGCATTCTCTACCAACACAATTTGTGTATGTCGGCTCTCTGGTAAAAGGTGATACTTACGAATGAGAATTAAAAGGCTCAGAAGAACTGTATTGGAAGTGTAATTCATTTTCTGTATTACTGTACATAAATCGTACTATTTAGGAATAATGCAAAATTAACTAAAACAATACAGCATTATTTGTCTTACATCCTCCTCTGTGAACTAATCCAGCCTCGCACATTCTTTACACACATTGCTGGGTATTCCTGCATTAGGTGTACACCAATCCTTTGTAGTGGACATTTTTTCTGCAATGTGTTGCTATAATCCATACTGGTTTGTTCCTAAATCAAATAAAACTTTATCTTTTATGATAAATGAGGTAAGCAGAGGGTAAGTCTGTTTTCCCCAGATCAGCAATATGAATACATGTTTCTGAAACAGTGGCTCTAATAATGGCTTCCACAAGGTATTTCAGATAAGATGTAGAATAAACAAACAAACAAACAATAGTCATGTAGTAGATAATAGTAGATAGTTCTGAAAATCTTCCCTCAGGAGTTTCCTTCTTGTCCTCTNTGAGAATTAAAAGGCTCAGAAGAACTGTATTGAAAGTGTAATTAATTTTCTGTATTACTGTACATAATACGTACTATTTAGGAATAATGCAAAAAAAAAGATCCATCTTAGATGAACCATGAGGAGGAACTTCGTCCTTATCAAGGTGGCAGAGCCCTGGAACAGGCTGCCCAGAACGGTGGTGGAGTCTCTGTCTCTGGAGACATTCAAAACGCGCCTGGACACGGTCCTGGGCAACCTGCTGTAGGATTACCTGCTTTGGTAGGGGAGTTGGATTACATGATCTCCAGAGGTTCCTTCCATCCCCATATAATTCTGTGATTCTGTGATCAGTAACTGGTATGGCTTAGAAAAACTATGGGGCTTCTTTTTTTTTATTAAATTAGAGCAGCTATCTGATGTTGTTTGCTCTAAAGAGTTCCTAAACCCTTGTTCTGGTGAGAGGGATGAACTGAAGCCAGGGTTACAGGAAAGAATGAGGGTGTTAGTTCTCCCACTGAGAAAAGCACAAGGAACTGAAGCCTATGAGTAAAAATGAAGTAAAAATGTGCATGTAATTGTTATAATTAATTACTCCAGTCCAGGCTGCCTCATTCTCAAATATGAAGGCTCCTACTGTGCATTTCCAAGACAAAGTAACCTGATAATTGAGATACAACAATCAGAAAGGAAAATTATGGCAGATGACGTCAGGTATACCAAGGCAGTTAATCAGGAGAATTTAGATGTGATGTCTTTGAAACGAATATTATCTGCCAAGGAGCTAGTGACCTGCCTGGGCTGGTGTGTGAGCCTGTAAACATTGAGCCCTCTGCCTTCTTCATAAACCTCATCCATGTAAGGACTTGACAAAAACTCCTTTAAATAAAGCGCTGCAGCCACCTAGCCTTGAAAAGATGCAAGTGTTCTGTAACACTCTGATCACAGCCTGGAATTAAGCAAAAGCCTTCCACATATTTGTAGATACTTCAGGCGCCAGCGAAAGATGGATCAGTTGAAGACGATAACACAGAAACAAATTGAATTAAGTAACTGAACAACCAGAAATCACCGAAAGGCCACAGTGATCTAAACATCCATCTTTCTTAAGTTTGTCTTTCTGAAGTTGCAGGATGGTCATTTTTGCATGGCTCATAATCAGTTCTTGCTAATGCTATGTTCTCTGGTTCTGCCTAACCCCGATGAGATAAGGAACAAATGGATCAATGCTCATTGTATTTACTGGGAAACCAGTAATCAGGACAGAGGACTCAATTCCCTGAATCCTAATTATACTTTAATTTGCTCGAGTACCCCTTTAGACTGCCACAAATTATGAACAAACAGCCACAAAAATATGAGAAGAGGAAAATAGCATCAGTGGTAGAAAAAGTAGACAGAATCAGACAAAACCCTGTGCCACTGCTGCATAAGGGCACTTCTAATTTTCCTCTGCTGCCAACCTCTGGGTCATTCCCAGACAATAAATCACACAGAAAACCTCATCTGCCTCCTCTCAAAAATCCTCAAGTTGGGCACCCAATACTAAAAAAAGGCTCCTATTTCACTGTGATTAGCTGCCCGTCTGGACTGATACTCTGATTCCTGCTTCTCTGAATGGTAAAGACAGCAGAGAAACCTTAGTAGTACCTCACAGCAAAAGAGGTTAATGCTAGACATTCCTGTTCTCCCTTCTCTAAAGGGAATTTTCAGTAAGAGTCACTCAGACTCTTAGTTAACTACCTCTGCTAGTTAACTACCAAAGCTGATTTTTGATTTTCCATTCAGCAACAGAACTAGCTGAGAATGACAAATGAAGAACACACAGCATAAAATCAAAACTGGGATGAAAAACTGAAACAAATGATACAAAGGGCGGTCACAAGTGTATTTTTTATTTCCTAGGCACACAGTAGTTTTAGAAATTTCTCTCTTAGAGGTGTAAAAGGATTAAAAAGGAGTTCTAGTATGGCAGCCTGTGGCTTCTGCAAGTTACAGTGTTTTTCTCTGATGTGTTTGATGCTCTCTGCTGTTGAGAACAGGTTACTGGTGTGCGTGAACTCAGTTGCACAGTCCCCGTTCTTCTAAGGGGCTGTTTTGTTAAACAGCTACTTGAGAAGTGATTTCTTTTTTTATTGTTTTGTCTCTAAATTCCCTGGAAAAATTCAGGCTCCTGGTTCAAGAAAAATGCATCCCGTTTGTAACATTGTGTAAGCTTAATCCACACAGGTTTTATGCTTTGAACTATACGTTCATTTTTTAATAATCACACTTGCAGATACTTTATACGGGGTGGGGGGAATCCAAGCTCTTGGTTACTTGTATTTACATAGTCATACTGGTAAAATAGCAAATTATTAATCTCAGTTCTGCTTGCTACAGTCCAAGGAAGATTCTTCAGAATAAAAATCTTGTACGGCTGATGCTTCCTAATACATAAAAGGCCTTGTACCATCCTTGTACCATAGGAAGTGACAGACAGGGCATGACATCACTCTTTAACTGAATAACTTCTAGTGAATTTATTTTGCTGTCAGTAAATACTCCAGCAGTGTTAAGTCCCATTTAGGCATTATGGAGACAGAAGCACTGTGCTGAGTTTGATCCCAGAAGCTAGCAGTTGTTAGCTTTTGAAGGAAGAGTCTTTATCTTCCAACTGGGCACAATGGCTTGTATCCACAGGCAGATTTATAAGCATATCATGGAACGGTTAGAGTTGGAAGGGACCTTAAAGATCATTGAGTTCCAACCCCCCTGTTATGGGCAGGGACACCTCCCACTAGACCAGGTTGCTCCAAGCCCCATCCAGCCTGGCCTTGAACACCTCCAGGGATGGGGCATCCACAACTTCTCTGGGCAACCTGTTCCAGTGTCTCACCACCCTCACAGGAAAGAATTTTTTCATAATATCCAATCTAAATCTCCAATTCACAACCATTACCTCTTATCCTGTCACTCCACTTCCTGACAAAGAGTCCCTCTCCAGCTCTCCTGTAGCTCCCTTCAGGTACTGGAAGGCTGCAATAAGGTCTCCCCAGAGCCTTCTCTTCTCCAG
>VZRU01019021.1:234527-262928 GCA_013398155.1 Pedionomus torquatus | reverse complement strand
ACCGGGAGCGGCGGCGCCGCCGTGTGAAGAGGTGGAGGTGGCGCCGGAGCTGGGGCACGAATGAAGGCCCGGCCGAGAAGGAAGCGCCGTGCGTTGGGAGTCGCGCTGGGCAAGGGATTAAGCACTTGGAACTAACAGAAAGGAAACAGTTTGACTGAGATTTGTCTTTTTCTTTCTTTTATTTTTTATTTTTTAAAATTCTTTTTTCCTCTTCTTCTCCCCACTGACTTTAGACGGCCCAGGGATACAAGAAGAGATTTACAGAAAGGACGACAGGCTCCTCACCTTGTTAAAAGATGTTTATGTCGAGTCCCGAGATCCACCTGTGCAGGTGAGGCTGTCTCTCTGTAGGAGGCGTACCAGCATCAGCTTTGCTTTTCTAACTTAGCACCAATTCCGTATAAAGAGAAACGCTCTTAATGCTTAAAAGCTACCCTTTTTTTTCCTGTCAATAGAAGTGCTATTTTCAGTATTCTCATATAGATCAATAGCACTGAGTATGTTTGACCCTGAGTCTTGAACATGTGACATACCGTGCTTATACGACCTTTTAAATGCTTACCCAGTCTTCCTTTTGAACATCATGTTGCTCTCATTTTGGTTTTCATATAAATTGCCACTTCTGCTTCCTTGAAGGCAGAAGGGCAGTTGGGCAGCCTTTAGCAAAGATGCAGGACTTTGTCACCAATCTCTTGCAGAGTTATTAGAAGAAAAGCTTGGGACTACTCTGGGAGCATAGATGTGGTAGAGGACAAAGGGATAACACTTTAGTGGAGTCTTTAACTACTGATGGTAATGTTGTCCTATACAGAGACTCTTCCTCATGTGGCTGAGGAAGCGATTTGGGGTTTTTTTCGGCATAACCTGGATTGTCTGGTGATCAGTTTCCTCATTGCCAATGGCTGTGGTCTTTGACTTGGAAAGTGTAGCCCATCCAGCAATATGCAGACTGGGGTTCAATCTCTTCTTTTCTACCTTGTTACATTATGGTTTGTACTTTTCACCTGCTGCATTATTGGACCATTTTATTCTAGCTGTTTCATTCAGTAATAGAAGTTTTATAATCTTCCAGCAATAAAATTCCAAAGTCTCTCTGATATGCCGCTTTCATAGTGCTTTTTATTCAAGATTAAAATTACCTTGAAATGCAAACAGATTTTCGCAGTCTCTCCCTAAAGGTCCCAAGTAATCTCTACCTTTAATTTTTATAAGGGAGGTTAGGACTCTAATCTTGAAGTGCTGAAAGTCTAATTTAGATATCTTTAAAGCACCTCCATTTGTAATCCTGTCAAGACTGATCTGAAGAAAAAACACAAGCAGAGAAAGTCTTAGTGCTCGATTTTGTGCCTGCTCTGAGGCTGCTGCCACTTAAGACCTGCTTTTGTGGTGCGTCTACTTGCAGTTGTTCAGAAGAGTGGGATTAATGCGTTAGCATGCAGGCTTGTGGGCAGAACTTCATCCAAAAGCGTCCTTCCTTTCCTGATGTTACTCTGAATGCTGTGTGCATCTTGTAGGTATACATACCTATATGTATATTTGGTCTGTCTGTCTGTGATGAGTGGAAAACCACCAACTCTAATTCCTGAAGTGATGGATTCTCAGACAGATCATTTTATTGACCCTTCAAAAACTGTTCATTATCTGAGCACAGTTTTAGCACAAAAATAAAACAAAGAAATGGAGAACTGGTAGGACCATCAGACATTCTTTGTAGTTCAGAAACAGTCACACAGTTGTAGATGCTGTAACATCCACGTAAGTTTTCCCAGCTTGTAAGTTAATATGGAGTCTGTGGGCTAACTGTTGGCCATGGACTCTGCTAACTTTAAAAGTACTTTTTCTTAAACTTCATAAAGATTTTCATTGTGTCTCTTCTGCAGTGTCATTCACTGATAAATCTTAATAAAAGGCAATATGGGAAAGCAGAGCTGGTTTGGAAATTACTTGGATATATGAAGGAACTTGGGAGAAGAGACTTTGCGTGTCTGAGCACTGCAGTAGTCATAGGAAATAAACTTCATGTGAGGCTGCAGAATAGCTTCTTTTTGTCCAGCAAAGCTTGTTCTCTACATAGAGCAAAAGAAGGGGTGTCTTTTAGTTGAAAAAGTAAAAACAGAAAGTGAAAGGGAGAGACTATATGAAAAGAATTTCTAGCGATTCCAGAAGAAGGATACCAATTTGTAGTGGTGGTTTTGTTTTTCTTTTCCCTGTGATGTCAAACAGTACTAAATGCTACGTTACCATTTACTTCAGGCTACCAAAATTTGTAGTTTGACTTGTATGAGTCGGTACAACTCTTTGAGTTCGATGGCTGGTAGTTTCAGAATTTGGGGAGGTAGGGAGTTTGACAGGTTGACATTGTATGGAGAGCGGCTGTGGAACAACAGACAATATTTCTGGTATCAAGTAGCAAGGCTGGCTAAGCATTTTTAAATTTTTTTTTATGTTGTGAAAATGGGGAAAGCTAACAGGAAATGCCATATTTAGGAAAACAGCTTGGCTGCTACAGTATGCATAGTGAACAGAACTGCTATTAAGCTCTTTTTGTTTTCCTTCTCACAATTAGGTAAAAGATGGAGGTGGTGAACATCTTCCATGTAAACAGGAGGAAAAGAGACTTACAAAACTAGGCAACTTGGGAGATCTAGATGTTCAGAAAGTTCCCAAAGGCAAAATTTCTCTTGTGGAGGCTCTGACACTTCTTAATAATCATAAACTTCATCCTCAAATATGGACTGCAGAGAAAATAGCAGCGGAATACAGTCTGGAACTGAAGGAGGTCAACTCTCTTCTGGAATTCTTTGTTCCTTTTGTTGTGCAGGAATTTCCTAAAGAAACCAGAAAAGCTATAAAACCAACATAAAAATAATTACCAAAACCTTGTGTGATCTTACTCGTGTCTTAATTTTACTCTTAAGTATATTCAATCTCTGAAAAGAGCTGCAGCGTGTCATCCAATAAGGCTGCTTTCTTGTACCAGTAAGATGTGTTGAAGCCATTCCATTCTATATTGGGTGGCTTCAATTAAAAGCAGCAATTAGAGGATGCAGTTTGTAAATCAGACTGTAAGTACTAAGTTCAGCCTATCACGTGATTCCCATTACCCCATTCATATGTTATGAGCTTGGTTAAAACATATATGGTCTAGTGAACTTTGAATTAACAGATTGGCTTTCTTAGCAGAGACTTCCTGGCTAAACCAGCGCTCTGTGTGTATCAGCTCTGCAGCTTCAAGTCACAGGGTTCCTTCGAGGACTTGCTGGCAAGGTGTGTGTGTATATACAAACAGCTGCTTTTCTTCTGCCTAAAAATGGAATAATATTTCTATTTTGTAAAGAAGGTTAACCATAAGAAGATTTGGGATGTTCAGCTGTGAGGCCTCTTCCTGATGTTGCAACAGGAATGGCTGACGGTGTAGCTCCTCTTTTACTCTATTCTGATTTACCTTAAATGTCTGTACTGCCCCAGCTACCATCTGACAGCCAGATTTGTAGAGTGATGATCTTCTAGCATCAGTCTCTTGCAGCTGTTTCCAGCACCTGTAGGAAAAAGTAATTGTTCACATTATAATTAATAGTTATCAAATGCAACCGGATCTACTAATTGGACCCACAAGTAGGTCTTCTGTCAATGTCTGCCTGTCCTGTCACAATAGGTGGGTTTCCCCATGGAGGCCTTGTCTGCCTGACCCAAATGTGGGCTTAGATGGGGTCATGTTCATTGGCAGTAAGTTGTCCATGTGCTACCAGGTTGAAGAGGAACAGCACCCTTCCTTTCCCAGTGTCAGAAAAGGACGTTACAGAGTGTGAGGAGGTACCTGGATTGTAACCCTCCTGATACTGTCACTGTTCATATCTGTGGAGGTACGGAAGTTTTGCACTGATGATTAACTGTTGTGAAAACTGGCTTGTGTTTTCCAGATAAGCTTATGTATGTGTGTGATAATCAGAATTTATATTTAAAAATGCATTATGAGCGCCTTTATTTGGAAAGAAACCAAAACCCAACAAATCCAAGATGTTAATTTAACGCGGTGCTAACATTCCCAGTGCCCATCACCAAAGAAGCTGAATTTACTAAGCAGATGGAAGTCAGTACCGAGCCTACAATGCAACTTCCTTTCAAGAACTTTTCTGCCAGGTCTTAAATTTCAGACTCTGGGAAATATCTTACAAAGAAGATCACCAGCTTAGCCATTTCACAGCAAGACTCTTTCTGCTTCTCCATCTGAGGTGGAAGAAGGTATTTCCAGTGTAGTTTGCCACGGTGCATTCAAGCTTTTCCTGGATTCATTTCTGAAGTCGGTGAACGCTGTACCTTAGTGGAAATGACACCCAAGCGCATCCTACAAAAATTAAAAATTGTGAGTTCCTTGGATGTGCGGACTGAGGACAGGCTTGTCCTTGTAACATCACGGGGGGACAACTGCACTCTGAAAATAATGAGTTACGCATCGCAGTACCATTTTTTTGTTTTCCACAAAATACTGTTTTATCGAATGTTGTAACAGAAATACTTTATTGTTTGAGTATCCTGTAATACTTAAGGTAATCAGAAAACGGCTGTGGAATGCATTTGCTACAGATACTCTTGCTGCTATTACTGGAGACACTGTGATTTCTTTCCTTAAAAATGAATCTTTGATTAGGCATTGGAATCTATTTAAGATTCACTTTACAGTCAGCAGCACACAGCAGCTTAACCACACCCCTGGACTACCTTGGTCTGCATTTTGGCTTCTTTTGTCTGCCCTTCTGGACTGTCTTGTGCTGTGTCTACACTATGGCAGTACCCTGTCCCTAGAAGCATTACGGGGTGTGTATATATATATACACATATATATGGTATATATACTGCTGCTTTGCTCATGCTCTTCAAGGGACATGTGCTTTGACATCGTGCTCAATGCTTCAACCATACCTTTAGGACAAAATGCTTTCCATGAACGAGATGATTGCAAAGCTATCCCCAGTTTCTTTGGAGCCAGGATATTGTCCAAGGTGGGGAAGCAGGCAGGTCCCACACCACAAAGGGGGGGTGAGATGTCCATCTCCCTGGAAGCAGGTGATCTGGTGGCCGAGAAGGCTCCTCTGGAGCCTGGAACTTCTACAGCACAGAACATTTGTTCACTTTAGGAAAATGAGATGCAATGCAGCTTGCTGTCAACATGCAGATTCTTCTGATGGTCACCTGCCCCACCTGCTGGGCAATGCCAAACCAGCATTGAGAAGGCACCACTGATGGTATGGGATCATGAAAAAGCTGTACCTTTATCTATCTATATTATTTATAATCTGAATATTTAACTTTCACTGACTTCAGATAGGGAATGGTTTACTTATCCAAACCTCACAAAAAGATCCAGGAGTGTGTTTGAAGATAAGGTTTCCGTTAGGTTTAGTGTCTGGGAGAAGACAGTTCTCACTGTTACATCTAAAAGGGTTTATTTCCTTTCTTCCTATTTCAAGGAGCTCTTTACTCCTCAGTTACCTTGCATGCTTACCAGTTTTTGGGTTTGATGCAATTTCTAATCAGAAGAATAGTGGTATGTTCTGCAGAGTGTTAACTTGCTTATGTCTATATCCCTCTCCTGTTTGGCCATCAACTTAAGGAAAAGGGCCTCTTCAAGGAAATATTTTTGAAGAGGTAATTACGGGAAATTTGTGGGAACCAGCAATTCAGTTATCTGGGACTGTTCACATGCCCATTTTTTCATGTTTTGTTGCCATGTATGTGGTGCACCAAATTTGGCTCATGTTCCCCACCATCGTATAGAATTGTTGCATTTGGTAGGGAACAGTCTGCCTCACTCAAACTGCTTTGTTCTTGCTGAATTAATGTAAATTAAAGTATAAACTTTGTGAGTCTATAAGGGAGTTATTCCATTTCCAGTGTAAATGACACAGAGTTAACAAACCTCTTTGTATGTGGCATTATTAGACCAGTTCTCCAAATGTCACTGGATGAAGCTAGGGCCACCTTGGGCAGTGAGACAGCGTACACAGGGGTGGCTGAGCCTCATGGAACCCTTGGAAACGAGGGCTACATTCCTGGGCAGACATAAAATTGAATTTCTTCAGGGGGGTTCCAGCAGGTATTCTGGAATTCCTGGCTTGAATTTTTCCAAAAACATCTCTTTAGGGAGAGTCTAGTAGCTCACTGAACGACGTTTTCTCAGACGTGGTCTTCAGCCAGTCTTCTCTGCTATGAAAACTTTATGCAGCTGCGCTCTTTGCTTTTTACTAGCCCATATGCAAAAGCTGGTTGTTTTCTGCCCTTTCAGTATCAAAACCTGCTTTATTTCTGCAGCACTCTCTTGCTTTCCAGGAGTAGCACATCTGCTGAGGTAAAGATGAGAGAACTGAACACGTTTTGTTCCGCAGAGCTTATGAATAGGACAGATTTTCAAAAGGGATGTAGCTTTTCATACGTCTTCAAAAGCTGCTCTTTTGGGATATGTGAAACCAAAGTAATCATGTGCTGTCTCACCACCTCGTAGCGTAGGTTCTTGCAGTTTGATTCTCAGACAGCAAGGTTGGAGCTGTGAGGCAGTTTTAACTCTCTGTGCAGGTTTGTCAGAGAGAACTTCAGTACAAAAAGTGATCTTTCTGTAACCTTCCAGCATGCAGAACTTGTCTTTTAAGCTTCCTCTTTTTAGTCAAGTAGAAAAGAAAACAATGTTTATATGTGAGAGATGTGCTCTGAACTTTTCTTCATGAGCACCAAGTGCAGCAGAGCTGATGTTCCTCTCGGTGGGGCTGAGGTGGGGAAGTGGCCGGGGCTGCGTAACAGTGGGAGCAGGAAGAGCTCACTGTGGTCAGGGAAGGACCCTGTGCTTGTCCTGGACCCCTCCCACCCCTGTTTCCAGCACTGCAGCTGACTATGGCTCACCTCCTCGCTTTCTGCCTGCTCAGGCAATTGGCAGACCGCTTTATGGACCACTTCAATTCACCAGTGTGGCAGAAAACAAATCAAAACAGGTGTATTTAAAACTGAGAAGCAGAAACGGTCTTTGCTGTTGTCAGCGTCAGTGGCTACCCTCTGGTTGGAGCCAGCGTACGTTCAGCTTTCTGTTATCAGCCATGTCCACTGGGGGAAACAGGTTACTGAAACTGGGTGTGCTGATGTGCACAATTTAGGGGCAAAAAGCTGAATGTGCAGAGGTACCAAAACGCCTCTGAATGTCTGAAATGCATTATGCCCCAGTTATTTGATTTGGAATGGCAGAAGTGTTCTCTAAAACCTAGTTTTTCTATTGTAATAAAATACTTGGCATGGCGGTATGAGATGACATTTATTTCTAAGAACAGTTCAAATGGAAGGGAAAAATATTCGGACACTAAAGATATCCCTTGCCTTTGCTAAGTAAGGGTGAGATAATTTATGCCTGTAGCTTTGGTTGACAGCCAGAAAGCTTGTCCCATCCTAGTTCCTGCCATTCCCATCCTTACCTAACTGCAGTCCTCCCACTCCTCTCGCTACTTTGTTGACGAGTATCATCTGTCAAGTTTCTAGTCTCGTTTCATAGATAGGCAATTAACTGTGTACAATGGTTGAGGCTGATTTACTGTCTACCTAAAGCTACAGCGAAACTGGAATAAATAGAAAGTAAGTGCATTGAATAGCAATAAATCAAAGCAAAGCAGGCTACTGAAGATGTTTTGGGGAAGAAATAATGCCACTCCTTTGGCTTTGCTCCTCCACAGAGGAAGAAAGTGGGAATAAATTTCATACTGTGTTCTGCCTTTCTCAAGTAGCTGTCACCCGTTAAAGATTTCCTGTGTGGGAATGAATTCACAGTTGTCGTCCCTTAACAAAGATAAATTCTATCAGCTCGCTCCTGTACATGCAATGCTCCGACATTAAACTCTTTCTTTATATTGCAAGGTTCCCATTAATGTAGCAAAATGAAAAACTGAGCCATTTTTTTGGTGACTCTTAATAGGCTGACACGACTCTCAAACCTCTTTGAAGAAATGTACGATTTTGTATGTTCTGAATAAAAATTATTTGAATTTTATCATGTACACACAGCTGAGAAGATACTACTAAAAGCAAGTCTGTTCTTTCAACAAATAATGTAAATACCTGTTTGTGATGTATAGGCTCCATGATGTACATAAATCTCTAGCCTCCAGAAAGTGGTGAAACTGCCATGTTTTGGAGATACCCTAAGGAAAAAAACATAGTTTTACTGGCAGAGAGTTATAGGAAACCCTTGTTGTATTTTTAGCCTCAAAAATTTGTGTTTTCAATAATTCTGCTGCTGTGGAACTCCTTACACAATTCACCCCTTGCTACAACATTGTGCTCTAGCATATAACATTTAATTTTGCCAAAACCATGTAATTAGTTTTCAGCCAAGAACAAAAGCTTGAACTGAGTGTGAACCATGCTACTCAAATCTCCTTCAGTTTGCTGCAACCGAAAATAAAACTTCTGAGAAATACAAACTGCTCCCTCTATCTTAACCACTAGGTACTTCCAAAAATGCAAGCTGAAAACCTCAATGTAGTTAAAGTCAAAATGCATAATACTATATTAGTATAGATTACAGAGGGCTTTTGATGTGCTATTGCTTTCCGTCTTGAATTTATCCGCACCTCTGTGACAATTTCCCTGTCTTTTTTTTTCCTTTTATTTTTTTTAACAAGACAAAAGGCCTTTGCTAAAGTAATCTTTTACCCTTGATCAAATGAGAGCACCTCCTTTGCCTCTCTCAGCACAGCTCATCTCGGCTTCCTGAATGAAGGAGAAAAATGGCAGACAAACAGATTCAAATGTCAGGTTGAAGAACGTGTCATGATGGATTCTCAAATGCTACATCCTTTCTACACTGGGCACTAGACACAGATACATTGCATTTGTGCAGCCTCGATCAAAGGTTTGTTTCAAGTGGAAGACAACTTGAATCGGAACTACCTTCACACGCTGCTGGTTTCAAGTTATTTCCATGATAAGGCAAAGTGATTACTTGAGAGATAAAATTCCAGTGCGCATTCCAATTGGTCAAGCTGTTTCTATGGTTGCAGAGTGCTATCTAAAGATTCAGCTGAAAAAAACGTGGCTTAAAGATGAGAGAACAGCTTATCTGTTGCATCCCTTCACCAGATACTCTAGACAAAACCAGTTCTGGGCTGTGCAGGAGATACAGGCAGATGGGTTTGTTGCTGAATCCTTGCAAATAACCCCTCTTCCCAAATAAAACTTTTTTTCTTCTGAAAGCCCTGCCAAGTCCATAAGTGCTGCAGGTGGCCTCTTTTCTTAGGTTGTTAGCTAGCAAAGCTTTGAACTACCTCCAGAGATATATCAGAATATCACAAGATTTATGCAGGGGAGGCTCAGGGGACCCAACTGCATCGTTTGAGAAGGTGACTTACCACTCTGTACCTAAATGTAAACTATGAAAACAAGAATGATGTTTGTTTTGGCTGTGTTCTGCAAGGACACTTCACCCCACAGCTTTTAGAGAAGTCATCACACAAAGCGTTACTTAATTTACTGCTATGTTTTTATCTGGTTTACCATTAGGAATAATACTGTCTTTTTTTTTTCTGAGTAGGAATAAAAAAGTTTATAGGCATAATATGAGAATTAATCTTGACTTTTCCTAGGCATGCTTTTTAAATATACATCTTTGGCCACTCTACAATAATAGTTCTATTTCACTTCTTAATTTTACTTACGAAAATGCAGACCATTAGCAGCATTTATAATTTCTGTAGTACTTTCAGAGCTTGTCCTTAGTCCATTGAGGTAATACAAAGGCAATTGCACTGGAATAACGAGTCCTGGAGTCTTACTGACCTGGGACAACTGGATGACAGTTTTAATAGGAGCTGGGCAACCTCCACAGACGTCAAGTGCAGTTGGCCATCTAGGCATTTGGGATCTAATGGTTATAGGGACAGGGAATGATCCCAGTGGAACGAGAAGAACTGAGCAATTTATTTGGGAGAGAGACAGAGCACTTCCTACATCAACACATCGGGCACCATGTTGTAAATAGTTCTGAATTAATAGAATCACAGAATTTTAAAGGAGTAATTTATCTTGTGCAGTCGAGCTTGGACTACTTCCAAGGCTGGAGTTTCCACAACTTGCGAAAGTGATTCAAGTGCTTCACTGTCTTCACGGGAAACTTAATTTCTTTACAGTTAGGCAAAATTCCTGTTGCAACTCATGACTGTTACCTGCTGTGGTTCTGCTGCACGACTGTGGGAAGAGTGACTCCAGACTGCCTTTGTCCAGTCAAATGTCTCTCAGCATCACCCAAACATCAAATGTTATGGGGAAAGAACTTTGATTCAATCCATCTACATGTTACTCCTTTTCTTGGAATGTCATCCTTCTGATTTCTGTTCCTACACCTGACCTCACCTGTAAGGCACAAGCGGAGAGAAAATATAGCTTAAAAGACAAAGGAATCATTCAACAGAACACAAATACACAATTTAAGGATTTTTCCTACCAGCTTGTGTGTTTTCTCTGTATATACTTACTACCAGGCGCTGCATTCATCTCTGGGAAGCAGCAGCTGGGGCTCTGGGTGGGAGAGCAGGGAAACGAGCAAAAATCCAAACAAAACATCCCTGTGTTTTTCTCAGTGTTTTACCAATGGAAATAATATTGCCTTATTTTATTTAATGAACAGTAATGTAGACAATTATACGTAAGCTCACTACTGCTCCTCTTCCCTTAGCAATTCCTCTGTACTAACATTTTCCGGTAATAAGGTTACAGGATCCACATTACAGTCAGAGCGCTTTATGAAAGGAATTGTTTCCGTTTATTGCATGCTTAAAAGATCCATAGCTGTTACTCATTTGCTAGGGCCCCAGACTTTATGAAATAGTTGGAAACAAGTCTTACAGATCAGCTTTATAGTTTACGATGCCTTGATTCTTTGTTTTGATAGTACTGATACCCAGGCACAACGAGCTGACATTTTCCTTTCGAGCCTCTCACATTTTCACAAAGATACCACCCAGAAACTGCAGACGGTTTCTTAATGCCTCGGCTCTGCATCAGACACATGCAGGAATCTGGGTGCGGTGACTGACACCCCTATTTTTCTGCTCATTGCATGACCAGCATAGACCAAATTGTTGTGGTTATATCCCTCGAATAGCGCCAGGAAGACTCTCTGACGGTTCTGTGGCATGGACACATTGGTCTTTCCAGTAGATGTTCATCTTAAGTTCCAGTTGGTGATAAAAGCAAGCTGAAAAAATTCTGAACTGCCCCAGGAGGACTGCGGGAGAACTGGAGAACCTGAGCCTCTGCCAGTGCAGGGGACACCATTATCTTCATCACAGGAATGGAATGAGATAGAACCTCAAGTCCCAATCCTGTATTTGCATATGTGAATACTTATTTACATAAATGGTCAAATTTCCACCAGCAGATACCATGCACAATTAGAATCATAGAATCATAGAATTGTCTAGGTTGGAAGGGACCTTTAAGATCATCTGGCCCAACCATCAACCTAACTCTGATTAAAAAAACCCAACAACCCATCACTAAACCATGTCACTGAGCACTATGTCAACCCATCTTTCGAATACCTCCGTGGATGCTGCCTCAACCACTTCCCTGGGCAGCCCATTCCAATGCTTGATAACTCTTTCAGTGTAAAAATTTTTTCTGATATCCAATCTGAACCTCCCCTGATGCAACTTGAAGCCATCTCCTGTTGTCCTATTGCCTGTGACCTGGGAGAAGAGACTGACCCCTGCCTCTCTACAACCTCCTTCCAGGCAGTTATAGAGAGTGAGAAGGTCTCCCCTCAGCCTCTTCTATTCCAGACTGGATAACCCCAGCTCCCTCAGCCTCTCCTCATAAGACTTACTCTCCAGATCCCTCACCAGCTTTGTTGCCCTTAGGTCTTCAGATTAACTCCAAGGTCTCCATAAAGTGCTCAGAAATAACGCTAGTTCGGTTTAGATTCTGTTGTTCACTTTTGTGTGTGTTTGAGGGATGAAAAACACCAAAATATACTCTTCTATGAAAGTGTGAAGTGGCACCCTGTGAGGATTTCCAAGTAGTAAAAAGCATAACAATACTCTAATCATGTGCTATTGATCTGATCATGTGAGAACACTGTTATAGATGATCTTAATAAAGTCAATTAGTCTAACATCCTAGAGACTTCCTTTTAAGACACGCTGGCGCTGCATGATACATTACAAAATCTCTGACACCATACATCCTGACTCAGTAAATGACAGTGAACTTTAAAAAGAGAAAAATGGCATGTTGCTTACAGACAAATAGGACATATTTCTGTACAATGGAGAAAGACATGTATACACACACACACAATATTATTGTGCTAAGTGTTAGTGTAATAGCTTAGATTTTGGGAGCAGTCTAAGCTTACTGTCTGCTACGCTATGTTAGGAAAGACATAATATTCCTGTTCTTTTGTAGTCTCCCGAGAGAGAGACTGTAAAATCTCTCGATTGTCAACTTGTGCTGTGGCAGATGCTGTCTCTGTTATGTGGGTCAGTCAGATCCCAGGTAAGGATAAAGGCATTTCACCTGCCTCTACTCAGGAAAGCATCTGCATGTGAGATGAAAAAGAAATGAGGCCAGCAGGTCGATGGAGATGATTTTGCCCCTCTACTCCGCTCTGGTGAGACTCCATCAGGAGCACCGTGTCTAGCCCTGGAGGGCCACAACATAAGAAGGACACGGACCTGTTGAAGCAGGTCCTGAGGAGGGCCACAAAAGTGCTTAGAGGGCTGGAGCACCTCTCCTATGAAGACAGGCTGAGAGAGTTGGGGTTGCTCAGCCTGGAGAAGAGAAGGCTCCGGGGAGATTTTCTAGCAATCTTCCAGTACCTAAAGGGGGGGTCTGCAAGAAGATGGGGACAAACTTTAGCAGGACCTGTTGCAATAGGACAAGGGGTAATGATTATAAGCTAAAAGAGGGTAGATTTAGAGTAGATAGAAGGAAAAAAAATTTCACAATGAGGATGATGTAACTGGAACACATTGCCCAGAGAAGTGTAAGTGCCCCATCCCTGGAAACATTCAAGGTCACATTGGACAGGACTCTGAGCAACCTGATCTAATTGAAGATGTCCCTGCTTCTTTCAGGGGATGTTGGACTAGCTAACCTTTAAAGATCCCTTCCAACCCAAAGTATTCCATGATTCTATGATAGCCTATTTAATATGTACCATCAACAACTAGAAAACAGCAATACTTCATATCTTTTCACTTGTTGTTATAAATAAATTGGACCATCGTCTAGATTTGACACATAGAGTAGGTATCAAAGATTTGTATAATATTGTTTAGTGTTTAGAAAATATTTAATCATCACTGTAGAGCAGAATTTGCATTATTCCGATTTTTCATGCCAACATGATTTGTATGGCAGCCAATGGATGCTAATTAGAGAATTTCCCTAATTAATTTTTGTCAGTGTGCTGCCCTAACAGGACTTAAAATGTACAGCTTAATGTATTAAATGTATTAAAGTTGCTTCTACTTCCCATTGTAAACCAGGGAGTAATGTGCTATTAACAGCATTTACAACAATCTTTAGATGCATGTGTTCTAATTAAAGTGAACGTCCAACGTGTTGGCCAAGGATGAGTCATACTTCACAACAGGTCTACAGGGAAGGAGATCTGAGTTGTGTTTTCTTCTACAGCAATGGCCAACAAGAATAAACCGTTTTCTTTTGTGTGCAATGAATTTTGTACTGCTCATCAAATGCCTGAAGGGTGGATCAGTGAACGTGAAAGTACAAAAACCGGGCATACGAACTGCATGGGACAAGGATGGCAGCTGCGACGGAGGGTTGGAGGGAAGGGCTATTTGAAAACTTGGTCGATTAGGTTTTGTTGCTAAGCACAAAGCCTACTCTGTGTGCATTTTTATCATTCAGGAACAAGGTACCAGCATATGCCATCCTAGTTACCATGGTTTCCATTCAGCCACAGTGCCCTCTCAGAAAAAGAAACAACTTTAGTTTAACATTCGTGTCATATATTCCTTAGGTATCTCAAAACTGGAATTGCAGCTTGAATTATCTATGGACTGATCACCATGATGTGGTTTCTGAACAAAATACGTACTTTCCCAGACGTGAAAGCATCTCCTCTCATTCCAGAGAGGTTTGAAAATAAACACCCTCACAGAGATGCCTTTTGTCAGGGAGGGCTCAAGCTTTAAACATGGTGGGTTAGGACGCATCCTGACAGTGAACAGACGGTGCCATTCCAACTCAGTGCCAGATGGCAGCGTCGTGGTGATGGACCGAGGGCCTGGAAGAAGCTGCTGGGAACCTCCTGCCCCACTGCCAGGAGGGCACACTTTGCCGCTGCGATGGCCAGGGGGAAAAAAAGATCCGCAGTACGAGGGCAGTCCCCTTTCAAAAGGAGTCATCAGTTGTATTCTCGTAAGAGAAGAAGGAAGGCGTTTCAAAGGTGTCAGGCTAGGTCAGCAGAATCACAGAATTTTCATGGCTGGAAGGGACCTCTGAGATCATCAAGTCCAACCAGACACACACCAAAGAAAACCCCAAGAAGACCCCAACACACAAAAAAAACAAACCCCACAAAACAAATCACCCACCACAACAATCTCAGCCACTAGAGCGTACAATACATAAAGCAGCTTCTGATCTTTGCACCTTTCAACAGCTCCAGAAAGCGCAACGTGCGGTGACCCGCTCTCCAGCAAGGCCCCTTGCGGTCCCCAGCTGTACTGAAATCACACAACATTCAGTGCAGTACTTTCCTAGGCGAATCTACAGTAATTTAGTTTGGGCAACAGAGAATATTTGCAAAGAAGTAAAACATGGAAGGGATTAATGCTATCAGAACAGTAGCCAATGTTCTCATTTTTTGCCTCAATGTTCACCTTTTCCACGCAGCTTTGTTTGCAGCGTATGATGAATGAAGATAACAGAAGCTGGTTTTAGGTAGCAAATTGCATATGAAAAGACATACAAAATATGCTAAGACAGATGGGATAGTCTCATTTTTAAACGTGTCGGTTGAAATAAAGAGTGAAATAATTAATAGTACAAAAGTTAATTTCAGTAGGCTTCAGGCAGATCATAATCACTGAACAAACCTCTTCGTGATTTTCTGACCCATCGCCATTTCCAACTTCTTACATATCCCAAAATACTTGTGAAATAAGGCTCCAGTTACACTTGTCACTAGAAAACTGTAAGGAAAGACAGTCCCTTCCCTAATCATCCTTCTTTCTCCCACCTCTATAGCTGATTAGAGCCGTGGTAAATCTGTAGTAAATAACTCCTGGAAAATGTTGACAAGTTAATTGGGCTCATAACTGCGAGGGCAATGAGACATTTCTGCAACTGTTTAGATCAGCTTTGTCAGAAATAAGTCAGTTACAACGGCGACACATTTAATTCTACAAAGAACACATGGAGAATAAATCAACTTTCAGGCTTGAATTACAGTGCAGGAGGGATAATTACTGTAGCAGAACATGTACTTAGAAACAAAAACCTTTTGTAGCGAACAAACACCTGGAAGAGAATTGAACTGAAAATTAATGTTGAATATCCAAAAAATATAAAATAGGAACGTTGAATAAAGCAGTTATGCCGTTTCGAGCTATGAGAATTTACATTCTCAGCAGGGATGGAGGAGGGAACTTTGGAACAGAGTTTCAAAATATACTGAGGTGTTGCTGAACGTTCGCTAGACATCCACTTATTGCCCAACACCAATGAACAGTCATGGAGCCGCTTGCACCCATTTGTTCCACAGTCCCCAAACACCTCGTAGGTGGATCATAGGAACGTGCAGTCTGGAGGGCCTGCTCCAGTTAGAAGTGTTCATAAGCCACAGCCATGTCAAAAAACTGAAGATGAGTTTTGAGATCTGGATCAATACTGCTAAACTCTTTATATAACTGCGCTGCACCAAATTTTGTCCATTTTGTGTTCGGCTAAGTACGAACCCACAATTTGTTCTTCTTGTATATGTATTATTTATTTATTATATAATTATACTATATTATATGGACATTCTCAGATATTATAAACCTGTACTTGGTTTAAAACCTAGCAATAGTATATAGTGTGCAAATTAAAGTGTATATGACATTTCAAGTCTGTCTAGGTCAAATAAGCTCAGGTAGATGATGTGCTGAATTACTGAGTTTTACAGAATTTCACCTGTCATAAAAGCTTGGTTTCCCTGTTCAGCATGCCACTGAACTGGACATTAATTGAGGGCACTTTAGAACACAGGACATAAATTTGACAAAAAAAGACACATCGTCATTGCGGAGCCACCTAATCTGTATGAATTTGTTGGAGTTTTCTTGGAACGCAGAGTGAGGCTGTAACACAATCCAAGTTATTTCTCATCTACAATGAACAGCTACAAAGAGGTAGGAATTACAGTATTATCAGCCCCAAGCGCAGAAGTCTTGTGTCCCGGTTGCCAAGAATTACATTACTATGCTCAGGCATCACGGATTTTTAAATTAAATATGGGGTTCATGGGGTTTATTTGATTTACAATTATTGAACCTTTGCTGCAGACTTTTAATCTTTTCTCTACAATCATAAGGCTTAGAAACTTCCATTAAAAAAAGGAAATAAAGCTTTTCATCCACTAGCAGGACTGAAGGAATTAAAACTTCTTGAGAGAGAAAAAAAAGCTAATATCTTTTTTCTCTCTGATTAAAAAAAAACAGGTGAGTTAATGTAAAACCCATGATAACTTTATCAGATATTGAAGATTGGTTTGGAGCAAGGTTTTTCATCTTATAGTTAGACATTTTCTTCAACATTTGTTTCTTATAATTTTCTCAAAAGAGGAAAACAGACAGTGGCTCATATATTCTTCTATAGAGAGACGGAATTTTACCCCAGGTGTCCTGAAACCACACATCTGATCCAGAATACAGTGTATTATTGTTGACAGAGAATAATTACAATTTTTCTACTTGAGAAGAGATCGCTTTTTAGAGATGCATGAAATAATCCCATATACCATCTGCATGCCATTTGGGATTAACACTAAATAAAAATACATAAATCTGCAGTGGTGGCAGTTGTTAGGAAAAGCCTTAGTAAATAACCAAAGGAGTTCGTGTTTAAACTAACTGATCTTTATTTCCTCTAAATTATTCCAGAGCAAATTATGTCTTTCAATAGTTTATGGGTATTTTGAGCTCTTCTTTTATCCTTATTTTCATACTTCATGTGATCTTGGACACGACCACTGTGATGATCTAATGTGATCTCAAATATACTATTGTAATGCTTCCCTAAATTCCTGCTTCTTTGGAATAGCAAATGAGTTTTAGGGAAAAGATAAAAAAGAAACCTACTATTGATCAAACAACTTCAAGCGAGTGACAATCCTGCATAATACTCAGAAAATGACCATGGTGATTTATTGCTTCCATGGTTTAAGACTGAGCTCTGCTTCTCCAGTGATGGTTTGCAGTAAGGTTTCAAGCAAGTACGGCCTCTTTTTAAACCAAACTAAACATCAGTTGTAAGCCCTATGAAGATACAAACCGTGATTTAGTAAGAGAACGTCATCTCTGTAATGCATATATGAACAAACGCACATGGTATTAGTCCAGCAACTGCTGAAGAAGGGCCGGCAACAGCTCTAGAACTGCAATTGTCAGGAAAACGACTGGCCTACTCAAAATATCAACTATTTCAAAAGAGATGCTCACAGTAGCTCTAACATGAATCCTGCCCTGTTCATTCTGTTGAGGAAAAACACCCTGGAGGCTGTAAAAGTCGTTTTGTTTTCGCACCCTGCAGACTGTTCTGAGACCTGCTGTATCTCTTAAGTACACTGATGCTATCATGTCAAGCTGTGACTGAAACATTTTCTATTAAGGCCGGGGCTAACACTATGATATAATGGATCTTTTCCATTTCTAGCTTCTGTATGTGTCCCTGTAGGCTGGAACTTTGCAACAAGGGCAGTAAAATGGCAAACAGGCCTTGAGGAACTCGTAACTACTGTGCGTTGTCAGACCCGCAAGCCATTCTTTCTTTTCATGTATAATTAAATTGTGGAAATCATTGCCATGAGATGTTATGGAGGCCAAAAGTATAAATAGATTAAAAAAGGAAGTAAAACAACCCAAACCCCAGCACTGAAAGCCCACATGTAGCTGTTAAGCACAGCAGTCAGGAGGTAACATCTAGGAAGAACAAGTGATTTAGGCAGTCCACAGGTCACTGACTCCTGGAAAGCAGATGTAATCATTTGGTATACAGCATGTTCTTAACGCTGGTCCTGTATCCACCGATCACCCCGAAGAGTACACTGGGCTAACACATGCCAGCCCAAGTGCCACGCAAAAGAACAGCAGAACTTTCAGAATTTGCAAGGACCAGCAGTGTGGAACAGAGACATCCAAACAGGCCAAGAAGAAATGGGCCTCAGGGCAGCGTGAAAGGAAGCACAACAGTTTTTTGAATTAGACCCACAGGTCTGTATGGTCTGTGGATTTTTCCTGCCATCTATCAGGTATTGCTCCATGAGCTACAGGAAAACATCCAAGAATGCATAAATCTGGAAGCAAAGTGTTTTCACCCTGTCCAGAAATCATGGAAGCACAGAATTGTCTGAGTTGGAAGGGACCTCTAGAGATCATCTAGTCCAACTCCCCTGCTAAAGCTGGATTGCCCAGAGCACAGCACTCAGGACTGCCTCCAGGAGGGTCCTGAAGGTCTCCAGAGAAGGGGACTCCACACCCTCCCTGGACAGCCTGTTCCAGGGCTCTGGCACCCTCACCTGAAAGAAGTTTTTCCTCATATTTGAATGGAATTTCTTACCTCCCAGCTTGTGCCCGTTGCCCTTTATCCTGTCACTGGGAGTCACTGAAAAGAGTCCAGCTCCATCCTCCTTCAGCCCACCCTTCAGATACCTATAAGCATTAACAAGGTCTCCCCTCAGCCTTCTCCAGGCTAAACAGTCTCAGCTCTCTCAGCTTTTCCTCATAAGGGAGATGATCCAATCCCTTAACCATCTTTGTTGCCCTACGCTGGACTCTCTCCAGTAGTTCCCTGTCTCTTTAGAACTGGGGAACCCAGAACTGGATGCAGTATTCCAGTTGGGGCCTCACCAGTGCCAAGTAGAGGGGGAGAATGACCTCCCTGGACCTACTGGCCACACTCATCCCTATGCAGCCCAGGATTCCATTGGCCCTGTTGGTGACAAGGGCACATTGCTGGCTCATGGATAGTTTACCAGGATCCCCAGATCCTTCTCAGAAATGCTCTCCAGCAGGTCTACCCCTAGCCTATATCAGTGCCTGGCATTCTTCCTCCCCAGGTGCACAACTCTACATTTGCCCTTGTTGAACACTCATTAGGTTCTTCTCTGTTGCAAGCTTAATATTTCAAAGGTCCTCCCTGCATGGGGGACTGTCGTTCAGATTGCAGCAGAAATAGCTGGTTGCATAGATACAGCTACCGGGCTGTGTCAGAGTGTCACCACAGAAATGGCAGGAGCTACTGCTGTCCTTTCTTTCAGAGTTCACTTGCCTCTGGAGCTCAGCTGTTGGAAGGGCCTCTGTGGGCACTCCTCATCTACTGCTGCACAAAGTCAGCTGGCGTCATTGAACCTATTGCTAGAATGTATTTTGAGCTAATCTCGGCTGACCTTTTGCCGACGCAAATAAGAAACACTTGTACGAGCCTTTCTGCCGGCTCAGCTCTGATGATGGTGCCCTCCAGCAGAAAAGCAGTCATATCTACAACTTCCACAGATGCTTTCACAGAAGTTATTTAACACAACTCCAGAGCTCAGCCCCTACACAGGCGAGGTGTAGAAGAGCAGAATGTGGATTTTCTCCATTTAGGCCCCAAGACAGAGCTGTAGCTATGTTCCCATGTCCAAACTAGGATGCTCAGACTTTAAAACTCAGAGGTAGGTTTTTTTATTGTTCTGCACAAGAAAGACAGACTTCAGTCTGTGTTACAGCCTTCTGATTAAAATGGCAGAGCTAGAAATCACAGATGTCATCTTTGTACTGAAAAGAGTTCATCCCACCGTGACTTCTGCTGAAAAGCTGTTCCAGAACCTGATTCTTCGGATGATTAGAAATGTTCTAAATTTCAAGCCTAAATTTATTCATAGCTCTTCTCGCTCCTTGGTGATTGCCATCTTACCGCCTGTGTATTTATAGGCATCAATCATAATATTAGAAAGGATTCTATATAAAGCAATCAGGAGAAATATGCTTCAGTAAACATGATCTGAGACTGAAAAAAGGATGGTTTTATTTTTCCAAGTTTGTGGGTTATAATATATCTTTGCTATAACAACCTCCTCCCTGCTTAAAAAAAAAAAGTAAAAAAGACAGAGCTGGCATCAGCTCATCTATTTGAAGATAAAAAGGCAAAGGAGTGTGTTGATCATTAGCAAAAGGTTGATTCTTCAAACATGTTTACTTTTAATAACACAGAGTTGCTTTAAAAGAACTAGAGCTTTCACATTAACAATCCTTTTCTCCCCAGTAATTGGCATTCATAAGATAATAGTGTCAAATTGCTAATTTTTAAATGGATATTTTACTTATTCTTTTAATATTTCCCAACCTTCTCCCCTAAAAACCCAACAGGTAGCATTTTCTTTTATTTGCTAGAAAATGGATTTTAAATATCTGGATTTTTACTAAACCAGCAAAGAGCCTTACAGCAGAACAGCCTGCTGTCTGTGCAACTGCCTTTACAGGTGCCTTACATTATTGTTTCATGCAGATACCAAATAGACAAGAACTGATGTGCCAAGCAAAATGTAGTATGCAAAATGTGTGATTGCTAGAAAGCCATTACTTCTCTAAGGGAAATGGATAAGAAAAAAAAATGTATTTCTTCAGCCTGCATCTATTTGTTTGAACTCCAGCCTTTAAGTCAAAAGGTGCATCTTATAAGGGGTGTGTGCACACATGTACACACAAACAGCTCAATGTCATAAAGTCTCTGATAAGAACCTCCTAATTGTTGGCTTTTGGCATTTGCAAATCTAAAAATTAGAAATTAAATTAAGAAAAGAAATAAAAACCCATGAAGATCACAATGATCGAGAGCAGCCATTCCTCTCCTCCTTATCTGCTCAGCATGGAGATCACCAGCCCCAGAGAAAGAAAACTGACATTTCTGTCACAGAATTCAGGTACTGCTACAAAAGTCTCTCTAGTTTGCTGTCTTCCTATCTAGGATCTACATCTATGGTGTTTTCAACTCATCCACCCCATAGCAAAAATATGTTTGAGCTTATTTTAACAGGAATTCCACTTCAATCCAGGTAGAGCTGTTCCTTTGGAAGACCTACAGCACTGGGACCAATAGGCATATTCATACATTACATAAGAAATGTAAAATAAAATTCTGAACATGTATAGGCTAACATAACTTCTAAAAACTAACACTATTTAATTGGCTAAATGAGTTGAGTTCCTCTGAAGCACAGAGTTTGTCACACAGCACTGCCAGATCTAACAACCAGATACAACTCAGAAAAGAAATATTAAGAGTTATTGAGATGGAAGTTGTTTGAAATCACTGGGTGAATTTGTAGTAGCATTCAAACAAAAGACAATAAATGTGTTTGGCATCATCTGAAATGGTAGCGAGAGCATCATTTTGCCTCAACTCTAGTGTAACTCTATTGTATCTACATTCTGAATGCTCTGTACAGTTATGGTCTTGATATCCAGAATAGATTATGGTAGAGTTAGAGAAGATACAGAGAGGACAACTGAAATTATTAAAGAGATGAAAGGGAGTGGCTGCCTTATGAGACTAAAGAAGTTGAGGCTTTTCAACTGGCAAGGAGAGTGCTGTGTTGAGACTTGTTCAAGGTGTATGAAATCATGAAGGTGGCTGAAAAGTTGAATATGGAACTATTTTTCAGCAAATTGCAGAGTTTGGCTCATCTGGTGAAATTAGTTTAAAACAGATAAAAAGAACACATTACTTTACACCACGGATACTGAATTTCTGGAATTGCTGCCAAAAGAGGTTTTGGAGGCAGAACCCAACTGCAGCTTCAAACAGGAATTGGATGAGTTCATGTGCAATAGGTCCAAAAATGGGTAGTAAAAAGACTAGGCAAGGATCTACCTTCCTAACAGCCATGGAAGCCAGGGGAATACAAGGAAAGAGCCCTGAAGAAGGTGGCCAAGCTCACATGCACTCTATAAATAGTTTTCCCTGCTGTTGCTGTTTCTGTTTGCTTTTCTGTTTAGGTACTTATTAGTAAAACCTCAAAGCACCCTTAGGGAGGGAGAGGATTAAAGGTAACAAAAATATGAGAAAAAATGAATTACAGTAAACAACAAATGAAAGAAAGAGTTATGGGATTGAAAATACAAAGATAGGGAATCAGAGAGGAGCGTGAAGCAGAGAAATCCTGACATTATCCACCACTTCTTGAAGGTTAACCAAGGAGCAGGTGGATGCTGCCCAGTGATGCTCTGCCTGGAGATGCAGGAGGATGATGGAATGAACGGACACATGTCTCCCTGTCGTGAGGATTCACCCATCAACCTTCCTTCTTCTGGTGACATGAATAACCAACAGGGACAGAGTCCAGAAGAGGTTGATGAGGAGGTCCTGAAACTCGGAAGGGCCTTGGTTAGGGAGTGTATAAATAAAAAGTTGAGAGGAAAAAGTGCAGCTAGAACTTCAATGAGAATTTCTGGAGGAGAGACTGCAGCCTGCCTCATTTGATGTACACTCAAAGCACCTGATGTGTACCAGGGTCTCTTGCCATTGTCAAAGAAAGAAAACAGATCCCCAGTCTGACCCTGTGTTCACGTAAGTTCTTAGGCATCTTCCTCCTCTCTGAGGAGTGTAAGCTGTAAAAGGCTCCACGGGTGAAAGACACCGTTAAATTCCTAGTGCTGTTCTAAAAATGGTAAGGCATATTTAGGACATAGGGAACTTAAATTGAAAAATTAGCTAATCCCAGGTATAATGAAAAAGGTAGCAGCTTTTTTTCAAGAAGAGAACCAAAAGTTATGTGCAACACCACAGTAAAATTTTTATGTTCTCATGAAATCCACTGAACAACTGAACACAAAGTTTTGTTTTAAACTCACTATTTCATGTTCATTCTTTGCTGAAGCTGAGGAAGGTTTGAAGTTACAGCCCAGACGCTTCAGGGTCTTATAGACTGGAAGCTGAATGCTGAATTTTCCCAAAGCATTTTTTTCACGGCAGTGCGGATGGCGCACAGATGCAATAGAGCTTTGGTTTATCTTGCTTTAAAGGCAAACAGTAGCAACTAAAGCAGCAAATGGCCTTTGAGAGGAAGGTGAATTTATGAGTTTTGTTGACCATCTTTTTATTTTTGCTATGAGAAATAAAAGAGGAATGACTTCAATAGCAGCCAGACGGTCAAAAGAGAAGACTCTTATGAGACAATGAGAGCATGGCGATATCCGAAAATGCATAATAAATAATCTCGTATTTGCTTGGCAATGGCACAAATTTCGCTCAACTGCTTTCTCTTGCTCTCTCATCCTCTCAGAATAAAATATTGAAGCTGTGAAAAAATGACTAGTTGCTATTTGCTACAGCAAAAGCAGCTCTAGAGGACCTCATTTTTCTAGAGAAAAGTGTGAAGGCATTTTCATGCTACATTTCAAACTCGGCTCCAGTTCACAAGCCTTCTGCATCAATTCTCAGATAAATGTCATAAATTTCCATTTCAAAATAGCAGTCTGTTTTTTTCACTATAATTCTTACTCCCCCAGTCTTTCTTCGCTCACACCAGTTACTCTGGTGAGCTTGCCTGCCTTCCACATATGGGCAGACCAAAATACTTGTGTAACTTCAAACGTATGAATAACCCCACCAAGGTCAGCCTTTGGTACTTCATTGTTACGTTGCTGGTTTTTTTTTTTTCACGTCTTCAAATTTTATTCTTTTACAAAGAAAAAGCAGGCAAAAGGGATGATAAGGTTTTTATGTTGGATATACCAGAAGCTACATTTTGAAGTCTTCCTTTTCTTCTTGACACAGAGTTCAGCCAGCCTGCAACTCAAGACTCTTTTGGAGTTGTATACAACTAGCTGCTTAATAAAATAAGTGCAAATTCAATATCTCTGAACATTTAATTTTTTTTTCTTGCTATTCTACCAAATAAAGCACCCCAAACCTACATTGTTTTATCATCCATATTCAATGTTTCTAAAAAAGCATGCCTTTTCTTTTGGTCAAGTCTTCCCCGCCACCCCTGCCTAAAAATTACTCTTTGGCCTGTTCTGTAAGAAAAAAAAACGAGGCTGAATTTTAGTAAAAACTTTACTCGTGTTATCTTCTGATTTCCCTTCAAATACTATTAATGGGTTCACAAAAAGGTCTGACCATTTGCTCTGAGTTTTCACATACTATATTGAAAATCACCACAGAACAGAGTTAAAGATCATAAATATGAATAGAATAATCAGGAAAAGCCTAAATAATGCTGAAATGCTCATGTAGGATGTTTTCAATTGGCACCATTTCAAGAATTCTGACAGTTGTGCACAGAGTGAATTAGCATAAGCATCATATTACTTACACTGTAATAATAATAACAACAATTTAATGCAATCAGCACCGTGATGAAGTGATGAGTCATTGCTCTAGGAAAAATTATCAAGGAGTCTAGAAAAGGCTAACAAATACCATAGTCAACAAAAACTCCCTGCCCTCAGTATTATCTCTAGAAATTAAGGAGACTTGTCTTCCCTGTTATAGTAGTAGACAGAAAGAAGACATTCCACTTTCAAGGCTTCGTTTGCACCGAGGTGTTATTGAAATCAGATCAATGCTACCTTACCAAACGGTGCACAGGTTGGAGCAGGAAAGCAGCCTGGCAATCAGCACGTTGACACTGTGTTGTCCAAGTACCACTCTGCTAAACAAAACCAAAAAGGTCAGCTTCATTCAGCATTGCTGGTCCACAGCACTTCACGGGGAGAGGCACATCCACTACTGCTATTGCAAGAGAGGGGGGCACTCTGAAAAAAAAAAAAAGAAAAACTAAAGCACAGCTCACGTCTGCTAATTAAATTTAGCCTCCATGTGGAACCTACTTCTGAGGTGAGGTAATTCAGAGGATCCTTGTTTGTGCAATAGAATTTTCTCCTAACTTCTTCCTGCACAAGATCTGTTTTTCCCTGCTTTTTGGGTGTGAATGACTAAGCTTTTCTCATTCTTTTCTCAAGAAAACCTTTTTCCTTCTGTCCAAGGAACAGTCAGAATAACTAGCCTTTTGTATTTTAAGTTATTCATTAAATGGCTTTCTCTTCAACCTTGTCCTAGGGCAACTATTATAAGGTTAACCTTTCTATAGCTGTGAATCCAGATAAGTTGCTCAATTTTCTCTGCACCCGGCCAGACACCAATACGTATGAGTATGCCTTTGCTATGGTTCACAGCTGCTGCCTCAAAACCTATTCTGATATCCCAAAGCAGCACTGAACATCAAGGGGGAAAAGGTCACAAGCCATGACAAGCAGTCTCAGAAGGGGAGAGAACCTCATCGTTTGAGTAAGACAGAGAGTGATCCTCAACACGGTGTCCCAGATACAGCTAGATTACTGTACTTATTGCATGGGTAAGAAAAAAAAACACACAAAACCACCACAGCAGGCAGTTCCTTAAGAACAATCCTGCTTAGCAAAGTCTTCACCCCAATCATCCACCCCCACAGATCGCCATCCCTCCTCCACCTGGCTGCTTCTTCAGCCTTATGACAACTCTCCCAAGTCTGGGGTGCTCCTTGGCAACCTCACCTAGAAAGCAGGCTCCTTTCTGTTTCAGTTTCTCTTTGCAAATTATACTCTTCAAAGGCTTTCCTAAAGCCTCTTCGCAAAACAAAAAGGAAATATGGAGCTGGCACCTACCATTTGTACACAAATCCATTTGGTATAATTAGGCAGATTGAGAATTAAACAACTTCTTGCATCCACTGCTATATGTAGTACCTTGCTTTGGCAGCAAGAACCAGACACTGTTAGGTTTAATTACTCAAAAAACCCACAACAGGATCGTTTTAAAATGTGTTGTTGCCTCTTCCACAAGATGGAGTGCAGTGATAATATCTGAGGACTTTCAAATTGAATCAATATATCATGTCTCCCTTATGCTAGAAAAAGCCTTAAAAGACTTTAGCCAACCACAGTAAAACAAATCAGAAACTCCAGTGGGGCAGTTTCTCACTGGTTAATTATGCTTCTTTCAGATGGGAGGAGTTCAGAGTGCAGCCCAGAAAACAGAGGCCACAGGGTTTTTTTTAGCTTCTATGCTCAAAACGAGTAGTAGAACTTAACAGTTGTTTTCCTGTGATGGGAAATTAAAACAAAAAAAAGTGCTTACACTCACTTCTTTAAGTAGGTGTAAGGATAAAGAAAGTAATCTTACTTGGTCCAGAATTTTCAAAGCAGCCAGAAAGAATTGCTTCCTGTCTGGATTTGCCTTGAGGTTTCTCAACCATAGCCTTGTGGGTGCAGAGCAGCTGACTCAGTGGAGAGCTGCACATCACAAAATCAAAGCAGTATCAGTGGATACAGTTACTAAAATTCTGCTAAAGTTACTAAAATCCCATCAGCTTCATGCTTAAGAGAGTTCTCCATTTGGAGGAACGAGAAGCTCCCTTATTCTCTTCATGTTCTGAATTCATTGTGAACAGCTGTAATCCTACGTAGAGACCTGTTGGAGGCCTGTAACCTGTGGTGTCCACCAAGAGTCAACACTCAGTCCAGTCTTGTTCACCAATGACCAGCACAAGAGGACAGAGTATATCCTCAGCAAGTTTGCTGATGATACCAAACTGGGAGGGCTGGCCAACACTCCAAAGGGCTGTGCCACCATCCAGCGTGACCTGGACGGGCTGCAGAGCTGCGCAGAGAAGAACCTAATGGAGTTCAACAAGGGCAAATGTAGGGTCCTGCACCTGGGGAGGAAGAATGCCAGGCACTGATATAGGTTTGGGGCGGACTGGCTGGAAAGCCTTTCTGAGGAGAAGGATCTGGGGATCCTGGTAAACTATCCATGAGCCAGCAATGTGCCCTTGTCACCAACAGGGCCAATGGAATCCTGGGCTGCATAGGGATGAGTGTGGCCAGTAGGTCCAGGGAGGTCATTCTCCCTCTCTACTTGGCACTGGTGAGGCCACAACTGCAATACTGCATCCAATTCTGGGTTCCCCAGTTCTAGAGAGACAGGGAACTACTGGAGAGAGTCCAGCGTAGGGCAACAAAGATGGTTAAGGGATTGGATCATCTCCCTTATGAGGAAAGGCTGAGAGAGCTGAGACTGTTTAGCCTGGAGAAGGCTGAGGGGAGACCTTGTTAATGCTTATAGGTATCTGAAGGGTGGGCTGAAGGAGGATGGAGCTGGACTCTTTTCAGTGACTCCCAGCGACAGGATAAAGGGCAACGGGCACAAGCTGGGAGATAAGAAATTCCATTCAAATATGAGGATAAACTTCTTTCGGGTGAGGGTGCCAGAGCCCTGGAACAGGCTGTCCAGGGAAGTTGTGGAGTTCCCTTCTCTGGAGACCTTCAGGACCTTCCTGGAGGCAGTCCTGAGTGCTGTGCTCTGGGCAATCCAGCTTCAGCAGGGGAGTTGGACTAGATGATCTCTAGAGGCCCCTTCCAACTCGGACAACTCCGTGATTCTGTTAGCTGGCAATCAGACAAATGCAGTCTGAACAGGAAAAGGGACTGTGAAAGACTCTCCCTGATTCAGACATCAAAGTTCTGTAATATAATAAACAGTTTTCATATCAACTTCCATCCTTGTACACCCATATAATATCATATAGTCAGTCTTGCCAATAATACGCATTTTAATTATGAAAATAAAAAGAGTAGCAAACCCACAGTAACCTACCCAGAAACATGTAGACTTTGGCCTGAAATTGTAATTTACCTCCTTGTACTTCTCAGTCTCAGCAGTCGCCCTGTACCGGGCTGGAAGCGGTCTGGCTGCCCATACCACACACTGCCTGGCCTTAGCATTGCAACTCTGTCCTTTTTGGCAAATCTTCCTTGCTACCGAGTTATAGAATCATAGAATGGTTAAGAGTTGGGATGGACCTTAAAGATAACCCAGTTCCACCCCCCTGCCGCGGGCAGGGACACCTCCCACTAGAGCAGGTTGCTCAAAGCCCCATCCAGCCTGGCCTTGAGGGCAATGAGGAGACACAGAGGCTCCACTTCGTCCTCCAAAATCAGGCAGCACAACTTAATATAATCGAGAGGCCGACTCTTGAGAGATGTTTTAGGCTCGTTGTTCCTTTATGTGCGCAAGGACTGCAGTACCGCCGAGCGCACATCGCATTTACGTCTCTGCCCGGCAGGAGGCGGGGGGCTCCCCGGCATTTTGCTCATCCCGCTCTCGGCGTCTTTTTTT
>VZRU01019021.1:214569-233775 GCA_013398155.1 Pedionomus torquatus | reverse complement strand
GTGCTGCCCGTGTGCCGAGTCGCTCCGGGAAGAGAATTCATAATAATAATAAAAGAAGTGGCCCACCTAAAAAAATTACCGCTTGTTTTTCGTCTACCTAAACGAGTATGTGATTTTTATTTGAGTCTTCTGCGTGGTTTGCTTCATACTTGATTTTCAAAAGTGAGATGATACAGTGCAGGCTTATATCTATATGTGTGTGTGTATATATATAAATATATATATAAAACAACCCCTGTATAAAGTTTTCCTTATAAACCAGCACAAACACTTTTCCAAGAAAACAGCGTATTTGCATAACGATGCAGGTAACATACACATATGGTCCGGCTGACAGGCAGAAGACTGTTCACTGATGACATTTTAAATGATTGGAGTTCGATTGAGCTGGCAAGTTACATCTGTGCCCAAGAGGGTTGTTAGCCAAAACTGTCTATCCTTACTGAAAACGTGAATGCTGAAACAGTGGCAAATTGGTTTCGCTAAATTCATCTTCTTCGGGACATCTTAGATGCTCTGACATTAGAGCAAAGGCGGCAGAGATGTCAGATTGTGAAAGGGGCAGTTTTAAATAGACCATTTCCAGATGTCTGAAATTATAAAGACATCTCAAAGAGAGCTTACACCACAGAATAGCCATGTATTGTCAGCTCTCAAATGAGTTTGTACTGTTGTTTTGTGCAGTTTTCCAAAAATGTATTTGCCAACATTGCCGTAGCTATGTTTCCAGGATAACACAATAGATTCACTAGTAATTATATTTTTAGTCCACAGAAGCGGATTTGGGAATGACCAGTAATCAGAAGAATAATAATTTCTAAATAACTTTCATTTGAAACATTTACTGCCAAATGGTTGGCCCTCAGAAACCCAGTTTCTTATGCTGTTTTGCATGACTCATTGTTTAGAGAGGGGCCTTACTGTAAGAGTGCACGTTAAATGTATAGAACTTTTTTAAACTGAGAAAATAAATGAGACTGCGGATGTTAGTAGATTATATGCAGGGTCTGTCTGCTCAGAGGAAATGGGAAGAAGCCAGGATGAGCTCTACTGATTTCTGATTTTCTTCTTGTGTACCATAGTGTGTAGACGACTTCTGTCAGATGGTGCTGATCAGTCTGTGCTCGTATACTTTATCGTGTGTGCCACTTCAAATGTCTTCCTCCAAGAATAATAGCAGATAAAGCCTGGAGTGGCTATGACCACTTCTCTACCAGTTATTTAAATGTAACCAAGACCATTCTTTCTGGTCCTGAAGCCCACTGGCGTGGATTAGCCCTCATCAGTGCTGCTGAACTCTCCTGCCTTCCAAAGTGGGACGGGTGAATTCAAGCTGCTGGTTGGGGCTGGCTCCTAACTTGTGCTAAGTCCGAAATCGCTCCCAAGAGTTGCATGGGAGAGCTCTAGCTGGCCTGGGTTAGGGTGATGCTGCACCAGTGGGTAGTGGTTCAGCACTCTACGTGACCGAGTTCCGTTTCCCAAGAACGGTCCCTGGCACCGCTTGATTTAGCAGTGTGGACGTAGCCCATCAGTAACACTGTAAGCAGCCACTCTTAACTCTGTGCTCATTCTTAATGATCTAATTTCCTTGCGTTGAGGATCTCTGACGCTATGAAATGCTGCTTTTCATAGTCAGCTGCTTAGAGCTGTCAGGGCTGCTTTCTTCTCCGCTTGTGCAAGTGGAGAAGAGAGGGAGCAGGTGAAGGCTTGGTGGCTTTCCTGCTTGCCCATAAGGGAGAGGTGGACAGGATCGGGGAGAGTCTTACATGGCTTATTCTGCTTGTTTGGGAACGTGCTCACAGAGCGGTGCGTGTCCGTAAGCGATCCCAGTGGCTTAGATGTGGACACGTCCTTGGTCTGCGTTCTCATGCTGTTTGGCTACTTTCTTAATTCTTTGTCAAATTGGGCAAGGGAAGTATTTGTTGTTGGTTTGGGTGGGTTTTTTTTGTTATTGTTGTTGGTTTGGCTTTTGTTTTGTGTTTTTTTTTTCTTAAGTGCTCTGAAGATTTTTTACTTCTGGATGGCTGGAGAGCTTACTAGTTTGTTAAAATCATTAGACCAGATGTTTGAAATCAATCATTTCAGGCTCTCACCATGCTTGCAGTCTTTGTTATTGCTGGAATTAGGAACAAAGCTGTGTATTCATAACATTCCTCTACGTGTGTGTCTTCCTTCACATTTTTGCAGTATCTCACCGTGGTTCAATAATGAAATGGTACACGAGCATTGTATTTTACTCTGTGCTTGCTTTTGGAGTATTGATGTGTGTAGTTCATCTCGTGCAATGTTCTCATAAATAACTTTCAGAGCTATTCTAAAGGATGTCAGGCTTAATTGTTACAAATGAGGAAAGTGAGACAAGAGGAAGTATGACTATCTGAGGAATCCTAGTCGTAGAATCTCAGGTTAATAACTGATCTGTCAGGACACACTGCCTCTCATAGCTGTATAAAATACTTCAATAGAATGGTGTAATTTTTTTCTATATATATACTGGCAGCCATTAGTTTCCTAACCCAGCTAGTAGCACAGCTTGAACCCAAGTAGGAAAATGTTTAGTTGCCTCTTTTCCAGTTGAGGATAACGCTGACCTAAACCTTATACACGCGATGGGACTCAGTAAGTGCTTTAAAATACTTTCCCAAACAGGCAGCTTGTCTCAGTGAAATTCCAGTCAATTTGACTGAAACCCCCTAAAATGAAAATCTTAACGTTAAGGCATTTCAATGTGTACTTTTAGGAGAAAGGTGAAATATCCTTTTCTTCTGAAAAGCACTGATTCAGTAAGGTATTTACACTTAGGCATGTGTTGAAGTGTCTGGTTTGAGTGGCACTCAGAGAAAATCTCTTGCATAACTGTAACCTAATTTACCTCAATCTAGATGTATATTATACACAAGCCGTGTTTAAAAGAATATTGTTAAGACCACATAAGCACAGAAGTGTTTGGAAATTTAAAGCTTTGAAGTGGTGCTGATACAGCCTTAGGGAGCTGTGCTTTATACTATCTAGGATCTGTTTTTTTTCAGAGCACTTGGGATCTCAAGTCGGGCAACCAAAATTAGTGTATGGTGACGATTTTTGCATCATTTCGCTGATCTTCTCCTCAGAGTTACTACAGCAGGGTTTGAATTATTGATTAAATATGACACAGTGACACCATAATTGTGGAAAAAGCAAGGTTCTGAACACTTGCTGAGCACTGGAAGCTGGATTCTGTGCAGATAAGTAGTATTTAGTCATATTTAAAGCCTATGTCATAGTGTTTAAATCTCCAGAGCTTGACTTTGAAACCTTAAGAGCATTTAGTTTTTAACATAGTTTTTGGGTGTGTAGTTTTCCCAGTGTGTTTTCTCTTTTTTGATATTCCTAAGACAAATGGAAGCAAAAGGAGTATTTTTTTCCCCCCAGGGTATCTTTGATCACTTCCTATGTCCTTGGCAGAGTTAGAACCTCTAAATGCCAGTTTGGGTTGTAGCTGAGCTGCTGCAGTAGGTCATGATCCATGTGTGCGTTCACAATGGAGGGAAATAGCATAGTTCATCTATGGATTATGAAATGACCCATGTTACCTTCCAATTTTTAGGTAGTATAATACAGCTGACTGTTGGTAAAGGTTGGTGAAGCTTTAGGCTTAGTTTCCATGCTGTTGTCCTCAGGACAGTGCTGTCTGGTGACTATACTGTTGTTTTCCCTGCAATATTTTACCCTTACTGACCTGTTTCTTCTGGGCCATTCTGTTGCCCAGCTGCTTCCTGTGTTTTGCTGCCAGATACTTCTCTTGGTTGATTTAATATATAATTTCTAGTTGCTAGTCACTTTAATTGGCCAGATAGACTATTTTATCCCAGTCTAGTTTGCAGCCCTCTGATTGCATGGGTCAAGTCAGCTGGCCAAGCTGACCAGGAAGGTCAAGGAAGCAAAGGGTAAAGAGGTTTTCAGATCCATTGCTTGGATTTAACAGGCTGTGATGAAAGAATAATTGCTGTTACAGCCTGAGTGGGCTCAGGCTGGAGCATGGAACTACAGAATAATTGATTTTGGAAGAAACCTCAGGGGGTTACATGGGCCAACCTTCTGCTCAGCACTGAACCAGATTGAAAGTTAGATGGGATTGCTCAGGATCACATCTACTTAAGTTTAGAATATCTCCAAGGATGACAGTTCCTCTGTGAGTAACCTGTCCCAGTGTTTGACCACTCTCAATGTGATTTTTTTTTTTTTTTTTTTTCCTAAGGCCTAATTTAAGTTACCCCTACTGGAGCTTGTGTGCGATGTCAGTCATCCTTTGCTGTGAACCTCCTAGAAGAATCTGGTTCTCATGCTTGTTAAAAACAACAGTTTTTTTCAGATGCTTAATAATACACTTTCTGTCAAGAATATATAAAGCTTTCTCCTCTTTCAATCCTCTTTCAGCCAGTCGTGTAGATATTTAATGATATGCTTATCAAATGAGTTGAGTGTTTTTGTTGTTTGGTTGGTTGTGGTTTTTTTTTTTTAATGTGGGCAAAATAAAAATCTTTTGCTAGCCTTACTTTTTGAAATAAGCATTTGAAATCTCTCCTTTCTTTCTCTTACGTGATCGCATATTGTACTTTCCAGCAGGTGCCTGCCTCATTATGTGCAGGGAATGGATGCTGGTGGTTTAGGAGGAAAATCTAAGTCTTCAGTCTGAGCTGCTAAAAGCTAGACATTTTGTCCTGTGATATTTTTTCAGCCGTATTAGGTGTATGGAGCCCTGTATAGCAAATTTAACCCCTCTTTCAAGGATCTGTTAGAAATAATCTCCAGAGGAGTATGGTGGTACAGAGGAAGTCTCAACTAGCCTTCCAGCGCTTGCACAGTCAATGGAAAAAAATAAGCTTTTTCAGAAAGTGGTTTATCCCACCTACGGCTGAATTACTTGCTCAGTGTCTCTTTGCTTTGTATCATGAGAGTGTCAGTGGCTCTTTTTTTTTTTTTTTTTTTTTTTTTTTTATAGAATCATAGACTAGTTTGGGTTGGAAAGGACCTTTAAAGTCCAGCATCCCCTGCAGTAAGCAGAGACATCTTCAATTAGATAAGGCTGCTCAGAGCCCCGGCTAACCTGACCTTGAATGTTTCCAGGGATGTGGCATCTACCACCTCTTTGGGCAGCCTATTCCAGTGTCTCACCACTCTCATTGTAAAATAATTCTTCCTTCTGTCTAGTCTGAATCTACCCTCTTTGACTTTAAAGCCGTTACCCCATGTCCTATTGCAACAGACACTGCTAGAAAGTTTGTCCCCATCTTTATTATAAGCCCCCTTTAAGTACTGAAAGGCCACCATAAGGTGTCCCCAAACCTTCTTTTCTCCCGACTAAGCAACCCCAACTCTCTCAGCCTGTCCTCATGGAGAGGTGTTCCATCCATCCGATCTTTTTTTGTGGCCTCCTCCAGACCCGCTCCAACAGGTCCATGTTTTTCCTGTGCTGAGGGCTCCAGAGCTGGACATGGTATTCCAGGTAGGGTTTCACAAAAGTAGAGGGGCAGAACCATCCCCCTTGCCCTGCTGGCCACGCTGCTTTTGATGCAGCCCAGGATATGGTTGTCTTTCTGGACTGCAATTGCACATTGTTGGCTTAGGTCTAGCTTTTTATCCACTGGTCCCCCCAAAGTCCCTCTCAGCAGAGATGCTCTCAATCCCTTCATCCCTCAGCCTGTACTGATACTCAGGATTGCCCTGACCCAGGACCCTGCACTTTGCCTTGTGGAACCTCATGAGATTCCCACATGCACACCTCTTGAGCTTGTCCAGGTCCCTCTGGATGGCATCCCATCCCTCAGGCACATCAACTGCACCACTCTGCTTGGTATCATCAGCAAATTTACTGAATGTGCACTTGGTCCCACTGCCGACACCATGTGTTCTAGCCTTGCTATCCAGCTTTTAGGACTGCTGCATTTAAGTAAGGTTAATCCTTAGTGAGCACCTTTGCAATCCTTTTTTTTTGTTCTCATTATTTAATATATGGTCACGTGCCTTATTTACAACCAATCTGAATGCTTAATAATTAACTTTGATGTGTGTTTCCTCTGTTGTGCTGTTCATCCCTATGATATCTCAGTTCTTCAGGAACATTAAATTATCTTCATTACCTCACTATGTTGTACAAGCCGTCTCCTCATTTTAAAAACAGGAAAAGGGAAAAAAAGTGATTGAAAAAAGTTCACAAGGTGTGTTCAGTTTGGGTTGCTTTGAGCACAAGGGGAAAACTTTGCAACACAGCAGGAGAAAAATTGTGTAGTTTTAATGGAAATTATGAAATAATAATCCTGTCTTTCTAAAGCTGACTCAGTTAGAACTTCAAAACCTGATACTACTTAGAAGTGGTTATTGCTCCAAGTTTTCTGCATCAGTAGTGTAATTCACAAAATTATCCCTTTCAAAGGATTGTACAAGGTTCATTGTGTATAATGATAGAAGAGAGAGTATGATATCTTATGAAAAATAGAGATGACTTTTTTGTCGAAGTTTTAAAAAGTAATTTGAAAACACATGATGGTATGTGTTGATTAAATCCTTATCTTCAGTAGGTAATACTCCAACAAGCTTTTTATTACTTGATCATTTTGATTTAGACTGTTCTGTCAGTTGTCACTCTTGAATTTTCTCTAGACATTTGTTTTTTGAGTCTTACACAGTATTTGTCGATGTGTTTGGAAATACTTGCACGTAGTGTATTTGTGATATTTCGATTCCTTTATCACTACCTGTATGTGTATATGCTTTTGCATATATTAACACCAAAGAGCAGGTAATGATTTCAAATTGTATATGTATCCAAATTTCCTGTGCTGTGTCTTACTACCAACATGGCTTTAAGAAACAAAATAATAATAATAAAAAAAAAAATCTCCAAAATCCAAACTTCCCTCATCTAGCCAAAGACATGCTGTGAAACATTGAAGGAATGTATGTGTAATATTTGCACTTCTCTCAAATGCACACTGGTACCCCAGACCTTTGTATGCCTGTATTGAGTACTTTGGAAAAATCTGTCTGGCTGGAGAGGAGCTACCTGTTTTCTTTTTGGAGTAAAATCAACTGAGTTAGCAGTGGGACCTCCCAACTTTTGCTGTATTTCTGATTTGAAGGGTTCAGGAGTCAATAGAACTGAGAAGTTCAGTGCATTCTTCATGCTGCTGAATTCATTCAGCGTGTCTGCCTAGGCTCCAAATGTCTCATTTATGATAAGGAGGTAATATTTGAAAGAAATTTGGCAATATTTAATACTGACTCACAAAGGCGTGCTCAAAGTATTTATAAGAGGGAGAGGTTGTACCATGCCTTACTGGTTATCGGGACATCTGCATCTGCCATAAAAGTTTTCGTCACGTTTATTGTGAGGCTAGGGAAGGGGCTGAGCACTTTTGCTGACTTCTAAGTGCCTTTTCCCTCCCCTGTTCGCTTCATCTTGATAAGAAAAGGCTAGTTTTGACGGCATTCATCTTTTCTGGAAATACCAAATCAAAGCATGAAATCTCAGGTAATAGCTCTTCTGCTGTTAAGCTGCTAGATCCAAATGAACTGGATTAGGTGTGTGTTTTCAAGGCCATTGCAAATAATAGACTTGAAAAATCATCTCCACGGTACACTGGCAATATGGTGATACGCTTTGAGCTGTTATCAGCAAAGCTAAAAATGTAATAGCCCCTGTATATTCTCTCATTTCCCCATTGTTTTCAAAGTCTGTCTCTGTTCCTGGGTATGCAGCTATTTGAAGAATTAATCGGATTCTTCATTTCTTTATGCTAATATAAATGAATCCGAATTAGGCATTTGCTCAGAGACTGACCAGTCACTTCAGTGATCTTCCAAGATCTTGCATTTCTAAAATGATGAGGAAGATGGATGATCTCTATTCCTTTATGGTGTTTCGTGGGCTCCTGGCAAGCGCCAGAGCACAGAGTATCCCAGCATCCTAATTCCAGGAGGGAGGGAGCCTGATGAATCACTCCTGGGAGAGGTTGGAACCAGCTGTTGACAGGGCAATTTCTGGAGTTTTCCAAAACTGCAGAATCGTAGAATACACATATTAAGCATTATACAACTCTGACCTGAAAGCATGCACTTAAATCAGTGTTTCAGGCAGTACGGATGTATGCAAACCAGTGTAAATGCATAGAGGTGTAGAGTTCGTACACAGTATTGTTAAGAAAGAAGGGAATTGAAATAGATACTTGAAATGGTGTAGATGAATTTGCTTTCCAGAAAATGCATGTTCTGTCTGACTGCTGACTAAGCTGATGTGATAACTTCAAAACTTGTTGAAATTAGGTAGAAAGAAAATAGTAGTAGGAAGAAAACATACGTGTGTGTATGTAAAAATAAATGCTAATAAGGAAACAGAGTTCGTTAAAGTCTTAAGTTAGGGCTTCATATTGCAGAGCACTTACTGAAGTTGCCAGACATTGCCAAAAGGCCTACCCAGTTCCTTATTCAGCCAGTCAGGGTAGCACCAGTGTCCTCTAGGTATTTCAAAGAGCTCTCATGTACACCGTGAAAAGGATTAAGCTCATTCTTTGAAAACGTTTTCCAAAATAATGTAATCAACTATATATCAGTTTGTTCTCAGCCTGTTGCCTGACAAATTGCTGTTGTAACTCATGTAATATATTTATGATAGAACAGATAAGTGATTTTAGACTAATATTTATGAATTTCACCCATTTCTTCCTTCACCTGGGGAAAAAAGACGTGAAGAACTGTCAGTGCTTCTGCCTGATGTAGTCGTTCTGCTTCTTTCTTGGAACCAATCACCTCTGAAGCATCTAAGAAATGTTGGTTGTAGTCAACAGCCAGGTAGGACTTGAGGGAAGCATCAGGTGTCTATAGAGTAAATGGTACCGTGTTAAGTACTTCCCAGAGGGATGCTAACCACTGAAAAGCAGTGAGAAGCAGCGCTCAGTTCCTCGCCTGAGGAGACGCCTGTTTTATGAAAGCTCAGATCTCTCTGCAGTTGCTATCAGCAGGTCATTGTGGACCTGTGTGCCACCACTGTACAGTGTAGCTGGGGAAAGTTATTGCAGGTTTATCACCAAAATGGTCGCTGCATGGCAAAATCATTGCTGATGGGTCTTTGAGAGATGAAGGCAGTGAGGTGGCTGGCTGTTCTGCTCCACATAAGTGATTAATTTGCCTATTAGATAGGAACTGAATTTCCTTTGCCAGGTTGGAGTTGCCAAATTAATGCAAAAAGGTATATGGTTAGGACACATTCTGGCATTTTAAGTTGTATCAGTTCGCAGTGGTAGAACACCTGATGTTACCTGGTTTAATCTTAGCTTGGCTGTGGCACTAGGGAATTGCTGGTTGCCCATCAGTCTCTGAATTCGGTTTCATGAATATTTTGGATTTGTGCTTTTAACAATGTTTAAACTTTTCTTGGATTTTTTATTTTAGTCTGTACCAGTGATATTTATAGTTTTAAGACAAGTAGTTCCAGTTTGTGATGTGATTAACTTTCATTGGGTATTTTTGGCTTCCATTAACAGCCTTGCTTACCCTGACTTTCAAATTACTTCTCTCAGAAAAGTCTTGAGAGAACAGATTGAGCTTGTGCGGTTACGGAGGCTCCTTCAGCTAGTCGTGGTGGAACAGAGATGAGTGAAATGTTCTCATTCCTGAAACTCTTGGTGGAAGATTAAATGCAAGATCTCTCCATCTCAGAGCCGGGACTTAGGTTCATCAGCAGCTTTGCTTAGGACTGCAGTGTCAGGACAAAGATGCTGCTGTAACACCTAGAAGTTGAAAGACTCTGTGTTATTCTCAGTATGTGAATCACTTATTCAAGCTAGAGCAGGGAGAGGTGTGTGTGTGTGTTAAGAACATTATTGCCTTTCCAGATTCATTTATACACTCAGTAATGATGATGACTGTATGCTGTTTAAAATATAAATGTTTTTGAGCCTATTTCCGGTGTACAGGAGGATATGGTTTGGGAATTTAGCTTTCTGCAGCCAGATGGATTATAGTGTTGCTAAGGAAACAGACTATAAATGAAGTGGCAGCTGAGTGTCCTTAGAACATCAGTCTGCTTGAAGCTGGTATTTTAAACTCATTTAGGTGGGTAGATAAATTGATGATGCAATGAGAAGTTAATTTCCTGTACTTTATGGTTTGTTAATTTTCATTGCTTTGTTAGTATTTACAAAATGTACCTGAACTTCCCACTCAGACCACCTGGTGTGTGGGTCACTGAACAAATTGCTATTAAAATTAGAAAATGGACAAAAGCTGTACAGTAAAACAGACCCTCAAATAATTATTAACATGATCGTTAAAACTACTGCTCAGTGGATAGAAAACAGTGTAAGAGAGACCTGGCAGCTGTATGGTTCTACCAAAAAACTGGCACTAGAGAGTAAGATGAGATTAAACAAAGTATGTGGGAAAGAATAGAGCTACTATGGACCTGGTGATGTTACAGATTTTGAACTTCATGTATAAGCTGTTTAACATCTTAATTATTACACCTATTTCATGTACATATATGAAGTTACTCAGCAAGTAAATTGAATAACATTTTGGATAGTTGCACTGCCCCAGAAGAGACGTTGGCTCTTTTTTCTCATGCTTTTGCTGAAAATGTATCATGTTTCCAACCACAGTTATTGACTGATACAACAGGTTGGGGTTTTTATGTCTCCCTGGAGAAGGGAAGGAACAGCCGAGCTATTCTGGCTAAGCAGGTGGCTGTAGGGATAAAGTCTTGACTTCAGAATGCTGAGGACAGACAGCAACCACTGTTGTTGGTCAGACAGACCAACTGGACAAGGAGAAGGCAGGAAGAGTTCTGAACAGCCTGAAATACCTGCAAACATCAGACTTTTAAACAGATATAAATAGGATGTGGATTTTCCCCCTACCACTTCCCAAGGTCTCCAGTGTAAGAGGTAACATGTTCGTTTCACATTGCTTGCTTTATGCCCCACATGCCTTGTGTTCCTGCAGTTGAAGTCTCTTTGCAGCTTGATGGGCTTGGAAACTCTGAAATACCAGAGAAGGTAACGGCATCCGTGCCCTCAGCATTGTGTGAGTTGTGGTTTAGGATAAAAGGAATGACTAGACAATATCTAGATATATATAGAAAAAGAATAGTGGATGGATAGGGAAAGGCAGCACAAAAACCTAAAGCAAGAGCCTGCTCTGCTGCTTTGAAGTTGTATCCCATACATACGAAGGTGTAAATTCAAGCACATGAGCAGGTGGTTATAACTTTGTTCAGACATATTGTTTATGGGGCATATCTACTCAAAATGAGGTTGTTACAGACTGAATATGCACAAGTTTCACAGGCTATGTCCACTTAAGAAGAAAAGGAATAAAAGTGGGATGGGAGGAGAACAGGTAATGGTAGAGCTTCAAAAACTTGCCTTAGCTACTTCTGTAACAAAAAGAGGAGATCTGAAAAGGTCTTTGTAAGACTGAAAAATGTTAAGAATTTGCCAAACAAAGATAGTTTGTGAGCTGATTTTGAAATGGAAGGCTGAGGAAGGATTTGAAGTATATATAGGTGGTTAGTAGAATTGCCATTCTATGTTTTCTGCGTTGAGCTGAAACTGTTTTCAATAAGACACATTCTGGAAAATGAGTCAGTGTTCCAGCACTGAAGAGTTAAAACTCATCAACATGCAGCATTTAAAATGTTATTTAGAGTAAACTGGAAAGAACTGTTTCTGTTCTTTTCAGCCAGATAGGCAACAGAGTTCACTATGGAGATGCCATTAAGTGCACTATATGTTTGTGCATATATATATATAAATATGTTTAGATATATTACTTCCATGTTTGTCATATCACTGGATTTATTGCATTGATACGTGTACTGTTGGTCTGCATATGGATGTTTTATCACTGGAAACAGAAGCCAGGAGCAGATTACAGCTGTCACAGTGTGTAAATCATGACTTCTACTCTTTAATTGCTCCTTTGCTGAGGGACTCGAGGATCGAGCCAATTTAATTGTTGTGGTGGCTGTTTGCTCCTTGAAAGATGCCACTTGTCCTTCCTGCAAGTCTCTTTCTCACCTTCTGACAACTGCCCGTTGTGTGATGGAAGGACCTGTGGGACCTGTGAGAAAGCTGGCAACAAAGAACTTGCTGTGGGTCAGATTAGCTGTTGCTGCAAAGTGCCCGTAGGAAAGGGATGGTAGGAAGAAATCACCAAACCAGAGGAAGATGTTTTGAGATGTTAACTGTGGCTCTTGGACTGTTGGTTGAACCCAGATGAGAAATATTTTGAGGGAACTAAAGTTACTGTACCGTAGCCAGGTGTGCTGGAAGAAGTCTCGTTAAAGCGTATCTTTTTTATAATTACGTATAAACAAACAGTTTTGTTTTGAGCTTTTATTTGAGAGAGTTTGTAGAAATATGTTAAATTCAATGTGATTTTTCAATGGAAAAAAAATAATTACTTGATAGGCAAAAAATTCAATGGAAGTTATTTTCAGCAGATCTGTAAATGTAAAGGAGCTGCTACCAGAAGCTTGGCTATTACATCTGGAGTAGGAAAGTGGGTTTTGTAGAAATAAAGAGGAAATAATCAGCTTAGACAAGAATACTTAACTTCAAATCAATCCATGAGAAGGGCAGAAAGATTATATTTTTATCAACAGTCATGATACATTCTGTAGTAGCTTGATACAGAAGCCTTTAAAATGACCTGGAAATGTTCCCCAGTAGTTTAAATTTTTTTTTTTCCTTTTTTTCCTTTGTCTTAGAAATACAGGAGAAGCATCACTTGTGATTTTGTGTGTGTTATTTTTGATGTCTTGGGCTAATGTTAATTTCATCAGTAACAATATTTTAGGATTTATAAAGAGATTATAGAGAGCACAGAGACAAGGGTTTCCTTTTCTGGTCTCTTCCAGTAGATGTCATTATACTTGTTTTCCTGTAAATCTTGCCCATAACTTTGAGCTGTTACTAACTTTTGTGCATTTTAGTTTCCTAAAAAAGTTGACACAAGTCTCTGGGTCTGAATTTTCAGTGGCTGCTGAGTAGTTGTAATCAAATTAGAAACTGTGTGTTACATTTATTATTCTATTCAGAGTCATCCTGTGTGCAAGATGATAAATTCCATATAGTGTTTTTGCAGGATCAGTTTCATGTTGAAGTTGAGACTGAATAAACTTCTCTGTAACTGAAGAAATACTTCAATATTATTTGCAAAATGAGCTAACTGAGCATACTTCAACAGCTTAAACAGGGAAATATGATCTTGAGCTACCAAAGTAGAAGACAGAATGAGTTAATGGGTGACTTCTTCCTAGTCAGGTAGTACTTCTTGTGCAGGTTTGGGGGTTTTTGAGTTGTTTTGGGGGGGCTTTGGGTTGTTTCCTAAAAAGGAACCCAAAGTATTGTGGGTTTCTTGATTTTGTTTGTTTATTTATTTATTCTGAGAGTGTTTGTTTTTGGTTTAATTATTTTTAAAGAATAGTGAGAAAATCTATCACTCTTATTACTGAAGGAACTTTTCTATGGAAACAAGCCTTTCTTTAATGCCAGATTTGGGAACTGGGAACTGCTGTAACTCTGTCCATGTGAGACATTTGATTTGGCCTGCTGTTTGTTTAACAGGTCCCAAGTAGCACAAAACCACTGAGTAGTGCAAAATCCCTTCAATTAACTGTCGAATTATTTTGGAAGAGGGAGTTACAACATACTACAGAGGATTTGAATCCTTCAGCTGCTGTGCATGTTTGTTCGCTTTGCATTGTTACAAAAACAAACAAACAAAACCAGAAAAAAAATTGAAATTATGATCTCTTGTTATTACATCAAAACAAAAGTGGGTTTTAAGAATTGCCAGACTGACTCATTTAAAGGATTTTGGCTTGTAAATTTAATCAAGCTTTTTTTATCTGTTCGTGATGCATGTTCCAGCCCCTGCCTGTCACATCTGTGAATAAATTGTTAATGCTTGTATTGCATAGGATCTGAACATCTGTAACGTGTCATCTCGCCCTGAGAGAGGTCCAAATGGGAACTCTCAGTTGAACTATCTTTTTAATCTCAAATATGAATAGGTTTCTAACTAAGGTTGTTTCTCAGGAACAATTGCTATGTTGAAAGTGTTATTCCAGTTAGCTGGCATTAAAAAAAAAAGTAATTCGGAAGCCATTAAAACAATTAGATGACGTGGATAACTATTAAGAACTAGTTAATTTATTTACTCTCTCTTTCTATATTATCAAAAATAAGTTACTGTTGTAGCATAGTTGATTTTTAATAGATGAATGCAGACCAACAACTGGCAAGTAGAGGGTAAATCTAGGGGGAAAAGTCAAAGGAACAAACAGCTGTTAAGACTATTTTGTTGCATTAAGCATTTTATGTTTGGTTTTGGCTGAATAGAGGTGCTAATAAGTATTGAAAATATACACACGTATGCACATAAAAAGAAAAGTGTGTTATATAAATGCATAAATATGTATATAAATTAAATCTACGTTTAGTTCTTAGCTAATTCTTACCCTTGCTGCCTGTAAGGACTCTCAGCGTTCCTGTTGCTGAAATGCAGTCACCTCATTTAACTTGCTCCCCAGCACCTCCTCTCTGTGACCAAGTGCCAAAAAGTAGGATCCATAACATCTGTGTTACAGCAGCAGCAGGACTCACGGGCAGCAGCAGAATTTGGCGGTCGCGTGAGCTGAATCCCTGTGGGAAAAGCAGAATCAGGGCTGATGATCCCTCCGCTCTGGGAAGTAAACCAAATGCCAGGAATCTATCGCAGGCAGCACACAGTGTGATGAGAGCAAAAATTTGGTCATTCTAATCATTTTTTCATTAGTGACCCTGCATCTTTCTCTGAAAAGGTGAATTTTTTTGTTAAAATTGACTTTGTTTCAAAAAAAGGTATGTTTTTTGTGGAAAAGATGGCTTAATAAATTCCATCAATATAGAGTGCTGTTGATGATGGGGTTAACATTTTTACAAGCTGATTTTGTTAGTCCTTGCATTTCGGTAGAAGGTAGCATTCTAGTGGCTGTTATCAAAACTACTGACAAACAAGAAAATCCATCTTCCCATGCTTTTAGGAGAAAGCAGTGCAGTAGTGTGTGTCAGGTATATCGGACATTACGAAGAAGGTAAAAGTAAAAGATGTGATACAAGGAGCCTTTAGGTTTTGACCTTATGGCATATGAAGGTGACTGATTTCTTGGTGAAGAAAGGAAGCTTTTAATATTTCAGTTTATTTTTGCCCACAGCATGACTCAATATCCCAAGATATTATTAAGAAAGCTTGCTAAAAAATGGTCGTGTACTAGGTAAGAGAGAGATACAGAGAGCTGTTGGTAAAGTACTTAACAAAAGTTATGACTCATTTGAAAAGCGATGGTATACTGAAAACATTTCATAATATTTTTGAGACCTTCTCTAGCCTGTTGCTAAGTTTTTAACATAATCTGAATGCTCATGGGAAACATTTTTGAATTTAATGGTGTTGAAGATATTTGTGACTTGAATTCTGCTATTTCAGTTCTTTGGAAATGACTGTTCTTGGTTTGGGGAATCAAAATAGACCTAATAAGATGCTTACAGTACAGTACTGTCCTGAATGTAAATACCTCTTAGTGTATAGAAGCCAAATCTAGATCTTATGCTTTGATTTGCATACCCCAACTTCTTACAGCTTAAGGCCAGAAATGTGAGGCTTTTAAATTTGTTTGCCAGGGTCTGGTTTAGTTGATAGGATCATAGAACGGTTAGAGTTGGAAGGAACCTTAAAAATCATGGAGCTCCAACAAACAAACATTTTTCATTGAACACAGACTCATAGAATGGTTAGAAATGGAAGGGACCTTCAAGATCATCCAGTTCCAGCCCCTCTGTCATGGGCAGGGACACCTCCCACCAGACCAGGTTGCTCCAAGCCCCATCCAGCCTGGCCTTGAACACTTCAAGGGATGAGGCATCCACAACTTCTCTGGGCAACCTGTTCCAGTGCCTCACCAGTCTAGATCAACCTTTTTGCTTCAGGACTGGGGAGTGGATCCAAGCATGAGTGAGTGAATGAAGAAGAGGTCAGGACTACCCTTTTGGTAGCTCTGCCAACTCTAAATGCTGATATCATCAAGGTTGTAATTCTACAAGTAGAATTCTTTGCAAGTACAGGAATCCTTGCATTCAGATTTCCTTGCAGGATTGTAGAGGGTTACAGAGCTTTTCCTCTTCTGTTCTTACAAAAAAGCCTGACTAATAATTTATAACAGAGTAAAAAAAGAAATGTCATTTGGAGATAGTGTTAACCCCTGATTGCCAACAGAAAGCTGCCCAAGCAATCAGTAAGCTCTGCAAGATACTCAAAGTTAGTAAAATTGTCCATATTTACTTTGAGACAGTGTCTTTATTTTATCCCATTTGGAGGCTTGAAGTGGAAGAACTTCCTAGTGTATGGTGATATGTTGGATGCTTTTTTTAAATTGGTTTTAGGGATATTTTTAATGACAGTTGGAAGTACACTCTATAAAGACATAAGCAGGGAGAAGAAGCGGTTCATGTGTCAGAGAATGCTCTTATCTGGTGGGAAGAGCTGACAAGTTGTTGCTGTACTTAATCCAAGTTTCTGGCAGTGTCTTCTCCCTACTTACAAACCTCTTCGCTTCTTGGACAATTCAGACAGAATTCCAAAGAGGGAAAATTAACAGTTTATAATAATTACCTCACTAAAGAGGGAACAAACCAGGTGGTAAAAGTCTATAATAATCTAATGGCTGCATTTTATTTCCTTCATCCATAACTAAATCAAGACTTGCGGTTTTCCTTCCTACCTTGTTCTGTGGGATAGGTCTAAAGATTTTTATGTTAATGGAAAACAATTTGTATTAATAGATTATCAGAAAAATCTTCTAGTTGCAGACTTCCATTGTGGCTAGATACCGGATTTGTACTACAGAGGGCAGATTTTTTCAGCAGGCACCAGTCTGGCAAATCAGGCCTTAATGTTTTGGGGGTTTAAATGCTGGTGTTGATTGCAGGTACAGAAACTCAGCATTCACCTGCTTGGAGGAACCAGAAGATAACAAGTGGTCTTAAAGTACAGCTTGTTCCTGTTGCTTCGCTCGTAGGAGGTCATTGGTAAACTCTATGGCCGGTTAGTCCTCCAGTACCCATGGACATCACTTATTTAGAAACTTATTCCTAAAAGATACTGACATCTTTTACTCCAATGTGGAGGTGACTTACAGATGTTCCAAAAGCTACTTCTGGCAGAAACATAAAATTTTGTAGCCTTTTTTAAAAAAACAGCATGTGAAAATGTCTGTGTCTCATGTCTTTGTTCTTCTAATTTTTATATACAAATAATATTTATATCTAAACAAGATCACTGGGCTTAGAGTTACATAAACACAGCTTTCAAGGCTCACTGCAATTTTCTGGCTTCCTTCTGAGGGTATAAGGAAAAGCTACATTAAAATTGATCCTCTTGGTTAACAACAGGTATGTCACGATGGAATCTGTAGCTTTTTAGCTATGGTAGGCCCAGTTTACAGAAAGAACTTTAACTACTTGAGGCATGATGGCATTGTGCTGATGATTGGTACAGAAGCGTGTAAAAGAAATGCTAAGATCCTGCACTGGAACTTACATGGTTTATCCTTCCTCTCTAGACCTGTTGTCTTATCCTTTTTTTTCCCGTTTGGGCAAAATTTATTCAACTTCTTTATGATTTTCAGTAGCACCCTCTGGATTTAATTTTTTTTTTATTTTTTTTTTTTTTTTTCTGTGGGGTTTTGGGGGGTGTCAAGATCAGAATCCTGCTCTTTTGGGCTAAGTTGTATTTTCGTAGATCCAGTAAGACTTAGGGCAGCTAAGACTGCTGCCTGCTTGTCTACAAATTTAAATAAATGCATCTGAACACGATCTAATGCAATATGCTACTTCAGTCCTGGCAAATGTTAGTATTAAATGGTGAGGTTCTTATGCTCCATGTGTAAGATAGCTGAGGATCCTTTCGGCTTGATGAAACGAAAGTGCCTTAGTCCTGCCTAAGGTCTCTACCTTCTGCAAGAAAAGGGGTATGTGATCTGCCTTTTGTCAGGAGCCACGGTGTTATCTGCCTCTCCCAATAAAAATAAAGTTTTATTACAGGAAAACCTTTTTCTGTTCTGATCTTCTCCTGCCTTGTGTGTAAATATGTCACCAACTTTTTTTTCCGACAGGTTATTTGGAAAGAGAATTCTTTGCTGAACAAAACAGCACAAGATGACTTATGATTCTTACACTTCGTGGAAGCCTATCTGGATAGGTATGTCTTCTTTTTGTTTGTTTGTTTTGTTTTTTTTAATTTGTCAGACTGACGCACAGTGATTACATGTATAATCCAAAGGCCCACTTAAAATTTAGGAATCCAAGCATTTAGAAAGTTTCCAATTTATTGGTTGTATGTTAATAACTGGGCAGAGAGACTGTGAATTAAGAGTAAATTTTCAATAATATTTTCCATGTTTACTGTTCTTCTAGGTGCTGCAGTGTTCAGATAGCTCTTTAATGTGAATATGGCTAAAGTTAGGAGTCAGGAGGACTATTGTGACAGCACTAGAAATGAACCTGGAACTACGCAAGACCTTTCACCTACAATTTACAAATTGAGAGCTTGATTTTTCCCAAGAGCTAAGAAAATAGAATTATTCTTTACATCTTGCATATTTGTGGTGTAGAATAGTAATAATGATTCCCATGGCTGACGTTTCTTGACAGTTAATGGTTCTCTGAATTAAGGACAGAAAGAAATGTCCTCAAGAGGGCAATTAGTTGTATTTAATGACCCAAAGCAGAGGTGGCTGTTGCCCACAATACTTTCCTATGAAAATTGCCACAGTAGTGTTTATAGAATGGAAAAAAGGAAAATTTCCTAAATTAAACTACTGCCTCTTGTGAATAGTTTTATGGGTCATCTGCGCATGCAGTGTAGTTGATTAGTTTCAATTTAGGATATGTAAATAGGTATTAAAACTGAAAACTGCTAGTTCCTTTTGGGAGGAACAGTTAGGTGAGTAAGAACATTGTCCCTGCTGATTTGTGCTCTGACTCATTCTTTGTGCTGGCTTTAGCAGAAAGGATTCCGTTGCAATATGTTCCTGCCTCTGCTTAATGGCATAGGAAACAATGCTCGATTCGTATTGAGAGGGGAGTGTGTCCTGGGCTTCTTTGTACATTAATGGGGTGTCAGAGAGCA
>VZRU01019021.1:186153-196424 GCA_013398155.1 Pedionomus torquatus | reverse complement strand
CATTTTTTTTGTGTTTGTTTGGATTTTTTTTTGTCTTTTTGGTGTTTTTTTTTTTTTCTAAATACAAAGTAAAAAAGATGCAGGATAATGGGAAAAAAAGAGAAACCAAACAGAAAACAGAACACAAACCTCACAGTTACTTGCAACATTTTTTTGACTATTTGAGTAAGTTCCTTTGGTCTTGTCCTTTTTGTGTTCAGGTTGGGTAACTTTTCAAGTGATGCAGTTTTCCAGCATAAAATTTGCAGTCTTCTAGCATAAAATTCTAATGAAGTGAATTTCAATATAGGTTCAATAGACTTGATAAACTTAAAAGGAATAAAAATATCGGTATCATACAACTTAACTCACTAATCATGATATGCGTAGGATATGTACAATTTGGAAATAAGTAAAACATTTTAAATATTTGAATTAAATAATAAATATGTCTGGTCATGAATGTCAGACTCTCAAAGGTAAGGACAGACTATCCCAAATTATTAGCATAGAAAACTCCCTATCGCCTCCAGATATTTTTTATTCACTCTGATAATTCCAGTCACAATTTATTTTTAATACAGTTTTGGATTTTTTTTTCCAATATGCGTATCTTCTGACACTGCAGATGAAAGATGTATTATTATAAAAATTTTGATATAGCGAGAAATGAGGCACAAGAGACTTTAATTGAAAAAATTACTAAGAAAACAGAATATCTAGTCAGATGATTCCGTGACCCTGGAGGTACTGAGGGTTGGCAGCTGTCTATACCTCCCATGCTACTCAAGATTTATTCTTTGGCCCTGCCCCAGAAGCAACTGTGTCCTCTCATCAATGTGCTGGTGGTGCCTTGGTCACGCCAAAGACCTGTCAGTGCCCAGGTGTTTAATGTAAGTTTGTTGTCTGCAGAGTTAATACAGTAAACTTGTGCCCACCCTTTTCCTCAAGAACCCAGGAATTTAATACAACACACGTAGTCATTAAACAAAGACCTGAGGTCAGGTCTCTCCTCCTCTGGAGACATGCCCTTACTGACATTGCATCTGGTGGTCGTTCTGGAGTACCTCGCTCCATTTTTATATGCTACTGGTGTTACGCGGAAAATGTCTTGGAAATATTTCAGTTGCTTAAAATTTATTGGACCCTCTTTCCCATCTCTTCACTTCCAAGGCTGGACCAGCTTCATTGCACGAGGCCAATTTTTGCTCTCGTTCTTGCAATTGTAAATGTGAAATAAATCCATTCATTTCAATACAGTTGCACACAGGAGACTTTGTAATATCATCCTGCAGTATTTGACTCTACCAGATGAGTATGGAACAGATCTCTGAAGGAGAAAGATATTAAGTTTAAATGTTATTTAAAATTAATATTAAAATTGCATGATTTGTGTCATTTGTTCCAAGTGCTCTCATTTTGAAGTCTAGGGTAGAAGCAAATTCTGTGAATTTAGTTGAAGAGGAGTTAAGTGTTAGGGTTTGTTTTTTGTTTTTGTTGGTTTTTTTTCTTCTTCTGGGGCTGAACTCTTTTGTCCAGAAGTAAATACAGTTTTGGATGAGTGGACTTCTGGGAGGCATTTATCATGCGTGTATGCGTATGTGTCATTGTCATCGTTGTCATCATCATTAGCATCATCCATGCATGCTTACAGACAGACCTACCCGCTCAAAGCTGGTGCTGGAAAACATATCTCTTGCCCCAAACAAGGTGGTACCATTTCCAAATGACCTTATTTGTAAAACTCTAGTTATTTAGGGGTGGAGGGTGAAGCAGTCTTAATCATTGTATCATAGCAGTCATTATCATGTGATATCATGATATAGGCACTGCTCTCTGAGCCCCTAGAGCCAGTTGTCTGGGTGAGGGCTGACCTAGACAGAGGGGGAAAGCCAGGCATGCCCACAGCGTGAACCAGGGTATTTCAGACAAGAAAGTATAATGGCTCAGGCCTTTGTATTTGCATTGCATTGATGTAATTTTTCTTGTCCAGAATTTATTCAAATTCCTTAGCGAGCAAGTCTTGAGACATCAAATTTTTGTCTTTTTTTTCCCAGCGAACTTATCCAAGCCAGTGGTATTTTGATTGAATTTATTTCCAGTCAGGGATGTTTAATCATAGTCTTCCCTGTGAACCGTGCTTCAAATGATAAGACACCCTGCTGAGCTCATAGTGCAGTACAAAACTTTGGTTTCCTTGACTCGCAACAAGTTTGTGCGTGCGTGTCGTAAAATGTGGTTTTATATTGCATCTCTGACCCTTTTGTTCAATATTAGTAATGCAATCAATCACAGCAAATGCAGAGGAAGTGCAATTATGGCTTAGGCAGTAATGTGCTTAAACCTCTGAAAAAATGAACTATTTTCTGTCAGAACATGCAGTTGCCCAGAGTTTCATGCTATTCCCTAATATCCCTCTGTGTCTGAGGAATTTGTTTGCCAAAAGTTGGGATTATTCGCTTTCAAGGTAATATCAGAAATAACAAGTTTTTATACTTGGCTGACCTTTCCTTACCAGATCTCGCGTAGCACAGGCTGGTGCTACGTTGCTCATTCACTCTTGCTGGTTGTTCCACTAAGAAGATTGCACAACTACGTGGCCTGGATCCTCTCCCATCTGAAGAAATAATTGGAGACACGTATTGCGATGAACCATCCTCGTGTGGAAATAATACAGGGGATGCTTCATTTTGAGATAATAGCCTATTCCTTCCAGTTTCTATATATTGTACCCTGAGGTGTTTCAGAGAAAAGGAAGTCGAGCTCCAGTATGGATTAGGAGCTGGGAAGCATCCACCGTTGTGCAACCTGCAGGAGCTGTATCCAGTTCTACCATGCTGACACATCCCTGTAACATGGAAGCAAATTGAGCTTGGGGTTGGTTGGTTTTAATGTTATCTCCAGTCAATCAATACAGGCTGGTGGGTTTTGAAGGAAACAGGGCAGACGGTTCTTAATGTTTCTGGTGTCAGTGTTGCAGATCAGCGTGATTTTGTGGAGGTGTTTTTTGGTTTTTTTTATGTCTTATAGTGAAATGCACATTGCTCTAACAGGTTTGGATTTGAAAGGTAATAATGGAACCCATTGTGGTTGCCTGAATATAACTCCCCTTCAAGATCACTTTGTGTCTCCTTTCTGTAGTATTAATGTGAGAAACAAAAGGAACGGTAAAATGGTACTTTGTAACTGCACTTAACGTGCTTTGCACACGCCTTCTGATGGCATTTGCTTTGAATTCTGTCAAGAATAAGCTGTAACTATTTGTCACCTTTTGAAAAGCGATGTAAGCTTAGCAGAGTGAGGCAAATTCATGCATCTTCAGTTGTAACTGGAGCCTAAGAAATACCAGATAGGTACTGTGCAAGAGATTGCTTTTACCAAACTTTCACCACCATAAAGCTGGGCGTCTAATCTAAGCTACGTGTGCTCTCTAGGTACCTTCAGGTGGTGAATCATCCCTTCTACCCAAGAAACTTATTTTAGGAGGATGAGTCATTCTCCAGAAATGCCCACCTGCTTCCAGAGACTCTAGACGAGGGCAAGCTTAGACTGGAGGGCTAACTTCTGCATCTCTGAAGTGTGGTAAGATGAAGCTCATTTTTAACGTCCCTTTCCAGATGTGACTTGTTTATTACAGTCTTTGTTTTAAAGAGAGAGCAGCAGAGAATTACACCACATTTATTCCATGGCAGCTATTCTACAGTTTTACTGAATCCTATCTGGTCAGGGAAATGAGGTGTCTCATATGGCATTCTCGCTGTGTTTTGGATATGTGCAACGATCCTCTCTACTCACAGGTATAAAGGGCCAGGAGTTTGCTTTAGTTCAAATTTTGGCTGGCCAGTGTTGTCTCATCTTGCTTTTTTTCTTGCTTCTGGTTGTGTGTGATCAACAGAAAGAATGACCACCTCATTCCTCTCCTGTGACATTACTTAAAGCTCAGAGGTGATCCCAAATTTTTTTAGGTGACCGTTCTCAGACTCTCCAGTGAGATTGTTATGAAAGCATTCACCTTCACCCTTTTATCAGGACTTATCCCGTTTTATTTTCTTTCGCTCACTTGCTCCATTAATTTTGCCTTTGGCTAACTTACTGCACATTTGCATCATTACTGTAAGATTTTGACTTTCAAGCGTTAAAAATATAAGTCCAAGTTTTTGTCAAGGCAGATACTCCAGTCTGATTGTTATTATTAATGTTGCTACCATTGAATTCTGTATGTACTACTTGTATTGTTAATGCTATTTATTTTCTATTAGACTGTTTCATACTGCTCCCTGTAATGTTACCTGTGTATATTATTTTTTTTCTTTTAACTAACAGCAGAGAGAAAAGCTTATCTAAAGGTTTTCTTTCAGCTCCAAGCTGCATTCAGCAGCATTTCTCTCTTTCATCCATCCGCTCCGAGGATATTTTTAATACCTTCAGCAAGTCGGCCTTTCAATTCCACCTACAGAGAATTGTCCTCACAGTCTGGGACCTAAATATAGGTACAACACAGCATGTAATGTACTGCGCTGCGTGATTACTGTAATAGTTACTGTAATGCACTATGGCACTAGGGTACACAGTCCAGGTGACTTTAACCTAGTGCTGTGTTAAATAGGCAGAAGAAATACTGTCAAATGTCATAGCATATGGTGTTCTTCCCAGCACGTCTGTGGGCTAGGCAAGATGAATTTTCGAGAGCTCTTTCCAAGCTTCAACAAGCTGCCATCAGCAGTCGTGTTTGCAGTCTCATCGGAAGGGTTTTCTGCGAGGGAGGTTTGAGGGAGGTCATCCTCCCCCTTTGCTCTGCCCTGGTGCAGCTGCTTCTGGAGTACTGGGTCCAGTTCTGGGCTTCCCAGTTCAAGAAGGACAGGGAACTGCTGGAGAGGGTACAGCAAATGGCTACATAGACGATTAGAAGCCTGGAGCATCTCTCTTAAGTGAAAAGGCTGAATGACCCAGGTCTTTTTAGTCTGGAGAAGACTGAGGGGGGATCTGATTAACACCTATAAATACTTAAAGGGTGGATGTCAAGAGGATGAGATCAGTCTTTTTTCAGTGGTGCCCAGTGAGAGGACAAGATGAAATGGGCTTTGTAAAACTTGTACCTAAGCAGTTTCATCTAAACATGAGAGAAACTTCTTTGCTTTGAGGGTGGCAGAGCACTGGAACAGGCTGCCCAGAGAGGTGGTGGAGTCTCTGTTTCTGGAGACATTCCAAACCCACGTAGACACATTCCTGTGCAACCTCCTCTGGGTGGACCTGCTTTGGCAGGGGGTTGGATTAGATGATCTCCAGAGGTCCCTTCCAGCCCCATATCATTCTGTGATTCTGAGATCTGTCTGAGCACTGAACTAGTTCTTTGTTGATTACAGGTTAAAATGAGAGTTGCTAATTGGGCAGAAACTTCTTCTTTCCTAGAGATGCTAAAGGGCACTGTTCTTTCAAAATGTCTAGGCAAATTTATCCCAATGTCATCACTTGTTGGCAACTCTGTGAATCCAAACACTAGCTGCCAGTACGGGGGTATGTAGCAAGCTCACTCCAGATGTTTTTCAGAAGATGGGTGAAAAGAAGTTTTCTTAAGCATTCCTTCTTGATAAAATCTGATGTGTAGCACAAGGCTGATGTGGGGTTTCACGTGCTTACGAATCCAGTTGAGACAAAAGGTGGATATATTTGAAGTGAAGAAGAAGGGTTTTTAGAAAATCTGTCAAGGTTTGCACTTCAGGGAAAATATTCCGTCAACATGCCATGAGGACACTGGTAATACGCAGGTTCCTAAGGCTGATATAACTTTAACCCCGTGTAACTTTGCTTCATGTAGGGTGAAGCTGAGTGTTTTGAAGAAAAAGCATTCAAAACTTCCTATAATATCCTGCAGATGTTCTACTTTCTAATTAGAGGGCCAGATATTAAAGTAGGCCTGTAACTTTTTTTTTCTACATATCAATAAACTGGCATTGCATGATAGTGCTCTAAATGGCAATAAACTACAATACCTTAAAGCAGCTTGCCCAGCAACTGGCAGGGCAGAGTGGACATGGGCAGAGTATTTACATTTATTTTCCAAAACGTAACTTAAATACTACTGTAAATAAGGAGTGCTTTTTTTTTTTTTAATAAGTATTAGGTAGGGAGATTTTCTACTCTTTCTGAGAACTGCTAAACAGAAAACAAATTTTGTTCTATTTAAACCTGAAGTGAATACATTACTGTCAAAGTAGTTATTACTGCTTTACCTCATTGTACTTCTGAGCGGAAATTGGCACTATAGATTGTGTCTGGGTGGGTGCTAAAGATGAACAGATGGATGCTTTTTGCCACGTTTTATCATAAGCATTGAATAAAATGGTAATGACGTATTTGACTACGACAATTTCTGTAACTGGAAGTCTCAGAAACAAAAAATGTTAAAACAGTGCATATATCTTCCTAATTCATAATCTATTCTGGTTTGCCTTCTGATGAATGAACTTTTCTGCTTTACAAGCAACTTTAAATTTGCTTGCAAATTAGTATCGCTACCTAGGCTAGACTTGGAAAGGGCTGATTATTTCTCTGCTTAACCACAGGCAAAGTTTGGCATTATACTGGGGTGATTTATCTCCCTCAGATTAAACTGCTTACTTTGGCTGAACAGTGGAGTGTCACCAGCTTCCTAATCAAATAAGCAGCAGTCATGCTGTCCTGAAAGTTGGTGGGGTTTTGTGGTTGGTTTGGTTGGTTTTTTGAATCGCGAGTGAGAGTGCAGAGCTTCCCAATGTAGGAATGAGAAAAGCAAATGCTGCTTTGATAGGAAAACATTACGGAAAATTTTCAGGAAAGCTGAGCAACTTTTAAAGTAGATGAAACTTTTCTCAGTTAAGATTGTTTTGCATAGAAGTTTTTGCAATGCCAAAGCTTTTTGTATTATAGTGTTGGTTTTTTAATAAAGCAAATTAATTATAAAAATAAACTGTACAAATTCTCAGTCTTTTATAGCTTTTCCTTAAAATTGATTGAGTTCATTATTAAATATGGTTGTCATCAGTTTCTAATGATGTCGATTAATGTAATCTTTTACGATGATATTCATGACATAGCCTTTACCGGTTGGTTTCCTGGGTTGCCACTACAGTCTCTGTATACACTGCCTATCAAAGTGTCAGACAGGTGATACAGATGATGCAAATTGTGCAAAAACTGCAAAGCTACAAAATTAGCTAACCTCTGCTCTTGATATTTTTACCTTCCACGTGTCGCACTTTTTAAAGAGGTTACCAGTCTTGTTCGAATTGGCAATGACAGAGGGTGACACCATCACTGAAATAGAGACAGTGAAAAATGCCTGGTTATTTTAGGTATCTGACTGTGTGTTTTTTCTCTTGAGGTCCATCTGCTATCGCTGGCTCAGAAACCTGATTTAGATGCACTGCAATGCCCTTCCATCCCAGAAACGGCATAAATGCAGTACTGAATCACAATCTTAAGTCTAAGTGGGTGGAAAGCGCATTTCATTACACTACAGCTTAAATTCTTCAATTTGTTTTCCCTTGCTGCTGGGAAGCTTGGGTACTTTGTGATTCTAGTAGTGAGATTAGCCATGAACCTTAAAAAGCCTTCTTTCATTGAAGGGGGCACTACGGGTTGCCTGGCTTTCACTCTGGTCTCCCCTTGCTTTAGACACAGCCGTTCAACTCCAGCTTGATGCAGCTGAGTGCAAAACTTGGCAGAAGTAAATTCCATCTCACAGTTTTACTGGCGTTTCATGTCTCACCAACGTCAGTTTCTCTGCCCACACTTCTCCCCCAGCTCATCTATATCACCTCTCTGATACCTCCTGTCTCAAGTCTGCCTACTCTTGCTGGCAAGGGCTGCAAAATCATCTCATCTTAGAGACTCTGTTCATGGGGCTGGTACCCAGCTACAAGGCAAAAAAAAGAGGCTGTGGCCAAGCTTGGGGCATCCATTAACACATCCAGGAACTCTGTCTTCATTACCTGGAGCTCAGCATCTGTCTCCTCAGGGTAAGGAAAAGAGCCATCAAACAAATTTTCTGCAGATGAGCAAAGGCCACAGATACCTGTATAGATCAGCCTCCTCCAGTGAGTGGGTGCCTCTGTTATGGCAGCAGAAAATGCTGCTGTGACAGTGCTACCATAAGAGCTGGGGGAACATTGGGATCAGCTTGTTTATGAGCACGAGAGTCGCATCTCACAGTTTCAGTGCCAGACTAACGACCTCTTCCTACTAGTGGAGGAACATGGATAAAGACAAGCTAGCAGCTCGTGAAGTTGCAAGTGCCATGTACCTCCCTGTCCTTTTCTCCTAGTTTCCTCTTGTGACAGGGAGGCTCCATCCCTTCTCTGCCAGCTCCTCAGTGTGGAATATACATTTGGATGCATACCTGCAATTTGGTGGATTTTTCCCTAATGTCCTGGATGTCCTGAGTGTTACACGGGCTGCTACAGAACCAGTCCATGGGTACAGAGCTCCCTGTAGGGCCAGTGAGGACCCATGAGGATCCTTTGTATCACCCAAGAGCAAAGTTACTCTCTTGTCCTTTCTCCTAGAATCAATACTGGCTGTTATCACAGATAACAAGGTTCCCCAAGGCAGGGCCAGCCTCTTCACCTTTTTGCTCCCTGCCTTCCAGATATGCCCACAGAAATGTCCTTTCAGGAGCTATGGTCTGGGTCACAGCAGAAGCCTGTGCAAGAGGGCTAGTGGAAATAAGCTCCTAAATACTGTCTCCTTGCTGGGTGCCTTTCATGACTCTCAGGTCTGTTTGGGGGGAGGGAGCTTTGCTGGTGTCCAGAGGGGCTGCAGAGACCAAAACTTGGCTCTCTAGTGAGAGTTTTAAAGGGATCTTTTAGCTGAGAGAAGTAGATTTCCTGTCAGAGACTCCTCATAGAGATTTCATTGGGGCGTAGATGTGGTGTGCATGGGAAATGTAATCCTGGACCTTGAGATAGGAGGTATTGATTTTTTTACAGTTTAGATCTACTTTGTCACCCTGTCCTGGTGTGCCCTACCTGGATTTATTCCAGACGTGACCTCATACTCCAGGCGCTTTCTGAGCAGAAAAATATGTGTTCTTGCTGGGCTCCTTGTTGGCAACTGGTGTAGTTCTAGAAAATCAGTGAGTGTTACTTTGTGGATCCTCTCAGGCAGCAGGGACCGAGCACATGCAAGACCATCGAGCTTGCTGGAGGCAGCTCAAGCCATTCGGGGTGCTCAAGCCTCCCCTTGGTTTAAAGTGTTGGGTCTAAGAGCCAGCCAGAGCATACCCTGGCTCAGCTAGAGCTGTGCATGGGGCTGGTTGGGCAGATGGCTACTACCAGCCCATAAACATATTACATCTGAGCTCTCCTGGACCTCTTTCTGGGGGTGTGTGCTATTTTCTTCTGGGTTTCTCTCTAGCATATCTCAATGTTTTGCAATACTTATAAATCTAGTTTGGGTGCTTCTTCCTAAGCAAACTTCAATTGTGAGTATAATCTGACAGATCGCGTAACAGATTTTCTGAAATAAAATGCTGATTAAAGCCAGCCTGTTCCTTCCCAGTGCAAGTATTATTAATGAGATTTACCCCAACCAACTGGTGCTTGCCCTGTTGCTCTTTCGGGTCAGGCAACAAACTGGTTCCAGTAGAAACCCAAATACAGCAGTAAGAAGAGAATATTGGCAACTTCAAGGCTATATCTTCCTGCAAACATTTAAAAACACTTAAACAGACACCTTTTGTGACTGGAAATGGAAATAAACATGGCTTCTTCGTGGACAAAGTCCAGGAGAGAGATGACCTGTCTGGAGGATTAGTCAATTAGAGTTTGAAAGCAATTGGTAAAGTCTTGTAAATAAATGTCTCGATTCACCCAGCCTCTCTGAGAAGTAGGAGACTGACTGTGCCAAAAGGCCACAGTTCCTCTGGGTTCCCCTGAAAATCCAAGCCGTGTACCCATAGCCTCCTTCAACTTAGCTCCAGTTCTTTTTTTCTTACTTTTAGTACTGTTATCTGCTCCTCACCTTCTTGCAAAATGAGAGCAGGTGAAATTACAGATGCTGTACAGCAAGTCCAAAGATAAAATGTGAATCACTTTCTGTTTTAAGGCCAATTCTGACTGCCTCATCCTCTATCCAATCAACAAATGATTGCCTTTTTATTGTATTTTTTTTCATTTTAAAAAGTCTTTTCCATCTGAAATTGGCAGGTAGAGTGGAGCTGTAGCCAGAAGTACATTTTTCTGGAAAAGTTTCAAGATAATTGGACAATGTCTGTTTTGCAGACGAGGGACTCAAAGTCCCTAGGTGTTTCTTTT
>VZRU01019021.1:108912-181286 GCA_013398155.1 Pedionomus torquatus | reverse complement strand
AATAATATAAATATAATAAATATAAACTCCCTGTTAATATTCTCCTGGCTGTTAATACCAGCCATTGAAATACCACCCACATTGGAGGCTACATCTGAAACAGAGTCTTCAGTAGCAGTAGATGTACCAAATTTAACTGCTCAGTGTGAACAAGCCCTCCCTTTAGAGTGTTTGCTTAATAGTTTCAGGGAGCACCCTCCATATTCTGGATCACGGGATGCAGCGAATAATTGTTTCTGATTCACCAGCTCTGTCTCGAAGGATACTCATTTGTATCTTCTCTCTGTTGTGCCCTTTCAGCCAAAGTGTCTTAATTTATTCAGTATTTCCTTGTCAGTAATCTATTCCAAAGCTTTTAGGCAGTCATTTCCCATCTTCCATCATCTTTGACATCCTTTCCTGCACCCTTTCCTGTTATCTTCATGATAAATTGACCAAAACCATTCAGGAGAACTTTACCAGTTTTGTCTATGTCCTGCAAACACTGAGGCAGGCTGTTGCAAACTGTGTTTTTTTTCTGCCTTGAAAAAGATGTTTAGTATCTCACGGCAATAATCCAGACACCTGAGTCTGGAAAAAGCAGCTAAAAATACAAGTCAAGCAGAGAATTTCAAAGTTAAGGCATCAGAGAAACCCAGACAGTCAGATGCCTGTGGTGGCTTTGTCCTTTGTGTAAAAAGGTTGATTTTTTGCAGTGATCTGATGAAGCATGCTCTGGGGATTTCCTTGGTGCAAGCCCCTGGGGAGGATCCTGAACTCTTGTTATTTCAGGTGCACCAGGTCAGCAGATACTAACGCTGCAGTTGTGTCACCCCCCAGAGAGGGGAAGAAGAGCAGGGCATCAGTCTGGCACATCAGGACAAGTTTGATAGGCATTTATTTGGAAATAGATGCAGACAGACATCTGCTATGATGCTTAGGAGGAGTCAGGCCTTGACTTAAATGCCTTGACTCAAGAGATTTCAGTATATCTGAAAAGGTTGGTAGGTGCCTATCTCTACACCTTTGGAAGTTTTTAAACCTTTAAAATCAATCCCTTTGTCTGTGTGTTTCTTCCCTACCTGTGCAATGCGGGTGATAACATCTCCACACCTCAGAGGAGGGCTTTTAGACTGGCCTTTTCAGTCTTTATGCTGGATGAACTGTGGAGCATGACATTGCAACACAGCATCAGCTCTTACACGTGTCTGACTACAGCAGGATTTTCTCAAGGTCTGTTCCTTTCGCTGTGATTTGTGAGCAACCACTGAAATTTAATTGAAACCGAGACTATGAAGTTTGTGAAGTTTTTCACAATATGAAAATAACATTTTTCTTGGTATTTTAGGAAAATGTAGCTGCATCTCTTCTGGCAGCTAAAGCACAATTCCCCTTATGAAAACATTTTAGAACATGGAAAGGAGAGGTGTGCCAGTTTTATGCCCCAGAAACATGCACATCTTCTTCTCACTAGATGGAGGTCCAGTGCCATGAAAATTGTAGCTTCGTGTTAGTGATGAGGTTGAAATGATTGCCACAGTGATCTACACAAAGCTTAACAGTGTATCTGTGTTCTCAACAGAGGGTACAGATAAAGGAATGCATATTTATGAATCTGTTAAAGACTATAATACCCTCTGGTAATAAAACATTTCAAAAAGGGAATGTGAGAGATGCCGTAAAGTTGTGAAGATTTAGATGCAGATGTTTAGATGCAATGAAGACTTTATAAAATCCAGTTGTACTGAATGAATTTCTTTTGGCAAAAGCGGAGCTATTTAATAGATCACATCTGCCTGGCTGATGCTGCATTAATCCTGGCAGTAAATTGCTGTAACTAATCTGTTTTAATTAGGGAGAGTACGGACTGCCATTTATTTTGCTTTTCATTTTTTTAGTAATCATCCTGCAGTGCCAGTGCATTTAACACTCATCAGTCCTGGCACCAGAACTAAAGGAGGTAAAACCTTTCTTGGGTGGTACTCTCCGACTTCACAAATGAGTGCTGTTTAACGCCCCTTGGTCTTGCAGGGGCTTTGCCTTTCGCTTCCCAGGAACTCTTCATCCCCTTTGGCCTCTTTAAACATACCTTTTTATTGTCACCTTAGACTTCTCTGAGACTAATTTCTAGGGCAGAAAATATCACAATAAAATAAAGCATCAAGCAGATAGAGACTGAGCTGGAATTGTTGAATTATTAGTTCCCAAGTCGATGTGCTGTTCAGGGTGGATGGGCCAGTACTTTAGGTGATGGGAGAAAGGGGTCCAATTTCCCCCTGTCCTTCAGACTTCATGAGAGATCAAATCACTTCAGCGCAAGCATACGTAGGATGTTAATGCCTATAATATCATTTAGGTCTGGTATTTAAGGAGCCAAGTTCAAAATCTAGATCTTGAACATCAGATGTTTCTTAGCCTGGAAGTATCTGTAAAGTCTTAGAAAATTCTTTGTGTCTACAACTCTCAGTTCTGGCAGTATTTTCCTGGTGAATGTTGGGATGCAACATATACAGTTCACACCCATACTCTCAAAGAGTTGGTGTCCTTTGATATTTTGTCTAATGCTCCTGACAATTCTGCACTTGTTCATTTTTTAAGATGTTTCAATCTCATCCATGCAGAGAGCGCCAGTTACCACAAATTCCCTTGTAATTAATCTACAGTGGGATTTGGAATCATAAACATAGGTGCTTAGAGCCACTGTGGGAGCCCTTGGTCACCAAGACATGGATGGGGAGCAGGAAGATACAACACAGTACTTTTGGAGATGTTTGTCTTCCCGGAGTGGCATCTGGAGGCAAGGTGGGATGCCATCAGACATCTAAAATAGCACCGTGTAGCTATGTTTGGTCACTCAAATTGCCTTTCTTTGCACAATAAAGGAAATCAAGGCCTTGATGAAGATTCACATTTTGGCTCAGGAGTCTGGCATCTGAACATTTACTGCAACAGCACTAAATGCTTTTTTAGTCATCTCTCTTGGTGGAGATAACTTTACGAGTTAGCTTATGTGTGAACTAGGTGCCTCCACACTTCACAGAGATGAAAACAAATAACTTGCAGTTTATGAGGTGTTGAGCTATCAAGGAAATATTGGCTGAGTAAATATTGTCATTAAAACAACTGATGTAAGCAGTTCCGTATATGTGTCCAGGATACTTCAGCCCTTCTGAATCCCATGGAATTTGCAGCAGACTCAGTGCTTACTGCAAGATCAGGGCTCAAGTTATGAGCTGTGAAAAATGTATTCACTTTGGAAATTAGTAAACATTCCCTTTTGCTGAATTTGGGAGGAGTAAAAGAGCATTTAATAACAGAAAAAGAGCACGGATGATTCAATTTATAATCCATTTAGGCCTGAATTCCTAAAAATAAAAGGTTTCTATGTAATTTTTGCATTGATCCCTTTGCCAACTCCCTTTCCCCCATTATTTTTGATGTTGGCTAATTTTAACTGGATTTGAAAAAAAAAGGTAGAGCACTCAAGGATGTTTATGTTCCAACTAGTCTAACAGAAATAAATATCAGGATAAAGGAGAAATTTATGACTCCTCTGAGGAAGGCACAGCTCAGTCATTGTAATTTTCTTTCATAACAACCTCCTGGCTAATAAGGCATGCACATAACAGGTTGGCCTCTCCACGTGGACCCAGCTCCAGATGAGTCATAGTCCCTGATTTCTTTTTCCCAGTGGGTGTATTATATGTGCATGTGGACAAGCTGGGGTGAGGAGCGGGACAGGGGTAAGAGACACAATATAAATTCATGTTTCTCTGTTCAGGGAACATTTTATTTTGCTATTGCTTCAACCGGTTACTCTCACATTTACTCCAAAGTTTTCTCTCTTGCTGATTATATGATATATATGATATATATCCACTTATGAACAGTGGATATTTCCCATGATTTAAAATACAAGTCTCCTGTCAAAAATGCAGATCATGCAGGAGCTACTTGGCTTTGAAGGCTTAGTGTTTTTCTAGGTAATAGGATGGTTATTCTTAGTGTTATGTGAATTATCTTTATCATGATATATACCACACATACGTCTATAAAAGAGAAAACTTCTGAAGTCTGAAGTTTTTCAGAGATAGTCAAGGTATTTTAGTTTTTATGACTCATTTCCAGTTGCCAAGATTATAATTCTCAAAATTATCCTGAAGCCATTATGTCTTTCTTCAGATTTATACTTTAGCCAATGAATCTGGATTATAAAATTATATTTATAAAATAAATGTCATGCCTTGCCAGTTATTAATTATAAAAGAATAAAAAATTATGAAAAGTAAATTCTTCATTGTTTTTGACTCTGCTTGATAAAGCACTTGCTCAAATATGAAACCAATGAAGTGGAATGGCACATTATTAGAATTAGTATTAAAAGAATCACCCTTAAATGAAAGTCAAAAAGCTCTCTCTGCACAGTGGAGCAAATGCTGATGATCTGATACCTGAGATTACAGGATTACTAATTTTAAAGATGAATTTTCAAAATCCCTTTAAAATAGACAGCTAGCCTGAGCTGTCTGAAAATGGTTAGAACTATCTCAAAACTCAGTTAAAATGTATGACAAAAAATGGGAATAGCTTCATCAAATGTCATCTAAGATAAATACACCTACCTCCACCAAACATTCTCTACATAAAGTGTTAATAACCTTAAAAGGCTTTTTTTTACACAAGAAGGAGTCATTGTACAGGACCCATGTGGAGCTTACATTACCATCTCCTCCTGCTGAGTTCTGAAATTCAGGACAAAACCCCAAGCACCAGCTCATATTGCTGGAAAGCAGTTGGACTTCATTTCTTGTTTTTATGGTGTGGTTGACCAGGCTATTATGAAGATAGAGGGAATTACCAGAACAGTGAGTGGAATCCAGTGCTGAAACCATCCTATGACAGCAATGGAGAAAATGGAGGTGGTTTTCTTCCAATAGTGCAATTTCCTGGCATACTCACATAAAAGGAAAATCTGGAGTCTGGTCCCAAGTCCCAGGCAGTTTTGGAGTCCCAGATATTGGAATACTCCTTAGCACAGATTAAATTATCTTCCTTGAACACAGTACATTTAGGTATGTAAAAAAAAAGGCAGACGAAAGAGTTATTAACATCTAAAATTTAACATCTAAAAATATTCTGCAGTTAAAGTAGATGAACTCTATATCCTGTGCTTCTTCAAACAGCTACCAGGACAGTGTTAAAGCTGGAAAACCAGAAAAATTCAGCGTTCAGGTCTTCCTCATGCCCCTTGCAATGCTGTGGGCGTTGCAGTAAAAAAACCCTGTGAAACACCTTATAAAAAAAAAAAAAAAAAGAAGTTATATGATTTGCATTCAAAGAATGTTTTCATTATACATTCCGTCATGCTGCTTCCTACTCTTCTTCAGTTCACTTCAGGCCAGGTAGGTTTAATTTTCTCTGTTGACAGAGAAAGGGAGCTAGCCTGTCAAGAATGTGCAAGGTGAATCTCCAGGGAAGGAAATGCAATTATGTTGACTAACATTGTTTTACTTTATTTGGGATAAATATAAAGGCTTCTGATGCCAAAAGACTGCAGCCTAGTTGCGTAAAGATTGAGTATGAATGATAAAAGAAATAGAAGAAAATAGCTGAGGTATATACACCGAGCCTCTGTTTTTCCCAGTTGCTATAGTAATGTTTGGCACCTTTGTTAGTTATTCCAGCAAGCTCTCTCCCACATGTCCCTGGGAGATTTGTCAGTTCAGGAAGACTGAGAACAAAGAGCCTGCCTCGGATCTGGAGATAGACCTCATTAGTTTTGAGGATTAGACACAATACCTAGCATAGAGACGGGTAATCAGCGTATAGGCGTGGAGAGGAATGCCGGGATGCTTTTAATGAGGCCACCCTGCCTGGTGTTCTTCAGCACTGGGAAGGTTGCAAGGCTGGTGGGTGACCCTACTGAAACTGCTATCCTAATAAATGCTCTCCATATCGAAGCCTAGACTAAGTGAGCTCAAAGGCTTCTGCAAATATGGGGGAGTTGCACTGATTTTCAGAGGATCAGAAAAAAAAATGTAAGTACTAAGAAGTTGCTTTTTGCTACCACATCAAGCTTTTGGACCATTTTTGCTCCCAGAAGTGCCATTTCCGGAGAACTTAAGCAGGAGCAGCTCTTTGCTGCAGCTCTTTGCTGGTGTTGGTCCTTTTTACTTTTTCCTTTTCACTGTCAACTAAATCATCAGAGTTTCACTGCTGTTCTTGGAGGGATGAGAAAGAAGTGGCATGCAGTGCTGCCAGTATTCTTGCATGGCTTGTGGTGGAGATTTTTTTTCTTAGTAATCAAGTCTTTGGCTGATTCGGTGAGAATACCGGGTATTTTACAAAAGATAAGGTATGTTTCAGTTTCTCTGTGCTGTACAGAAGCATCCCCCTATCTTGAATCAGACTGCTGAATGCTATCAAAAGCTACAACAGTGACAAAAGAAGGATCTTTTAATTGTTGCTATTGCTTTTAACTTCTAAAAATCCCATTACTGAAGGCTTACAATTTTGGACTCTCTGCCATTGACCATACTCCTTAAATTTGTATTTTTTAAAAGTTCATTGTTAAGTTGACAGGAAGATCAGTGAGGGAAAGATTTTTTGAGACCTCTGCTGTCAGAGCTGGCTGCAGTTTACTCCTTCCCCCCAATCCATGTATATATTTTTTCGTATGTGTACACAGACCTGCCTGGAGTCCTAGTAAACCTCTTGAGAGTGTTCTATCTATAATAATTGCGCTATAACTCTGAATTAATTAACACTGCACATGTGAAAAGGTGAGAAACTGTGAATTCACAAACGACAATTTGTAAATACATCTTTTTTGTTCTTGAGAAGCATGTGCTCATTGGCTAGGAAAGCTACAGGTTTGGTAAAACTTTGATTACTTTGGGCTTCTCCATGAAGGGCCTAACCAAAGGGTTAGGGAGCAGTTCAACTGAGAACAGAGATTTCAGGTAGGGCTTACATTCCTTCTCAGGTGTGGCTAATGGTAACCGTGCACAGGGAATTGGTTTTAAGGATGTAGGTTAGCAGTGAGCTGATTATAAACTGTTTTCAAGAACATATTTGGTGCCTTCATTTCAGATGCAGTCCTCGTAGGACACGTGCATAAGATCCCCAAGTTATTGGTGAAGGAGAACTCTCCAGAGGCCAGCTGGGGACCTACAAATCATATTGGTGATTGCAACCTTAGGTTGCCAACAAGAACTTACTGTAAATTAGTGTAAATTTTAGGTGTGTTCTAATGTATGTTACACATATGTTACAACAAGAAAGCTGAAGTGTTGGGAGGTAGAACTCCATAATCAGACACCTCTACCAAGCCTCCAGTCATTCACAACACTGAACTCTAAAACCAATGCACCTTTTACAAATTATCTTCCAAACTGTGATTTCTGCTTGTTGCACAGCCTGCTTGAAAAAGAAACCCAGTTTGGGGACTGAAATCTTCACATGCATTGAAATCAGCTGGCTCTTTGTTAACACCTGTTTGGAAGCTGGGTTGGGCATGGCTCAGAGAACATTGCAAGAAGCTGCAGGAGAAATGAGGGGTGGTCAGTTATGGAAAGTTATAGGAAGTTTAAGAACAACTGGGAGCTATTAAGCTGGGGCTTGAGAAAGATGGAGGAGGGAGGACAGAGAACTATTGTGGATAATTGGAACTGCAAAGAATTTAAGTACAATGTAGTTGAAAATATTTAATATAGTCTACTGCATTTGGTGTAACTCAACTAGATTGTTCTACAATTTTTTTCTGAACTTTTTAGGAAGCCCATGTAATCTGGAGGGCTGTGCATTTGTTCAGCAGAGCTCAATAATACAGAATGGGTCGTTTGACTGAAATGAGATTTGATGTTCTACTTAGGCCTTTCCCTAGAAAGGTGGTGACAGCAAAAGGCTCATTTTGTTGCCCAAACTAATATTGTTTGTATAAGATGGAAACAAATGTGAAGGAATGATATTACCCCACTCCAAAATTAGAATCCAGTTAAGAAACTGGCAAAACACTTACTGGCAGGAACAAATGTTCTCATATAAAAAAGAACATGAAAAATTATTTTTCATTTTAGTTCAGATGAATTTTAAATACATTTTTATTGTTGCATTTTGTTGCATCTTTAACTTGAAGCTTTATAATAGAACTCCTGTACTTAATAGAGAAATTTCATTGTAGGTCAAAAGGTACAATTATCTGAAATTATCTTGAAATTGGTTTTCATTAATTTTAATGAGAACTGAACATCAGTTGCCTCTGTAAGTCTTGCCTGAAGCTTGGTTATCTTTATCCTATGCATTTTCTTCTTGAGTATACTAAACTTTTTTGAATTTCCAGGCAAAAGTCACCACTTTTCAGTTGTTGCTATTTTCCTACTGTTATCATTACCTGCCTTTTTTTGTTGTTGTTGTTTGTTTGCTTGTTTTGTGTTCCTTACCTGCATGCCAGAAAAGACTGTATTGTATCAGACTTTGAAGGGAAAAAACATGGATCTCAGATTTTATGATAAATATTCTACTGCATTGCCAGCACGTTTTTCATTCACTTAATCTTTCTTCATTTCTTCTTTATGAGGATGCCAGATTGCTAGATACCAAATTATATGTTGATCCCATTGGCTCCAGAAAATTCCTTTTCTAGAATTTGCCATTCCACTGTACTAGCAATAAACTGGCAGATTTCAGGTCAAGCATGTTCTATTGCCTGCTTTAGAGCTTTTCTATGTTTCTTCACAGACATCTGGGCTACTGGCTTAATGAGAGAGACATTGAACTTACTGTCATAGTAATCACAGGAGACTTTAAAAATTATTTTGGTGATGATGTAGTCCAGCCTTTCCTTTACTGAACACTCAAGGCCACTTTGAATATATTTTTCTCATTCACTTTTCCAATGTATTGCTTTATCTTCGCTAAGTTTATACAATTCATAGTGTAATTTCCACCATCCACCAGGCCTCAGATGTTTATTTCTCTGCAGTTTTACATGGGATGTAACGATGGCTCCAAGCTGTGATTTAAGCAGTATGATCCAACTAGAAAATGGGGTTTTTCTTTCACTTTAGTACATACATGGGTTTGTTTACTCAATACCACATAAACTGCACGCAAGCAAAACTTAATTAGATGCTCTGCCAGGAAAATCCTGTGAGAAGAGAAGAATGGAGAACAGCTGGTTCTGTCAGCTGTTGCAGGTCTCAGACCTACAAAGGTAAGAGAAGTGCTCCTGGCTTATTCCCACTAAGAGAGGAAATAGGGGAACAAGCATGGATCTTTCACCCAGGTTAGCTTATTTAATAAGACGGAGGGAAGACAAGCTTATTTAGTGGTAAGTCAACTTGAAGTTCATGTGCTGGGTCTAAATCCCTTCCAGTTTCATTATATCAATAGACTTCTGAGCACAGAATTTCTCCTACACCAAGGACATTTAAGTTTTAAAGAAGATTTTCTTAACACAAGTACATACATTTTATTGGGCTTCTTATTGTTCATGCGGTCCTAAAACATGTTGTATTCTGGGGTGCCCAAGTCTTGACCCTTCTGCTTTACAGTTTGATGACTTTGTAAGAGCTGTTTACATTGCAAACCTCCCCTTCCTCTCCTCCCCCAACACTCACAAAGGCAGCTGCTACTTTGACTTGCTTTTTCCATGCGTACAGGTTGTTGCTGCTATACCCTGCGTGGAGAACCGTCACTTGGTTCGTAGTATGTGGCACTTGATCAGGTTTGTGATGTTGTGGAACTTGGAATAAGCTGGAGTATCACTGGCTGAGCTTTGTCACGAAGGCAATTTGTCACCTGTGAAATACTCCAACTTTCTCTCCCATCCCAATTCACCATTCACTTGCACACGAGTATTCTTTATTCATCACCTAAAGGAAGACATCCTGTTCTTCTTGCTTCACCCACTTCTTCCAGTACAATAGAATATGAGAAAAACATAGAAATAGGATATGGCAAAAGAGCTTTCTCCTTCCCCCCATCCCCTATAGAATTAGCATTAGATTCAAGAGACCAGTAAGTGCTGTTTATCAGTGAGAAAACAAGTGATTAAAACTACGTCAGCTCAGGTGCAGTAATGTAAATAAATATGATACCACGCTGGGCTGCTGTAGAAGATGAGGCTGGCAGAGCTGCAAAGCAAACGCCTTGTATGGAGAGACCGGCTGTTGCTCGGGTGAACCTGAGGATGACATCTGAGAACATCCAATGCAAACAGGCTATGGTGGTCCAAAACCGATTTACTTTGTAGCTTGCCTCATTCCTCAGTCAGTCCTATTGTACTTGCATCCCATTTTGGTTGTGACAAGCAGCCCCTGCTTGGCAAGCCTTTGGTAATGATTTTTTTTCTCCTATGTGTCTGTACAACTGTCTTGCAAGGTTTTACATGGTTCTGCAATGTGACAAACATCTTAATATCTGCAGAACAGTGCTTCCAGTCCTGGCATACATTTGTTGTGTCCATAATGTCAATAAGGACAAACTTCTTGCGTGCAATAAGGTGACTATGTGACTATGAGTCTTGATTAACCCTCAAACACAAAGAAGTGAGAAGTCCATAAAAATGTGATCTTGCGCTTAGTTATTGTCTCTCAGGTATTTAGGTGTTTTGGAGAAAATGGTTAGGGAGGTGAAAACTGGACTTCTTTCAGATTTTCTAAAAAAGTCGCTAGCTGACATCCCATTTAGCAATCAAATACTGTATTCACATATAGTGGCAGCATAACAGTTGCTGCGAATTTTCTATTTATGGCCATATGTATTTATAATGCCAAGCATAATTTATATCCTTGCGTTTTGCATATTTAAGAGAAAATTAAGTTGACAAAGCCTATGAAAAAAAGTCTCAATCAAACTGTGTTTCCGTGTTGGTAGAATAGCTCTTGAGGAGACAGAATGTTCCCAGAAGATGCTAAAACAAACATGCAAACAGAACTCTAAATTAGGACCAAGGCAAGAGTTCAAGAGCTTTATTTTCTTTCTGAGAAAGGCAGCAAAACTGTTTGCTTCAAAGATACAGATCAAAAAAATCCAGAAAGTTACATTGCCTTGCGGAATCGCTGCCTGAAACGTTATACTAAATATGTTGGAATACAAGCTTGAGGTCTCATTCAGCGTAAGCATTTTGCTGTACGGATAAAAGAGAAGGCCAACCCTCACGTATCAGTAGAAATAAAGCAAGAAAGTTTAGACGTGGAAGAAATGTCAATATTAATTGGCACCAACTGGCCTAACTTCAGCTTCAGTCAATGACATTAAGCAAATACAATACAAAGGATGCTAGTGTGGTTTTAGATGATGCTGGCTGAGTTGACTTTGTGGCAGCAGCTCTTGAAAACACAGCAACTCTACATTGTGTGTGCGTATATATGTATGCATGTAAGTATTTTGGAACCTGTCGATTAAGCTGAGCACAGAATCAGTTTTCATGATCTGGTTTAGAGATTAGGGATACACTAGCAATTTTAACCCTGCGAGTTGTCCCTGCCCATGGCAGGGGGGATGGAACTCAATGATCTTCAAGGTCCCTTCCGACTCTAACCATTCTATGATTCTATGATTTTAAGTATATTTCTGCACTCACAAGCTTCACAAACATATATAGGAAAGAAAGGTTTAGAAAAATACTGGGAAGGAATGCATCGGTGAGGTCTAATACCATCTATAAAAGAGGGTCATAAAACAGCTGCTGAAGCGTGTTCATACTTGTTGTATATGACCAAAAGCATGTGTACAGTGATTAATCAAAGTCAGGCTATTTGGCACAAAACTGAGCACAGCTGTGCTGACCACACAAGCCATTTCTCAAGACCTGAGCTTTGTGAACAGCTTATTGAGGGTCACATACTCCTGCCTTTCCCAACTGATTCTCATCAAAGAATCAGCCCCAAGCTGACCTAATTAAATGTCTACAGTGGGAGGCTGCTGCCTTCTGAGATGTATCTTGAATGAGCTCCTGGAGGAAATGATTAATCCTGTCTGAAAGCAGAATACTGTGCAACATTCATTGATTTGTCAATGCTTTCCTATAGTAATGTGGGTTTTTTGAGGCACAGCAGAAAACATAATGGGAAGGTTCTGGAGAACATTGATGTTTGAGTAGAAGGTGGCTACAATCAGTGTTGGTGCTTCTACCAGCAAAACCACTGATCCCCCCAGATCACAGCATGGTCCCTTAGAACAAATCTCTTTACCCTGTCCAGGATGCTTTCAGTTTATCTGTGGTTACTACAAGCAAAAAAGGTGGACATTCAGTTGGAGGGATAATTATATCTTCAAGCCCAAAACATCATTTGTCAATGCTCTCACACGGAACTTCCATGTAAAAAACCATTTGTTGTAGTCTGGGACAAATGAAAAGCAAACTAAACATTTCCCCCCTATTTTAAAATGAAAATAATCATTGCCAGGATATAATTAATTTGATTCATTCTTGTTGACATTTGGATGAATACTCTTTTCAAAAAGTAATCACAGTGCTCATCCTTTCTTTTTAGGAACACATACAGTAGCCCTTGTTTATTTTTAAGTAAAGATTTACTAACAAGTTTTGAAACTTCTCAAGCACCATCAGTGCTGTGACAGTGTTTGGCTCTGTTCAGCTGGCCAAAAAGAAGTAAAGTAATTCTTCCTTTCCCTTTCACCTACTATGCTGCTAAATCCTAAATCAAGAAATGGGGGAGAAGTGCTTAAGCGAGCATCTAATCTAACAGGTACTTTTCTGAGTCTCGGTAGCTATTAACATTACTCAAATTCTGGGATGAAGCAGTCATCTGACCACTTTGTGCTGCTAATTCTGAGCAGTAAAGTCACTGTACTTGAACTGGTTTACTCCTTCTGTAGCTATTGTCACTTTTCTGAAAAGAGAAGGAAACAGCAAATTTGTCTGGTAGGAGGAGGAGGGGGAGGAAAAGAAAAGAGCTGCCATTTCCTTCATCTTGAAGTAGCTGTTGGTGCAGTTGTTCAGTTGCACACCCCCTAAAGCTGTCTCTGGACATGGGTGTAGCCAAGTGCCATTGAGTGCTTGTGTTTTGTGGTAGAAACTGTTGTGGTGCTTTGTGACAAACTTGATTATTAACTTAAGGAGAGTTAGCTGCAGTTGTCTGGATGGAAATGATGGGCTCTTTGAAGAGCCCTTTGTGAGAGGTACCGTAGGTGACCTAAGTGATGTCTGAACGACAGATTCCTATGAAACTGCTGACAGAAAACTGCTGCACTGCAGGTGATGCTTAACTAACTCTAATAGACCATTCCCTCAACGGCTTTCTTTAGTGAGTTTTGAATTTTGAATGGCAAATGACCTACATTTCTGCTTCTTCATGCTGAAAGGTGAGCTTGTGGTCATTCCTGAGGGCTGATGTGAAGAGTGTAAAAGCTACTTGCTCCGGTTTTCCATTAAATCTGTCAGAGCTGCCACCTCTCTTTTGTGACCTGACAAAACAGGTTTTTGAGTTCACTGGAGAATGCACTCTGGAAGGCTTATAGACCATCAGCTTGATGTACAGGACAGCGGGGGGCTGCTGTGCGAGCTCTGTGTGGCCAGGTGGAGATGGGTGCACTCACCTCTGAGCCACCTCGTGTGGTGGGTGCATGCTGTGTGACAGACTACACCTGGAACTTCAGTGGTAGGTGGCTTGTTGCAGAGTCATTTGGACACAGTAGAGGATGGATTGTGACCTGGTAGGATTAGAAGTAACTTCTGGGCTTCTCTGTGTGATGTACAACTGCAGAGCAACCATGCAGGCTGCTTGCATCCTGACCAACTGCACACTTGCATGCAGTGAGGTTAGACAGGCTTACTGCTCTCTGGTGGACATCTTCTGTGCAGGAACAAACAAGCTGGTGCCTCTAAATCTTATGGGTGCAAAACCAACTCTCCTCGCTTCTTCCATGTCCCTGAGGACAGAGTTTGTAACTGTGAATGTGGCCATAAGGTGGAATAGTCAAAGCCTCTTTAAAATTTTGTCCTATTTCTGCTGGGCACAAGACTAAAAAAAAAAAAAAAATTGAAAGACTTGCTTTTTATAAACTCACTAGAACAAATAAAACTCACTTTTTTGTTTAAAAAGGCTGTGGGACAAGTGAGAAATAAATGCGCACACACACTTACCTGTCTCTCCAGTTAACTAGATAAGGAAATCTGTGTGGTAACACAAAATGTTTTCATCAAGTGACAATAACCTTAGCTAGCCTGGATTATAATGATAGGCATCTACACAGGCTCTACTATATGTGGCCTAAGCAATGTAAATGCCAAGTATGCTGAAAATATATCCATGATTTATAGGGAAAGATGCATTAAAATTGTCATGGCACTTCATTGCGTGAACTTGTCACTCAGACTGTTGTGACAATACAAAAAAAAAGAAATATAGAATAGTTATATATCTCTGCTTTTTAGATTTTTATTTCCCTTCTTTTTTTCCTTTTGGCCAAAGTTTGCTCCTTTTAATACCTGACTGATTCATGTGGCAAATCTTCAGATTTAACACCATCTTACCATGACTAAACTGCTACACCATTTTAATATAAGGAAGTTTTTCTATTAATACTGATTGATGTATTGCTATTATTTTCCTATATTTCATTTGCTCCCTTTCGCTTTTACGTTACTTTCACTCTTAGAACATGGTGTGTCTGTTTAATATTTGATATTCAGAGGAATTATATGCGTTACTTTGGCTTGGTATTTACAAGGATTATTCTGATATAGAAAGCAGAAGCTGGGTACAACAGGCCTATTTGCTGTCTGTCTCATTGTGTTAGTTCTTACTGGATTTAATTTTCCATTAACGTGCCCTTCTTTTATTACTTACAACTTACCCTTGTATTTGGGAAGTTTTCCTCCAGCTGTTACTAGTTATATCCACCTTAGTACCCACCAGGGCTAGTGTTAAGGATAGTCTATTTCTATTTTATCCAGTCTTACAATAGAGTAAAAGTAATCATTCTTAACCCAGCAATTCCTCCCGGAATAGACAAATTGAGAGTTATTCTTGACGGTTTCCATTCTATGTAATTTTAAAATTCCCATCTGGCCACATAGAACAAGAAGCAGAAAGTAGATATGTTTGAAAGATTTCCCAGTTGCCTGATAAAATATGTGAATTGCTACCTCCAGAGCATCTACGGGAACAGGGTGCAAAAGGAGTTCTCAGGTTGTTTCATTGGAGGCAGACTGTGACAAACTTCCACCCCAATCAAGGCATCCACCACCCCTAGGTTTGCCATCGTCCCAGGCTCTGGGACCCTTTAGCCTGGAGAAGAGGAGGCTGAGGGGAGACCTTGTTAATGCATATAAGTATCTGAAGGGTGGGTTGAAGGAGAAGATGAAGCTGGACTCTTTTCAGTGGTTCCCAGTGGCAGGACGAGGGGCAACGGCAAAAGGTGGAACATGGGAAATTCCATTCAAACATGAGAAAAAACTTCTTTACGGTGAGAGTGACAGAGCAGTGGAACAGGCTGTCCAGGGTGGGTGTGGAGTCCCCTTCTCTGGAGATCTTCAAGAGCTGCCTGGATGCAGTCCTGAGTGCTGTGCTCTGGGCAATCCTGCTTTAGCAGGGGAGTTGGACTGGATGATCTCTAGAGGTCCCTTCCAACTCTCACAATTCCATGAAACAGAAACTAAACATCACTGCATTTTTGAGGCAGCGTGCTCCAAGAGTACAGTGAGCCTGAGTCTGTGGAGTACATCCCTGTCTCTGAACTGAGGGAAACTTGTTTTGGCTTGTGCAACTGTAAGGTTTTATGAGGTTTTTCTGTCCATGGAATGTTTGCATCAGAGTGGCTGCGGGCTGGGAGGCCACCGTGCTGTGCGTTTCCACTTGGGTGCTGTGGCCCTTGGCTTCTTCTTTGGCACGGGCAGAGGGCACAAATCCCACTAAAGCCCTCTTTTGAAAAGCCTTATGGGCTTTGGTGGGTTGCCAAAAGCATTAAAAGAAAAGATTACTAATCCTGGCCAATTTGCATTAGACTTTTCAGAGCTTGTCTCTGATCCTGGTGAGAAAACATGGGAATTAAAACTACAGAACATTTACCTCTCCTTCATAGCACAGCCTCTAGACAAAACTGCCCAAAATGATTATTTTCCTAGGGAACCCTTTCTCCATTGTCTGTGCAGAGGGAATCGTTCTCTCACAGCAAGCGCTGTCCCGAATGTGGGATGCTCAGCACCGCTCACTACACTGTTCCATGCCAAAATCTTCTCTGAAGACAGAATTGGGAGCTTTACTAGGTGATCAGCCTCATCAGGTTGGTCACCAGCAGTCTGGTATGACAGTGCTTTAGATGAGTCAATTTTCCCAGTTACCGAACTTGATTTCTCCAAGGTGGCGAGTAAACTCCATTTTACAGCTGAGCTGTAAACACCCACCCAACCTCAAATGCTTACAGGTGGTTGTCACCAAACATGTAGTAGCTGGACCACACATTTGTCTTGTGGGAAATGTGTCTGAAATTCCTTGATGCAGAAGAGATGAAACTGGGACAAGGGGACTTTTGTGGGGATGGCAGGAGACATCTCCATGAGAGAAATTTTTCCTTTTTGTTGTCAGTGATATTCGAGACCCAAAATCAAATGAAGCACCTGAACACCTCAAAGAAAAGGTTCAGGGTTCTTTAGTATAGAGCTAGCATTATATTTTTGTCTCGTGTTTTGTTTTCTGAAATTTTAAATTGGTTTGATTGAAAACTTCTGGGGATGAAAAGGAATGAGGGGAAGAGGAAAGTGGGAACTGGCCTGAGAAATTTTGACATAGTGCTTGGCTCAAATTATTTAACTTTCATAATGTTTCATAGGCAAATAGAAACACATCTTCAATTGAAGATCTCAGTAAAAGATAACAGTTATTACCCCCCTCTCTCACAAAAAAGAAAAGGTCAGTCAGGGTGGGTTTACTTTCCAATGAGTTAAGAGTGAAGATCACGATAAGGATTTTGTAGCAATTAAAAAAATCACTGACTTACCTAATTGTTTCTTGATTGTGCTGGGTAGTTTTCTGCTTGACTTAGTTGTCAAATGTTTGAGGCTGTGCTCCTTCGCTTGCTCTGTAAGTGACCTTGTCAGAGTATTTTGGTTGTCACCTTCATATCAGTGCCCAGGCTTCAGGCAGGAGCTAAGTGCATCTGTGTTGTTTTAATGTGATTTGTTCTTAAAGATTCACACAGACTACGTGTGAAAGGCACTTGTGGCTCCTTTTGTTTGAGATGTGGTGGTACTGCGGTCTCTTGTATGCAGTAACTTATTACTTTGGTTAATGCTAAAAAACATCTGAAGTGGATCAGGTGAACTTCTAGAGTCTTGAATAACTTGCTGGAGAGAATGGTAAAAGATATACAAGCTGATTAAAAAAAAAAATAAAAAAAAAATTGGATTATATTGGATGAGAAGCTCCACATGACCCGGCAGTGTGCACTGGCAGCCCAGAAAGCCAACCGTGTCCTGGGCTGCATCAAAAGAAGCGTGACCAGCAGGGCATGGGAGGTGATTCTGCCCCTCTACACTGCACTTGTGAGACCCCACTGGACACAGTGCTGTGTCCAGCTCTGGAGTCCTCAACAGAGAAAGGACATAGAACTGTTGGAACAGGTCCAGCGGAGGGCCACGAAGATGATCAGAGGGCTGNCTGTGATGGTGGTGAGACACTGGAACAGGTTGTCCAGAGAAGTTGTGGATGCCCCATCCCTGGAAGTATTTAAGGCCAGGCTGGATGGGGCTTTGAGCAACCTGGTCTAGTGGGTGGTGTCCCTGCTCATGATAGGGGGTTGGAACTGGATGATCTTTAAGGTCCCTTCCAACTCTAACCATTCTATGATTCTATATCCAAGGCAGATGTAAGGTTTATTAGCTTGGATGTAATGCTGTGCAATGGTTGTTTTTCTGACGCTGAATTAATTTATGCTGAGCAAATTTGGATTCTTATGTGCTGTATTTGTTAGCCATTGTGGATGTCTGTGTGACTGTGCTGTAGAGATGCTTCATCTTCAAGAAGCTCCTGTAAGGACTTGGGTGAAAAATGCAGGATGGAAGTCTTCAAAAATGTTTAAGTGGACACCAGCTTCTCTCTAGCAAGCTAAGAAAAGCCTTCTGATTCATGACAAATCTTGTATCTCTAAACCCTCCACTGGAGCTGTGTTTTGCCAGTTGGATAACCTCCCCATGTTACAAAAAACTGCAGCTGTATCTGTCCTCCAAAGGTCTTGTCACTCTCTTTTCATATCAAAGAACTTTTACCTGGTACTTCTGAATCTGATGAATTGAAACTTCCCTTTGGAAATGGCAGTCTAGCACCACACTAGGCGTTTTGTACTTTGGTTTAAGTTGCCAGGTTTCTGTCAGTCAGTCTATTCAGATTTTGGCAATTTGAGGGTGAACAGGCGTGCATGTACACACACACGTTTTCTCTGAGATATTATTATCAAGAACACAAAGGATTTATTGCAGCATTCCTGCTTGATTGGTAAACAAGTTTGTTCTGGCTATAGGCTTGAATCCCATCCAACTTTTTTTGTTTACAGAAATGATCTCCCACCTTCCGCTTTGGCACTCATTTAACATTACTTTCCTTCAGCTATTGATATCTGTCATTGTATAAATGTCACTGTGTTTTCATTTGTCTTCCTGAAATACAAGACACTGCTCTACATTCATTCTATTAAATCAAGTGAGGTTCATAAAATCTCTGATCAGGTGCTGAAACTACCAGTCAACCCAGTGGGGTATAAACAGGTACCTCCTCTCACCTGATGGGCCCTGTGAATTGGTTGAAAGCACAAACTCAGAAGGCCTGGAAAAACCTTACCACTTTCTTCCTAGTGCTCCCATGGTTACATTGAGCCACTCTTACCATGAGGAAAGCCTGGGATGATGCCCACCAGCACAGTACAAGAACCAGTTGAAACTTGCACGTGCTGAGTTACTTGTGGAAAAACTACACTGCGATGTGAGACCCACTGCACTGATATGGCTGGACCATGCCCTAGCTCTCCCCCAGCCTAAGCTTGTGTTGGTTTTTTTTCCCAGAAAAACAGCAATTGGAGGATGTCTGGGTTCCATCCTAGACCAAAGAAGGTGAGTCTGGAGCATGTGGAATGCTGGGATGTGATCCTGGCTTTCTGAGTTCCTGCTGCTGCGTGTTGCCTGCTACAACATCTACTGACAAGGTGCCTGGATTTTAAATGTAGTAGTCCAGGGAAAGGCTGTTATCTTGCTCTCACTATATGAACTTGTCTCAGAGTGAAAAATGTGAAATATGAGTAAAGAAGGGTCAGTTGGTACCAATACTGCAGGACCTGTTTTGTATTTTAAGCATCTGGGAGTTCTCTGGCAATTAGGCAGTGGTTGAAGAACTTAAATGTAAGCCTTAAGCACTGAGTAAGGGCACCTACTTCACTCCTCCCAAGTTAGTCCCAAATGACAGCTTCCCTCCCATTCCCCTGGGATAACTATGAATACAGTGGAGATGAGATCAGGGCATTAGAGACATCAGTGCGCTGCAGGATAATTGAGCTTGACCACAACAAAAGCAACGTGATTACCTTAGAGCTGAGAAGCTAATACACAGGGGAGAACTAGATGTATTTAAAAATAATACAGTATAATGTTAAAGAAAAGTACATGACGTTAAAAAAGATTGACTTAAAAATAAATCCCTCAGACTTCCAACCTCTGAAGTTTATTAAAGCAAATTGAATTGCACTGGAGCCTGTACCCTGATCATCCTGCAGTAAATCAAATGTTAGCAACAGAGACCGAGGCTGACCATCTGGTTCATTTTGCCCAGTGCCTTGCTATCCCAGGCAATCCCCTTATACATGTCATTTAAAGCACTGATCAAGTATCATGTTAAAACTGACCGCAGAGCTGTTCCCCTCTTAGTTCAGGCAAAAGGGTCCCCTGGAGCATCGCTGCGCAGCAGCATCAGCCACCTTCTATTTCCCAGTTTCTAGTCCTGAGGAGTTTACTTGCCTTTGTTCTTGAACCACCTGTAGTGTCTTGGTTTATAGCAGCTGTCTAATACCTCCGTGGTTTACAGTCTTCCTCTGAGACGTGCCGTTTCTTCTTGCAGCCCTTTTCTGCACCTATTCAAGCTGGCTTTCATCTATATGAGCGTAGCTGACTCAAATTGCACAGAATATGACTGTATTTATGTTTATACATTGGTAGCTGGTGATTGAGACCAGGAAATAGCAATCTGATGTCAAGCATAACTTTATTCAAAGTATTTATAGCAGTCACATTTATTTCTTATTATCACTTTCCAGTGAAAATGCTCAATTTCAGCTTTGACTGTAGCATATTTACTGCAGGAGAAAGAAATAATTCAGTTGGTATTTCTAAAAATATAATTAGTTGATGAGTCAGAGAAGAATGTCATTTTCCTAAATGCTAAGGCTTGAAGATTGTGATTATCATGATCAGCGTGTCTGACCTGTGACTCTGTCGTGTCTTAGGACTCTGCCTGGTAATTCTTGCGTCAGTTTGTAACTAAGCTTGGAAGATTGTTCAGACAAGATGGAATAAAGGGCTCAAACCACATTCTTGAGATTTGTTGAATGTTATTTCACCCGGCACAAACAAACGGTACACCCCACAAACAACCTGGTGAGTCATCATTTTCATTTAAAAATTTAAGGCAATTAACAATTAGTAATGGGCTATTTTCTGATAACTCGGTATATGTTTTTAGAACGCCATATACATAACTGTGAAGCGCTATATGTGTGTGGATATATGTGTATAAGACAATGGAACATACTTCTATTTATGGGAATCCAAGTCTTACCGAGAACCTGTACCAGTCATGTGAAATGTGAAAATAGAAAAGGAGCCAGCTGGGATAAAATGAAAAGGCATAAACTATTCAAGCTCCAGACTGCAATAAAATCTGCCATGAAAAAAGAAACTGAAAAACAAAAATGAACACCACGTAGAGCAAAAGATCAATATTTTATTGACTAGAAAACAGACCACTATGTACTTGTTGGTCAGTCATTATCCATATTGATTTTATTCCACTGCAGTTCAGCTCTGGCTTAGCTATGCACACATCTTCCTTTTTTTTTCTCCTTTCTTTTATCTTTTTTTTTTCTCCTCATTTTTCTACCTAGAGTAATGGTTGGCTTCAGTATGAATAAAGCCCACTCAAGTCAGCCAAATAACTCTACGCGCTTAAGGTCAGGCTAAAAGAGAACGTACAACTTTTAGACATGCGAGATGAGGAGTGAAATGGTGCTGAGCAGTGCAGAATCTGCCATCCATTGGTATCACTGCCCCATGCACACCATCCAGTACAGGCACTCTTAAACACAGATCAGGCCATTGTGACATGCAGTATGGAAGAAATAAGAAGAGAAATGCTTGTAAGTCAGCTCTAGGTGACCTTTAATAATAGACATTTGAGCACTGAAGCTCTGCAAGCAGATATAACCTTCTCAAAGCCAGCTGCCTAGAAATTAATACCTTGTACTACAAGCGAGGACTGGCGAGCTTGCAATGGCAACATGACGATTCTTGACATAACGCTGGCAAACGCGTGTGGCACATGGGAAAACGAATCATGGATTGGTGCTGAAGAGCTTATAGCACACTATAGACAAGCAGGCGTTTACAAGGAAAGGGGCAGGCTGTGGATCGAAGACCTAGCAGGGTAGAAATAGTAAGGTCATTAACAGGGTTTTGTTTGCTGGCAAATGGGCTCTGAGGGGAGGAAAGTACAAAGTTAAAGGGACAAGTATCAGTTGGCTCTTGTCTCTACTAATAAAACGAATATAGTTTATGCATGTATTAGAAGGTTTAGTGAATTCAATGGAGACACTGTCTTAAAGTATACTAGCGATTGGAAAGCACCACCCAAGCTTGGGCAATCCTTACCTCTTACAGTAGCTCAAAATATGGGTTTATTTATGTTCTAAAGCAGTTATGCCTAAAAGATTAAGTACAGCTAGCCAATCTGGGGAGAGGACATGTCACTAATTTTTTTTTATGATTAAAGACTATGTTTCTGAGGAGCAATCTCAGGAGGGAGAGGAAAATTATTTTCTTTCACAGAATCACAGAATGATATTGGGTTGGAAGGGCCCTCTGGAGATTGTCTAGTCCAGCCCCTCTGCCAAAGCAGGTCCTTTTAGAGCAGGTTGCACAGGAACATGTCCAGGTGGGTTTTGAATGTCTCCAGAGACAGAGACTCCACCACCTCTCTGGGAAGCCCGTTCCAAGTGCTCTGCCACCCTCAAAGTGGAGAAGTTCCTTCTCATGGTTAGATGGAACAAGTTTGCGCACCTTTCCTCTTGTCCTCTCACTGGGTACCACTGAAAAAAGACTGGCACCTTCCTTTTGACACCCACCCTTTAAGTATTTACAGGCATTGATCAGATCACCCTTTAGTCTTCCCTTCTCCAGACTAAAAGGACACAAGTCCCTCAGCCTTTTCTCTTAAGAGAGATGCTCCAAGCATCCTCACCATCTTTGTGGTCCTCTGGTCTCCCTTTATCTGACCCTGGAATAGGCCTCTCTGACTCTGTGGCCCGCTGTGTAGAAGTACCTCCTCCCACTTTCTACCTGCTCGGTCAGTAGCTTTTTTTTTTTTTCCTGAAGCATGGGAAGAGTTCATATTTGCAAGTTGTTCTCATCAGTGTTATGAACCAACAGAAAAATGCATGTGTCCAGCTTTCTACGCCAAGGTCTGCATCTGTGAAGCTGTGCTGATGCCTCATCAGTAGTCATGTACCTTATGGACTTCTCACAGTCCTCCTTGTTCATGGGAGACGAGATCTACATTTTTAAGCTTCTAACAGCAGAGAGCAGTGTGTTACAACGAGAAACAGTTAGGTTCAAAATATGAACGAATCTTTTCTGCATTATTTCCTTAACCAGTATGGGGCTGTTTACATTTTTTTCCTAAGCTGTTAAGAACTATGATAGAATGAAACTGCTGTTGGAAAGTTACTTGAGAGGCTAAATAACCGTTACACTTTTAAGATTATTTTCTTACTGCAGAGTAATGAAGTACATGGTTACAGAGTGGGAATAATGCAGCTGTACAGGTCTCCACAGAACTATGAGCCACATTTGTGGCAAAGGACATCATCCTGCCGAGTGAGGAATCCTTGGCCCACCAGCGAGACAGAGCATTTCGCACAGTTAAAGCATTCCCCGTGCCACTGCCGCTCTTCGAACGAGATAAATTTGGGACCTCCGAGAGCTGAAAGAGATTATGAGAAAGAAGATGTGAATCTAATAATTCTGGTAATGGTTCAGAAATGCAACAGATTGTTTTCTGGTGTGCGGTCAGGTTGTCATTCAAATAGCAACCAAATAAATGAGCAAAAAATGAAATATTGTTTGTTGGCTGAATTGAAAAAAACTTTAATATTAAATACAATAAGAAATATTTTAAGCAAAGCCCCAAGTTACCTGCTTGGTTTTATAAACCATTATGAGCTCTGAACAGAGTAAGTTTATCAGATTGTCTATTCAGAAAATTTGCTGATCTTCCCAACAAACTCTCATAAAAAGTACTTGCAATGTGTGGATAAGTATAGTTTCTATATGTCACTAAGTGAAATTTAATTATTTCCACGTGAGTTTCTGGTGGAGGTTTGTTATCTTTTTTTCTTAGTGTTTGGTTTTTTGGTTTTTTTTTTTTTTTTAATTATTATTTTAGTTGTGGTGGGGTTTTTTGGACTTTTTTTGTTTTTGTTGTGTTTAGTTTTGTTTTCTCCTTGTTTTCTACAACTTTGCCCATTTGATAGGGTATTCATCATTTTATTTATCCACTGACACATACAGCATGTGCCTGTAGCAATCAGTACCCTTCCAGGGTTGAGCCCACATGTAGCAGGATTGCGATGCAGAACACCAGCAAACGCTCTCAGAAAACTTCAGTGATCCCAGACTACATGCCTAATTAGAAATCATCTAAGTACACAAGGATGCGTGCAATAGAGCTTTGTTGCCTCTGGCAAGCTCTCCAATCTGACAGGCGTGCTCCAGCAGCGGGCAGTTAATTCGTGTCCAATTTGATCACATTTGCACTTAAAACTGAAGAAATTACACACACTAGAGACTTCTGTGCACTGTGCCAAAACCTACCTTTTCATATATTCTTAGGGAAAAATTTTAGTGCAGAAAGCACTAAATCAAACAGTGGAGGAGCTCCTTTTGGCAAATGAACCAGCCCCTCAGCAGTCGGGGAACACGTGTGATCAGTAAGTCCTAGCAAGACATGTTACATACGATGGAGAGTGGGTCTCTCTAGGAATTAACTCCCAAATTTTTTCATTACAACAGGACTGTTTTTAATGCTGTTTTCTATACTAAAGGTCTGATTTGAGAGAAGGCTCATGGCTCATCAGTGTCTAGACCCTTCTAGAACATGAGACTCACCTGTAATAGGTTTCTTGCAAGTAGCACATTTCTTAGCATAGAGTTTGCTGAAACAGTCTACACAGAATGGGTAGTCATCTTTGGAAATAAACCTTTGTCCAGACAGCTGGATTTTACACTCAGCACACACGAAGCATTCTTTATGCCAAGGCTGGTCATGGTAGGTCACTCCCCCAGAAGTTATCACCTAATGTATGGACAAAAAGAACAGAGCAATGAAACAAAGGAGTGAATCTTGAAGGATTATCCGGTCCTTAATAAGTCCTTCCACTTGTTTTTTCTCTTTCCATATGCACAAGAGAAGAGAGTATGGTCCCGGCAACTGTTTTTCACCTGGAATATCAACTTGACTGACTGCAGTTGAGCTGAATGTGACAATGGTTTGTTATTCTCTGTACTCTCTGTTTTCTTTCATAGGTAACCTCATGGTTTGTAATAAACAGGTTAGCTTGTTCTAATTTTTTTCTGTTATACATGTGAATAAAAGCTTAGCATCAAACATGCTCTCAGAAGAGTAATTCTTAGTGATGGACAACGAAGGAGAGAACCAACCCTGAGGTTATGGCTAATCCCCAACTGGAACAGGCATTTTTCTGTCTCACAAATGAAACAGTATTTTAAGTAGGAAGGAATGGACAGTAAAGAAGTGAGACAGAAATGAGACCAAAAGAAGAAATAAAATGATGTTAACCAGTGTCGTGTCATCAAACTTCTCATTCCCTACAACTCACTCACAGCTCTCCACTGATTATTTCTAATGAGGGAAATTTCCAGTTGCTCTGTAGCTTCCATATGTGTGGTAAAGAGCTGGTTTCATAGAATTTGTGACAGACTGTATATAAAAATCTCTGCAGAGATAAAGATGAGCTGTAAAATAGCATTTTTAACTGTAAAGTCTCATGCACAACAGTGAATGAATTAATGAATGAATGATTATAGTTGGAACATAAGGAGAAAAAGTTGGAGAAATTTAATTAAGTAAAAATAGTGTCACCATCAGATTTCCCTGGGAAATACAGTTTCAGGGAACTAAAGAATAATACTGGATGATGTCAGGCAATAAAAAAAATTAAATAGTTCCTGATCCCATTATTGGCATTCCAGTATTCGTCTACTTCTAACTCTCATTTGCTTTTCCATTAAAATCTCAAAATCTCTGGCACAAAAATTTAAGACTCCAGTTTGGTAATTTAATCTCTTTGGGTTGAATCCTTATTTATGGGAACTGACATGAGTTTAAGTAGTAAAATTGTTTTAACTCTTATGTAGGAGGATTATTTGTATTCCTAGATTTTTTAAGGAGAAACTCCTGATTCTTTCACATAAGAGCTTGTAACCTCAATATCTCTAATAAACATAGAGCAGAATGACTATATTTACCATGTGATCATTTAATGCAAGCTAAAGGCTAGATGTAATCACACAGGAATATATAAAAGCATTTTGTAAAGTTTAACTACTGAAGAAAAAAAACAGGCTGCAGATTTTTCTGAAGTTAAAAGCTTTAGTTAGAGGTAGAAGTTAACAGATAGACATTAAATAAATTTAGAAATTATAATTTATTTGATGAATTGGAAAAAAAGATTGCTTCCAGAGGGATAAAGGTACTAAAGAATAAGCTAAATTCTGCCATAAAAAGCAGCTTAAAACATTTTTCATTGAACACAGAATCATAGAATGGTTAGAAATGGAAGGGACCTTCAAGATCATCCAGTTCCAGCCCCTCTGTCATGGGCAGGGACACCTCCCACTGAAGAAGGTTGCTCAAAGCCCCATCCAGCCTGGCCTTGAACACTTCCAGGGATGGGGCATCCAGAGCTTCTCTGGGCAACCTGTTCCAGTGCCTCACCAGTCTCACATCAAAGAATTTCTTCCTAATATCTAATCTGAATCTCCCTTCTTCCAATTTAAAGCTGTTACCCCTTGTCCTGTCACTACGCTTTCTGACAGAGTTCCTCTCCAGCTCTCAACATGTCATTACCTTTTTGCAAGAGTAGCAATGGTGAGCAAATTGCTTCTCAAAACAGGGCACACAGTAATTCTCGTTGTCTTTGGTGATCAGTGGTTTTGTTCCCAATGGTTGCCGGCAATACTGGCAAACAAAACAGGATTCATGCCAGGAACTTCCCTTAAATTCCATTTTCCGGGAACCTGCAAAAACCCAGAGTGAACGACACCCTCAGCTATAGCCTTGTAACATAAGTTTTAAATGTTGGGAAGTCTCCTGTTTTTAATGTTGTATCTCAGTACTGTATTGTCTAAGCAAGCACTTATCCGCAATTTAATAGTGTTTCTAAGTACGTACTTGAAATTTCAAGAACACATTCAGTGCCATATGATCCCCTGGCAAAAGATGTTCTAAGTGGCTTAAGCTGTGATTTTGAGAGTCTGTCATGTGTATCTTTTAGTGTTACTTCTCTGTGATACGCTTCAGTTGCTCAGAGTTTCTCTCAGGCTTGTGGACTCTGATGATGGTCAGATACACAGCTCTTTCATAAATTAAAGATGAATTTTCTTGGATGTTTCCTACATCTATTAATATCCTGTCTTTTGTCTTCTTTAAACTAAGCCTCTTTCACTCATAAATGCATTATTTATCTTATTCAGCTTAAGATGACAATTCTTTTTTCTGTGATAAAGCACACTACAGTGATAAAGCACACTACGTTCTCTTCGTTTCTGCCCTAAATCACTGCTGTTTTAATTGTACTAAACTTTGTCTTTTGATTCAGTGCAAGGGCAGATAAAATTGGAAAAGACAGTTGTTCAGTTAAATGACTGTCAGAGGAGTTTCAGAGCTCTTAGCTCTGGGTACTGGTGCCCTGTACACCTGCAGAGTGGATGTGTAAGTCTGAGATACGCACATATATATCTGAGAATGATTTTTCCAGTGACTCTTCCTCCCCTGCTGGTATCAGACTGCAAAGAGAGGGGCCAGGTGGTTTACCATCTTTTCCACACAAAGACAAGAATTGCTGCCGTAACTGATTAATCCTGCAATAGCTGTTTCCTGGACGGTGGGGTTAAGGTGGGGGGGAGAAACTGCTGGTTGCATTTCAACATGAGAGGTTTACAGCCTCCTGCCAGTGAGGAGAAGGCTGACTCCACTGTCTTTGCCTACTGGGTCTTTTTGATACAGAGCTAGCAAAGAGAAAACAAAGTTGTTAGTAATTTAGAAACCGGTTGGCATCATCACGGCACTTCTGTTCTTTTAATGTCATGTTATTCCTCCCCTCAGTGCTTGCTGCCAGGATTTAGCCTCCTAGACTCTGGGGCAAAATTTGTCAGGTGGATATACAGTAGAGGACAGCAAGGTAAACCTCGCAATATTGTGGTGCTACTGTCATCACATCTAGGAAGGAGTGATTAGACAACATTCTTGTAACTATACCAAATTTTAGCAGGATATAATCCATAAACTGGACATAACTGTATTGCTACATTTATTTCCACTAATACAGCTTTTACCTGTAATGAATAGGGAAATAAACTGCAAAAGTACCTAGTTGCATCAATACTACTGGTGGAACCATGACACCAGTGACCTAGTATTTATACTAAGGCATTAATGTTGCACAGCCCAAATCTTATTGTTTGGGATTGACGTCTACTGAAAAATAAAATTCCAGTGTCACTGCCAAATTTACTGGTTCCCTTGTCCAGAGGTTCCCAAACTAGTAGTCATGAGGCCATGGAAGATGGCTTGCAGCTGGTATTTGGACTTACACATGTAACCCATAAAAAGGTTCAAGCATTGAGGGTAGTTCACTGTTCCACATGTCAGTGAGCCACTTTTCTTAAGCAGCCCACTTTGTTTTGCCACATGTGATGCTGCTGCTTCTCTTAGGTGCCTCTGAAGATGTCCTGAGCTGACATGATTTAAAACTGAGAAGTAGTTTGTGGAAAGTGCAGAATTTTCAGGGTGCTAATGGCAGGAAATAAGCCCATTGTAAACACACCTGTACTCATATTCTTTTTAGTAAAATTGCTGATAATGATTTGAACAGAGAATGTTGTATTTTGACAACTTAAACAAAAATATTTCTGAATGAAAGAAGTGGTATAAAGAATGTGAGCCAGGTCTGATACTCAAGGTCTGGTTAATGTGACAGACAAAATGCAGATGTCTTGTCTAAGCTGTCACTCCTGCTAAGGACAGATGTTTGTCTGCTTACACTCACAGCAGGAATATATAAGAGAGCTGCAAGTGGAATCAAGGGCTCAACAAGAACATGTTTTACATTATCTTGAACTCCGGTGTTCTTTAGAAGGATTCGTAAGCCCTGTCAGTGTTAGACCAAAGGCACCAGCCTGTCCTCTCTTTGCTTTTGGGAGGGTACTACCTGCACAGGACAATTAGTCACCTGAGAGCTGTTCTGGAAGTCAAGGACCTTGCTGCTCAGTTACTCAAGGATGCGGTTGTAATTAGAAACGCGGTTCCGTTTTTCCCCAAAGGGTCTCTGCTCTCTTACCAGGCATAATGGTCTTCTGGCAGTGGAAACACTTAGATGAATACTCATCAGAGTAGCATTCAGTACACAGCAAGAGCTCGTCCTTGGCAGCAAACGGTTTCTCCACCAGCGAGCGACTGCATTTGGCACACTTGAAGCACCCTTCATGCCAGTGGCGGCCTTTGTAGGACAGATCCTTGGTGAAAGTAAGTCCATGTTAATGAAGACATTTCTTTACAGTGATTTTATCCCCCCAGTTCCTTTCAGAATTAAAGTAAAAAAAATGGAGAGCGTTACAACAGCAACCTGAAGAGATGACATCTGCATGCAGAGGGAGGTGTGCTCAGAGGTGATATAAGTACCCGGCATCGCTGTATCGGGATATTTTGTGGATCTCTTGCAGAGGCCATTAGGAACTGCTTTTGGCACAGGCAGTAGTCCTTCCTTTATGTAATATCAGAGATATGTTTTTATTGGAAGAATTGTTTTATATTTTACAGTTGGCCTTCAAGGGGAATCAAGTGATCAACATTTTAGTGTGCACAGGCCACCTGACAAGAAGTGCATTCTCTACAGGGTTTGAAATGAACTTCATCTATTTTTTAACGTGGCTACTTTTTCTTCCAGCTGACGTACATAACACCAAGAAAGGATCATATTATTGCAGAAAATAAGCAATTAAAATCTCATGGAGAACAAAATGATTCTGAGGAAGATTATTTAAAAATCATTGCTTTTGTTTACATCTAATATAACTGCTTCTAAAACTTGGCAGAAAATGTTTGTATAAGACTCAGCAGGCTTAGGGGATGAAAAAGCTAACAGCATATGTATGAGACTTCCACTAAGAATTCAAAAAAAGAGCAAACAGCAGATTAAATTTTTCCAAGGTTAAAAAAATAAGGTAAAAATGCACATTCTCCCCTCTCCTCCCTGCCCCCAAAATAAACCAGACCCTTCTGGGTCTTGTTCATAAAAAGCACAACAGGACACAACTCCAATCTCACTTTACTCCTCTGTCAGACTGTCACTCTTTAAAGCACTAAAAATGAAATATATATCATGCTGCATTTTAGGAGGTGTTGAGCACTTACCACTTTCATTTGCTTTAGTTAGCATTCTGAATCTCTCTGAAAAAAGGCTATGGCCCCAGAGCAGCCCCAGGCAAAGACTGGGTGAGATGGAGTGGAGAGCTAAGCTCCACTACTTTGGCAGAGGCAAGACAACCAGCTGAAGACCTCTGTGGGCCGCTTTTCTAGCTGACTCTGGTCTGTTGTGCTCCTTTCTTGTTACTCCTGGGTTTTTTCTCCCAATTTTTCGTTCCACTCACTCCAAAGACATCATTTTTGGTTGACAATCTGTGACATTGGTGCCATTTACTTAATTTTAAATGTTAACAGTGTAATTAGTGAACTCAGTCTCCAGATGACTCTGACTGGACACATATATACAATTTTCTGTTGAAAAATGCTGATGACAGCTTGTGAAGAGTCTTCATCCAAATCACCATTTTTCTTGGATGATTCCTTTACATTACTGAGCTGCACTCACAAAATGTGCTTTGAAAAACACAAAGTACTTTGGCCAGATATGCTTATTTTAATAACTTTCTGACCTTTTATTTCAAAAGAACATAGGCAAAGCGAGCATGGGGAGAAGGTGAACACTACATACTGAACTTGGCAAGAAAAAGGCATTTTGACAAGTTTAATCTGAATTTGAAATTCAAAGTCAAGAATTTACAGGTTGTAAATTGAACTACGGGGTACTATAAACCCCATCAAAGACCACAGACAAATGTGTCTCATTAATAAATATTCTAAAACAGGGGAGAAGTGAAAGGAAAACCAAGGCCAGAAACACTGCCACTAACATGCTGCCTGTGAGATGAGCAAGGGAAGCATGGAATTAAGTTAAAATTATAGTACACTTCATTTCCAGAAGACAAAGGGAATCATACAAATTATAAACATGGTTTCTCTTCAGCTTGACATTGGCATGTCAGAATTTACGGTAACAGTGATGATGCAATGCTCAATATTCTTTTCAATGGATATCTCTCAGAAATTCCAAAGTTTCATTTAACCTGACCCACCTGATTACACCATCACCCTACTGTCCTTCAATCACTGGGCATTCTCAGCAGCCAGTGAGTGTCTGGAGGTGAAGGATGGAGTCTACTTGTGGTCCATACCTACACCACAGCCTTGCCATATATTTGAGGTGTATGTATGTGCAGATTTCCTAATCCGTGGCCCTGGATGGAGCTTTCCTATTCTGGGAAAACAGAAATGTTTCTCTCTGCTCTGCTTGGATGTACAACAGCTACACTTCTGTCTCTTCAGCAGCACAGGGATATGCAGAGGGTTGGAGAAAGAATCTGCCAGTAAAGAAATGGGATTTGTGTGTAATTTAGCAAAAACAAAAGAAGAGGAAGCTAAATCTTTACCTTGGAGTCACACTCAATGGGTTGCTTGCACTCTTCACAGGGATTGGCAAACAGGCTGTCATAACATGTAACACAATAAGCATTTTCTTCTCTTAATGCATATTTTCTTCCACGAAGAGACTGCAGGCAGTAATGACAGTCTGTCATTCCGGTGGGGTTCTCCCTGTGATCTGGAAAGATGGAAAAAAACCATGTAATTCAGTGGATGACCATTTGCTTGCCCAAATAATAAGTAATGCTGCTTTACCTGTGAAAGTTAGGACAAGTGTTTCTTAGCCATTTGTGATACCCCAGGTTTCTAGTGCCAGGACGTTCCATAATAAATAGGTAGTCTATAACAACATATATGGTGTACAGCGTTACCTGCATAAAGGGCAGCAAGAAGGCTGCTTCAGCTTAATCTAATGGCACTTACAAGTCAGGTGCCTGTAAATGAATCTGTCTTCACATTCTCTACGTACAACTACTGACATCATGAGCATTATGTACTGGATTGTGAGGCATGGCTTATCCAGAAATCAGGGAATGGAGATAGAAGCTACAGTTCAAAAATTAAACCAGCTGTCGAGGTAAAAAGCCAAAGAGAAGTGGCAAGCACTTTGCAGTGTGTTCCTGGCTTTCTCTTGCCATTTCTTTCTTTCTGCTCATCCTGCTTTTTCAAAATAGCCCCACCTCTACCTGACTGAACAGGAGGAAGACAAGGGACTCCAAACTGTACAGCTGTTTTTTTGCTGTAATCTCAGCTGTGCTGCTAACATTTGGTGGCAGTATAAGGTGACACAAGTACCCCTGGATAGCAAAAGAGCAAAATACGAAGAGAAATAAACTAAATAAAATCCAAACAAAATCATAACTCAAAGCAAATTCTTTTGTTTTTATTGGAAAAGACTGGTTTTTCTTACATATTTCTGCATTGCCAGGGTCCATGATGGCAGTGCCAAAATGCTGTGAGACAGATTATATTTCTGTGCCAGACAAGTGCAGGAAATACCACAAATCTATTGAGAGCCAATTGTATGAGTTTCCCATCCTTCAATTTTCCAGGCAAAAGAGGCTTGGATAAGCATCCAAAGCTTCTTATAGCCTTGCAGTGCTGAACGTTTTAAGGATTGTGGAGATGAGGATTTATTTCAGTCTTCTTGTTGCTGGTTGGTCAGATCATCAGCACTTTGCTAAAATTGGGTCTTGATTCCTGGGAATGAAGGAAGAAGAATCCAGAAAATTCCCAGTGAAGCAAACCCAGAAACATCTGCTGGACTCATTGGCTTACACTCTTCATTAAACTCGTTGTTGCTGAAATCAGTGCCAGCAATCATAAATTTTAGAGGATTTGAGAACAACCAGGGAAGGTCTCCTAAAATATTTACATATCAGTGGCTTTTGGCAGCTGAAATCTTTGCACTTTGAGCAACAGCAGAAATTGGTTTAGCTTAACCAGATGCAAAGCCTGAGACGAAGGAAGAGAAGCATTTGAAGAACAACAGTTGAGGGAGCACATCTAGCTTACATCTAGTCCACTTGGAATTACTCCTTCAAAGTTGGTTTGATACACTCATTGCCCATCTTATACCCGTGGTTCAATTTTAAAAAGGCATTTCATCTCTTTCTGGTTTTCTGCTTTGTGAGATGTAATTCAAAATGATTGTTTGAGCTATGACAAAGAACAATTACTGCAGGCTTCCACTGGCACCAGTGCTTAAGGTCAGGCATTTATTAGTCTGTTCCTGGAGGGATAGTAGTAAGACATTGAAAAGGAGGCAGGAAGAGAGGCTGTAATGTTTATCATAGCCCAAAAGTAAGGATTTGTTTGTTTGGCACAAGCTATGGAAAACTTGTTGTTTCTGTAAATCAAATGTCTTTTGAGCTGAATTAATTTACTATATTTCTGACTGCCCTAAATCTTTGTATTAGCCAAGAGAGTAAAGAAATCAAATAATCTATAACTCAGATCAGTGGGAAACATGTTTGCTTAAAAACATTATGGATGTGTTTTATGTGATATCTTTTGAATAACAGTATAAAATCAGCTTGAATCTGGACTTCCATTCCCTTAAGATCAAACAGAGATTTGAATATGAAATTAATTAATCCATATATATATAAGAAAATGACATCCATCAGCTTGTACATTTACACAACGTGACATATGAAAACCAGACATCCTGCAGTAATTCACTGCATGATCACTGTACAGTTATCACCAAAATCAAGGTTAAGTTTTGATTGTTTTCTCTTTTGGGGAAGCAGTATAAATTGGTGGCTAGGGAGACAATCAAGGAATATTTGTGGTTAACTGGGCTCCATATTCAAGGTCACAGGACAGACTCAAAACTAGGTTTCAAAGGAATTTTTGTTCCTTTTTTTTTTTTTCTGTGGGAGTTAGGGTTATGAACTGCCTCTGACGGCAACCCCAAGCAGACTACCTTTCTGATTTCCTCCCTGCTGAATCAGTACCCTGGCTTCCTAACGCAGTTTCATCTCAGCCTAAAAGTGGTGACAGGAAAATCCTAAGAGGGAATGCATGAAGAGCTTATCTGTTATTCACAGTGTTTTTTGTTGTGCAAACTCACCAACAAATAACTTCAGATATCTGCAGATACATCTCTGGTTTTTAATTCTAATCAACCTTGACAAGTTTTTAAGCTACTGAAAACCCTGCATACCCAATAATTTTCTTCAAAAAGTGGCTTTCCTGCTCATTTTTTTTTTCTTTCCAAGAAGCCATTCTCTTCCAGGAAACCTGGCTTAAGTACAAATACAAGATCTACTATTATACTCCAGAACGTCTAAATTTTTGATGTAGTTATCCTCCAAAAAACTATATGGCTATGGAAACGAAGTGCCATTTACTGCTGTTTTGCAGGTGACAGTGGCTGCTTGAGAACATTGGAAGTCTACATCCAAGCCCAGAGTCAAAGCCCGGGGGTATCCTTGAGCTTCTCCCCTAGTAAAACGTTCAAGTCACTAAGGCTTTGGTTCAGAAAAAGTCTTCAGGGTTTGACCATGATGACATAAAACCATATTTGGGAGTGATGCAGTGATGGTATGAAAAAGAAGGATGATTTTATAAAATCTCCTGGCAAAGATATGGGCAACCTTTGTGGACTACTACTTTTACCATTAGACAACACAACCAAAAAGAAGTGGATCTCGCCTCTCCCAGCACCACTTACCCTTGCTCCAATAAATAAGTAATGATACAAGCACCATGTAGTTAAGTAGAATGTTTTTCTTGTGCTTTGATCCTAATCTCTGGAGAAATATGTTTACTTTAAGTTTGCTGGAAGCTAGACTTTGTGTTTTGAAGGTCAGTTAAGAAATCTCGGGGGGTCTGATACTATTCACTCCCATGGAATGAAACGCTGACTCCAGCATTCCAGCTGTTAACTCGTGTCCTAGGCTCAGGGAAAGATTGTGATGTCTTCATGCCTTGGGAAAAGAGGATTTTGTTATCTAAATTGGAACAAAGCTAAATACCATTGATTTTTATGTATCTAGAAGGCATGGCTACGTGACACCATTTGCAGCCTTAGAATATTCCAAGGGGGAGCGGAGAGATGTTGCCAAAGATGTGAGGATATTGCAAATGGAGTCCCTAGGGTCAGATTTGAGAATGTAGCAGTCTCGTGGTATGAATTATAAAGCAGAGGAAAATAAAATAACATGGCTAGTCTGCCCGCTGTTCCAACAGATGAAGGTAGAGTTCTGCTACAACAAATTAAGCAGGAGACTTTCCTATAAGATTCAGAGCACTAGAAGACTTCCAGCAAAGAAAGCCACTAGAAAATGGTTGTGAAGTTGTGAAACCTGATAAATGTGGACCTATCAAGAAAGGAATGCTGGTTTTCTCACTGGAGCTAAAAAGCACAGCCACAATGTTAATATGTCATTTCATAATGTGTGTTAATCTCTCTTAGGATATATGCATATAAAACTCCCAGAAACATTAATCCTACATAGATGGGAATGAATATACATAGGTGTGTAGGTGTATACATACGTTTTGTTTTATGGCAATTCTAATGGACTATTTCCTGATCTAAATAAGCCTAACACTGAACTGCATCGTCTTTTTTGCTCAATGGAACAAGGCTCTCTATTAAGAAGGCATAAAGCAAGAAAAATGATTGCGAAATAAACCATTGCAATGACACTGAAGGATAAGAAAAACAAATTGATCTGTTATGAGGGAGACACTCCTGCAAGCTATCCCAGACACCTGGTTATTTTCATTTAAGTATTTTTTCCTAACTTGGAACATGGTTTTGCATGAGTTTGCTGGTTTCATTTTGTTTCTTTTGGAGAGAGAGCTGCTAAGCAATTAATCACATGAATTTTTAAAATGCATTAATGACTCAAGTTTACAACTGCATTGTAAAGCTGACAATATTATTAGGAGGAAAAATCTCTAACAATATAGTTATTTTATAGATAAGAGTTGCTAACAAGGTTCTACAAGGAAATCATTCCTCATTGCAGAAAACAGAGTTTTTTGCTTTCTCTGGATGCCTGATACCCCCCAGAAATCTCTTATTTGGTAGTTGTTTCTAGACTTTTATTAAGTCCTGACTCTTTGAGATAAATGAACTCACAAGACATTTAAATGAATTCTGTGTTTTCAAAACACTGGCAGTATCCTTGCTTTGTCTCTTCCTGCTCTTAGAGTAACTGCAACTTTCCCAGTGATACCTTTAATTTGTGCTCGAGCGTTTAAGAATACTAAAACTTTTTGCTCTTCTAAAAACAGTTAGAGAAGCAATAGGAACAGAGGGCATATATTTCAGATCAAGTCAAACCAAATACCTACAGGAAAGCAGACACTAACTTTAGTAGTGCTGACTTTGAACAAGGTGTTTTATCCCTATGGCACAGCAGCAATATAATACAAAGTCCTGGGTGCTCTTGGTGATGAAGTTCTGCTTTAAGCAGCCAGGATGGATGCCAGCTTGGGACTGCGCTGGAAGAACATGACTATACTGCTTCAAGGCCTCACCTCGAGCACTGTGTTCAGTTCTGGGCCCCTCACTACAAGAAGAACATTGAAGTGCTGGAGCATGTCCAGAGGAGAGACACCAAGCTGGTGAGGGGTCTGGGGAACAAGGGAACTGGGCATGTTTAGTTTGGAGAAGAGGAGGCTGAGAGGAGACCTCATTGCCCTCTGCAGCTACCTGGCAGGAGGTTGTAGAGAGGTGGGTGTTGGCCTCTTCTCCCAAGTGAATAATGAGAGAACCAGAGGAAATGCTCCTAGAGAGAGAATAATGAGAGAACCAGAGGAAAGTTGCAGCAAGGGAGGTTCAGATTAGATATCAGGAAGAATGACTTCACTGAGAGGGTGATCAGGCACAGGAACAGCCTGCTCAGGAAGGTGGTGGAATCTCCATCCCTGGAGGTATTTAAGAAATGTGTAGATGTGGCACTTCAGGGCATGCTCTAGTGGCCGAGATTGTTGGGTTGGGTCATTTGTTTTGTGGGGTTCTGTTATTTTGGTGGGTTGTTTTTTTGGTTTTGGTTTTTTTTTTTTTTGGTGTGTGTACGGTTGGACTGGATGATCTCAGAGGTCCCTTCCAATGCAGAAAATTTTGTGATTGTTTGCTTCTGTGATTTTGGTGGACCATCCAGGCAAAGCAGCTCATTTAGAGGCTGATCTTGTAACTGCAGCACACAGCATTGTACCGTGTTTACCCATGACAGCAAGCAGCAAGGGCAAGAACTCTGGCTTAACTAGGGGATTGCGTATCCCAGGAATCCTGTTTTGCCTTAATTGGTATTGCTGTCTGCTTTGTTTACACCACACGAACTCTAACATTGGTGCAGGCATCTAAATCCTTCCCTTACCCCAGTATAGCATCATTCGCTGCTTAACTAAACTTCAAACTAGGCAAATTAAAGCAGTGAAAGCACCTCAACTAAGCATTCACAGTGGTGCAGGCACACAGAAATGCTGTTGTGGAAGGGACCTATGTCCCTCAAACTCTTTTTACTACCTACAGAATGGGTTGGAATAGCCTAGCCCCATTGTCTCTACAGCAAGAGAGGTATTTCCTTTAATTCAGCCACAGAACTTTCACCAGAAGCATCCAGCTTCTCCAGTACAACTTGTACTTGCTACTGAGGTCAGCCTGAGTGATTTAGTTGGCAAAATTCAAATTAATATCTCTATATGCATCTCTCCTAATGGATAGCCTTCCTCTATTGTGAGCCTTGCTAGCAAAGCTCAAGAATTACCATCACAGGAAACACACTGTACAGTGAAATTAGAGGTACAGTGAAATTAGGAAATAAGCATGTCAAACGTAGCCACTGAACACAGATTTTTTTGGAATAGATAGACAGGAAAGTTGCTAACTGGCTGCAAAATTAAACTTAGATTATTTGCTGGATTTATTATTATTATTATTTTTTCCATTTTAAATAATCACCCCGTGAGAGTCGGGTAGTGCAATTCATCTTTTAATACAAGTAACACACTGGTACCCAGAGATTCCAGCCCAGAATAACTGGCTGTGTTACTCTGACAACAAGAAGCCCGGCTGATCAGCAGTGCTGCTGGTCAGAAGCGCAGCTCCACATTTAAGTCCAGACAAACTGTCTGTGGAGTGCTCAGTATCGATCCAGGTCTCTCCCAAGCTATTACCCAGGAACACAAATCCTGTTCATCTGCTCAGATTCCTGGGTGCTGTTAATATCTTCACCAGCAGCAGTACATGGAAAAAAAAAAAAAAAAGAAAGTTTAATGCTAAGGCTTAGCATTTGATTTCTTTTTTCTTCTGAAATTGTTCTTACCCACACTTTTTTACAGGTTTTCTGGTAGAGCCAGAATTTTCTCCTGTCTTTTACAGGTTTTCTGGTAGAGCCAGAATTTTCTCCTGTCTTCATTATGGAACTCATTCCTTTCTGACTACTGTCAGATTTATAGAATAAAATGAAGCCATGAAATATTTCAGCTGTGCATTGGTGTACCTTTTAATGTGAAATCCTGGCCATATTCTCAGTCATACTCTCTATATTAAACCATAAAACAGGTTTGAGGATTGCATCTGATACAAAAGGGCCATGTGGTAAAGTACACCTGAATCAGCTGGTCAGTTATATACTCAGAGACATTTAGACAGGTTTAAATTTATTAGTTTCAGCTGACCGACTTCCAAGCAAAGCAAAGCAGCCACAAGCTTAAGATATGGATGAGAAATCATGACTGAATCCCAGGTACTATGTTAAAGGAGACAATTTAAAGTAATGACATCAGTGGGAACTGGAGGGATTGATGCCGGGTCCAATGCTGTTCAAGGTTTTCATTAATGACCTGGACAATGCAAGAGAGCGCACCCAGAGCAAACTTCAGATGACACAAAACTGTGAGGAGTGGCTGATACACCAGATGGGTGTGCTGCCATCCAGAGCAACCTTGCCAGGAGAACTGGGGTGAGAGGAGTCTCAGGAAGTTCAGCAAGGGGAGATGCAAAGTCCTGCTTCTGGGGAGGAATAACTGCGGGTACCAGTATGTCCTGAGGGCCAATCAGATGGAATGCAGCTTTGCAGAGAAGGACCTTGGGGTCCTGGTGGACATGAAGTTGACTGTGAGAAAACATGTTCTTGTGGGTAGGAAGGCCAACATCATCCTTCAAGGAATTAGAAAGAGCACTGCCAGCAGGTTGAGGGAGGTGATCCTTCCTCTACTCAGCACTGGTAAAGCACATCTGGAGTTCTGGGTCCAGTTCTGGTCTCTCCAGCACTAGAGAGGTATGGAGCTACTGGAAAGAGTTAAGCGAAGGGACATAGCCCCACGGTGATTAAGGGACTGGAGCACCTCTCCTATGAGGAAAGGCTGAGAGAGCTTGGACTGTTCAGCCTGCAGCAAGGAAGGCTCAGAGAGGTTTTCATCAATGTGTACAAATACCTGGTGGGAGGGAATGAAGACGAGGGAGGCAGGATCTGTTCAGTAATGCCCCTTGTCAGGAGAAAATGCAGCAGGCACAAACTGAAATACAAGAGATTCCACTTAAACAGAAGTAAAAAGTTATTTCACTCTGGGAGTGGTTGAACACCAGCACAGGTTTTCCACAGAGACCATGGAGTCTCCATCCTTGAAGATATTCAAACCCCAATGAGATATAGGCCTGGGCAATCTGCTTTAGGTGACTCTGCTTAAGCAGGCGGTTGGACTAGATGACCTCCACAGGTCCCATACCACCTCAATCATTCTGTGAGTCTGTGATGGACTACAGAAAGTTTATCACTGCCGAATGATAACAGAGGGAACATAAAAAGCCCAGAAAACCTCAGTATTCCCTTAGAGGCATTTGAGTGGGGTCATTCTCATAATAAGAAAACAGGTCTCCTGTAGATGACTTCTTGAAATTCCTCATCTAAGCTCAACATGTGCGTAGTCTAAACAGATGATAAAAGCTATTGCATTCAGCTGTCGTATTTACATGCTTGAAGCCAAATGCACACTTCAGAGCTTTGCTGCCTATATCCTTGGAGCACAGATTTTGACAGATATCTTCAAAGATAAAAATGTGTGTAAGTAATTAAGTTCTTCATTACAATTAATTTCAATGTTTCTTGATATTCCAAATCTGGTGAATGTAATCTCTAAATCCTTCTCAATTAGAATACACTCAGTGGAATTCCACAAATTCGGTCATAGAGGGAAGAGCAAAGCAAAGTAGTGGTTATAGATAACTTCTGGCAAAGAAAAAAATCAGTTTCAGTAGATTCAGCATTCCCACAGGGAAAAGTCACTTCCAAGGTTCTGAAATCCCAGTCATGTGTTAAATTGAGAGACAAGTATTATTTTCTGTGTTGTCACTGAATGTGAAACACGATGAACTTGCCCTTTGTCAACCATTCTTGTGCTTAGATATGAGGACTGCCCAAAAGCTGGCCTCTTTTTGATGGAAAGGAGTTTGTAGCCTGTCTGCAGGATCTGATTTACCCCAGTAAAGAAGATTTTGCTATTTTTGTTGTTGCAGGCTGCTACAAGTCAAACCTCCTTTTCCCCACTGATCATTTTAAGTTTTGGGCTGGTGTTAATCGTTACAGCCTAAGCTACAGAGAGCTGTGAAGGTCTACATGCCTTCAGTAAACCTGACTTAGCTCGGAAGGAAAAGTAGGCAGTGCTCTGCTCAGTCATTGCCCTGAACAGAACGAGGAATAAATCAGTCTTTGGGGCACTGACATCTACACTAAATATACTCCTTACCAGAACTCAGTAGGGAAAACAGATCTAAAAATTATTTTGCGGTGACTTAAAGACTGTGTGCAAGAAAATTACTATAACTGCATATAAGGGGTTTTTATTATTTTTTTATTCAATTGGCAGGCAAAACCACCCAAAGGAAGATGCAACAGACCCAAGAGACGGCGAGGCAACAACCTGCTCATGAGGAAGGTTTCCTAAGCCCTTTTAGAGGATTAAATTCATGCTTTGAAAATTGAGCATTTCTAAGCTTCCAAAATTAATATAAATGAAAAGAAAAACTATTGCATCAGGGTATTTTTTTTTTTGAAGAAAAAAAAAAGGAGTTTTGCACTAAACTCTAACACTTTTATTTTTAAAATGTTGATGTATTTTAACAGAAAACATTTGTGAATAAAAGAATGCGGCTTCACAGAAAATGTCAGTTGGTTTTAGAGAAGCAGGATTCAAAAAAAAGTGAAATCTGACTGGAAAATATCTATCTAAAGATGGATCTTAAATTCCTAATGGAAAAAATTATAGTAAAAACCTAAATTTGATTTTGTATATAACATTAAAAATTTCATTTGGACAAGAAATTTTATAGTTGAATATGTTTTATTCTAGGAAACACATGGGGATCTCAGAGTCCTCTGATTCTGAGAGAAGAAATTTGGCAGCAAAACCGACATTTACACAGGGTTACAGTTTCTTCAGTTAAAATGATGAGAAGGTAGAGAAAAACATACTGTACTTCATGGAAATATTAATGTATTTTTCTTCTATCAACCTACAACACTGCAAGTACTAAATGTCTTTGAAAGAGAAGAAGAAACATTAAGTATTTGGGGGGTGAACTGGTCAGGATGAGAATTGTTCACTGAGGTCATAGCTGACCTCTGGCAGTGAATACATACAGACTTCCCCACCACCCTTTTTGCCTGGCCTTTCCAGTCCTCTTTCCTGCCTCCACCCTCACTTACGATCCCCTAATCGTGGAAAATATTTTTAAAAGTGCTTAAATGAAAAGTAAATTAAAGTTACATGTGCCAAAGTCCTGACCTGAGGCTTTTACCAGCGAGTTCATCCCCAAAGTGCAAATAGGAGCAGCACTTGCCAGCGACCTCTGCTTACAACAGCATCTGCACATCAAACATCTGCCTCCCAATTCCCCTCTGTGCAATGCACTAAAGTCGACATGCCTGCACAGCTGAGTAGAAATCCACCAAGGAAACAGCAGCATTTTAGCAGCGGGCAGGGACACATCTCATCTAGTGGGAGGTGTCCCTGCCCATGGCAGGGGGGTTGGAACTTGATGATCTTGAAGGTCCCTTCCAATTGTAACCATTCTATGATTCTGTGATCTACAGCAGGAGGGAAATGCTGAAATGAAAACAGCCCTGCCACTGACAAGAGGTAACAGAGCTTCAGTAGGTGATGCTGATGCTGACTGCAATCCATAAGATCTTAATAAAAAATAAGCCGTGTCTTGTCTTGATGCAGATGCCTCAACTGCCGAGATGGGATTTCCCCTCCTCCGCCCCACCCCTTGTCCTTACATTATATTTCAGGGTCAGAAAGGGAGATGAAGAGTACTGTGTCTCATGAGAATGGGCACATAGCACAATTTAAAATCCCTGTTAAAACCAAATAACTACAACTGACTGCGCACTACAACTTTTTCTAGCTGGTTCTTTAAAAGCCCATGACCTACTTTAGAAATGCTTGAAGTAACAAAATGAGCAGTAAGAAAAAGATAAGCAGCAGAAGCAATGGTAGCATCAAGCTAAATTTGGAAAGGATATTCATTACCCTCTTTTTTCTTTTTATAATAAAAAAGACCCCCTTGCCCAGGACCCAAACATAACCCCCCCCCAAACAGTAACAAGGCATTTGCTGCAGTTCCACAGCCTTTTCCTTCTCCTGACTGCACTGTGCCAACCTCTCCTAGTTTTCTGAGGAAAAAAATAAACTGTGCTGCAGCACTTTTGTAATAAAATATGACACCTTATCAAAATGAATCAAATCTAAAGACTTCTAATCTTTCCCCTTTTAAAAGTTTGTCATGAGCCAGTTGACATTGCAGCTTTGGAAAAGCAAAGGCTACTGCAAGGAGTTTTAGTATGTAAGATCCCTACTTCAGTTATCATTCTTCCCAGGCATTTAGATTTTTGGGCCCAATGAATTGTGAGTTTTGCTGCTTGAAAAGCTCCATCTGTCTTAGCTGCCACCTTCTTACCAAACTTCTCACTGAAAACAGAGAAGACATAGTTCTGCAGACAGCCCCTGGGTTTAGAGGCCAAGGACTAACTTTTCTTCTGATGCTGGGGAAAACTGCACTTTTAGAAGACTCTAGTGTCTAAATTCATGAAAATATTTACTTTATGGCCAGCCAGGCTCTATGAGATTCAAGGTCTCAGTGTTTTTGAGCCTTGCCAGGCACAGGGATGAGAAGGAACAAGGGCATTTGACCCAAGCTGGCCAACAGGATTATTTCATACCATAAATGTCACATTCAATATAAATTAGAAAAGTTTGCTGCATAGCAACATCAACCAGTCCTTAGGGGGGACTTTGCCCTGGGCTCTGCTCATGTCCTGCCAGTGACCTTTGCCAGGTACTTGAAATCTCTGTGCCTCTTACTTTACCTGTTCTTCCTGCTTATGAGATAAGGTCTACTGAGCAATTATGTGACTCGGTATCCTAGCATTTCCTTTAAGCCTTAAAATCTCTGTGCCAGACATTAAACATATTTTTTTTTCTATTTTAACATAGTCTATCTTCCTAAAAGTGGCTATGATTTAAAATTAGACCCTGCAATGAGCAGACCATGGTATTCTGTCTTTCTTTATTATGATGTGAGGTTGCTGACCCTTCAGTTACTGCCCTGCTGGGATTTTTGTAATGTCCTGGCATGTGAAATAGTCCTTTTTTTTCTTTTTTGGTTTGTTTTTGGCACTATGACTTTCAGAGTGGGTTTCTTTCTATGATTATAAATACAAGCCATCTAAAAGCTGGTTGCTGTGTAGGGACGCTCTATTCTGGTTAAAGGAAAATTAGAGCTAAATTGTTTATCCAAACACCCAAGACACTCAACATTTGACTCAGAAAAATAAAAACCATTAGTACAGTCTTAGAATTTTGGAAGAATGAAGGCATTCCTTTCTAACACTTAGGAACCTTTTAAGAGCATGCTATTTAACTCAAGGATATTGTGGAACAATGAGTCTGGGGAAACTGATAAAGTTTATTTAAGCGACCACTAGAAGCCTGACACACAATAGCAGAGCAACCATCTCTGCAAACCTGGAACTGGACTGACTGGTTTCAGTAGAAAAATATGCTCAGAGTCCACAACTGAGCCTCTGGGGTCATTAAGGTCTGTCTGAGAAGAGTGGTAAGCAGCAGCAGAAACTGCCTTAAGGAAGACGTACAGTTCAAGTCCTTTTCGCTAATTTATGTTAAATACGGTAAATGTTTTCATTAAAAAAGCCCAAGCACGTAACAAAGCAAATTAAGAATTCTGCTCCTGTGTTTAAAAAAAAAAACAAAACCAAAACTCAAAATGTTTTGAGTTTTAATTTGAAACGTTTCTGAATGATCTTCAGTTTTCAAGCACCAAACTCAACAAAGATTGACAATTAGAAGATCAGCATGAAAGAGTTTTTCCTCTAATCTTTTCCCTTTCTTTCTTTCTTTCTTTGTTTTTTATTTTATTTTTTTTTTTTTAATGCAAATAGAATCCCAGACTTACGGAACTCTAATTATGCCACAATTTGGCACATTATAATAGGTAAGTGACTCATGATGTGGCTGAATTTGAAACTGAAGCTCGCTTGAGGAAGACTGTGCTCCTGATAAATAGATTTACAGCCTAATACTATTCTGGGCTTCTGATAAATAGAATTAGAAGCTAATACTCTGAGGTATTTTACAGCCTTCCTTTTGAAGGTTTCAGAGTGCTTTTCTAATAACAATAATAAAATAACCCTAAAACACAGTTGTGAGAGACGTGTTGCCAGAAAAGGTTAATTACTTGTCAAAGTAATTGACTTGCTCAAGGTCAGAGAGTCAACCTGGAGGAGTGGGAAGAAAGGAAGGCAGTTGTTAGGCCTTTGCCATTAGCTCGGTCTGCTCATGAGGCTGTATCCATGGCGCTGGCCCTGGACAGTTAAAAGCACTGTACGAAGGTTGCCGGGTGGTCAACCTCCAGGGCTGGAGGTAGAAAGCATTTCTAAAATTAGCTGAAGCAATAAAATGTTCCACTAGTGAACTTTGCAATTGTCCTGAATTACTCTGAGGTTATGACTAATATTCTTACGCATTCTGGGTGGAATTTTTCCAGTTTTGTATCAAACGTCTCAGGGCTACAGCAGTTTACAACGTCCTTAATTCTGAAGGATTTTCCAGTCAGTTGGGATTCTTTCCAGACAGTTTTGGATAACATGGGTTTGATCTCCTTATTTTTCTCTCCAGTGTTACAAAACCGGTTCACAGACAGGGAGATGAAGCACAGAACAACTTGCTAAAGGTCCCTCTGGTTTGAATTACGGTCTCCTGCCTGTGCGTGCTCTGTCCACAACTACACCGTGCTCTGTCACCAGGTCATTCTTTCCATCAGTTCTGCTATTGTGCACAAAGATACATTATAGGAAAATGAGCATTCTTCTGACTTGTAAAGCATTGAACCAGGGCAGCCTTTTCAGATCTATTATCCATAACGCGCTGAGATGTGCAAGAATTGACTAGTCCTTATATATAGACCTAGAAACATTCAAACTCAAAGGCAATAATGGCTGAGAAGAAAAGTAACCTACTAGCACAAATGAACCAGAATCAAAGAAAACTCCCAGTCTAAGAAAGAGAAACAGGCTGATTGCTGATGTATATTGTACAATATCAGAGAAGAATGGGGATATTCACAAAAGCTAACCCAAGCCTACTGAAGCTAATGAACAAGGCACTTTTTGTAGTTAAAAGAGAGAGAGAAAGTCTTCTCCAGGGTGATTTCTAGCAGAAATGCAGTTTAGCCATCATAAATGCAACCAAGGGAGATTAGTTACCCTTTGTCACAGTCTTGTCCCATCACTGTATCTCTGCTACAGAATTTTATGTCACAGGGGTTTATTAACCTGTTTTTCAGATACCAGTTCAGTGCTTTTGGAGTAATGTTTGCATAGTTCTACAAAACTGTCCTTATTTAATCTCTCTTATGTTTTACAGGAAAATATGAATGTCAAACAAGGAGTTCACAGCCTCCTTTCTCACTAGAGCTGGGCGCCCTGTTCCCAGAATGAGCTCCGCTGCAGGAGCGCGAGTGGGGCGTCAGCAGCATTTCACTCTGCCAAATTCCAAACCTGGGGCGCTAGAGATTTTAATTGAAAAGCTGAACTGGAAATAATTAATTTTATGAGCATCCTAGAATTAGGCATAAGATATGAAGATATGATCTTAACCTTAATGGCAGGGAAGCGTGTGGAAAAGCTCAGATTGGTTTTATTCCCCAGGTGATCTACCAGCCCAAACTCCATCCAGAGCTGGTGGAGCCGACAGGAGGGTTGCTCATTCCAGGAGGGTTGCTCGTTCCAGCAGGGTCAGAATTCCACCCTCCGATTTTGGGCTGGGCATTTGGAAGCATGCTGGTTAAGATTTTCACATTTCTTTCTGTCTGTCCATGGCTAGGCAATGCTAAAAGTTTTTAGCTTTTCTTGAGAAGTAAAACTCAGATGTGGAAAAAAAAAATAATGAAGAAAGCTGAGCTTCCTGGAATGTAGCCCACAGAACATATGTCTTACCGAGTCAACCAAAAATATACATTTTGTAAAATATGACTGCCTACAAATAACCTAGAGATACTATAGGTCACAATCGATCAGGATCTCTTTCAAGCAGCTTTTGATTTCGTTGGGCTCTAATCCTACAGGAAGGTTAGCATGCCATCTCAAGCTTCTACCCGCCGCACAACTTTGAATCAAAGTGACTTTTGTGACACTGCAGTAAAATTACATGGCAAGACCATCAGCAATCTGTTACAAAGCTAATACAGAAAAACTGTTACAGCCTGTTCTGTTAAAATACTCTAGAAATGTTGACTCATCACACAAACGTAAGAAATATATGGATGAAAATATTAACCACAAAGAAGAAAAGGCATCTGAAACTTGTTTTCTAAATATAAGAAATTTTGTGCCCAGCTCCAGGTATAAAACCAGACCTTTTGAAAACAGAGACAGCTAAAGAAATATATTTTTAAACATTTATATTCTTGAAATGGAAATTATATTTGACAGTTTTGTCCAAATTTAATTGTAACTCCATTACCAAAAAGACTGGCATTATGAAATCAGGTAGGGGTACAATTAATAGACATGAACTTCAATTTGGGGAATATTTCCACTGTTACCCATACCTCCTTTTTTAAAATTTTGCAATCTAGGCACACATTTCCAGCACCATTTCAATGAAGAGTGGTATATCTTTTCAATAATACCCTTTCTCTTCAAATTCCAAACCAAAATTACGATCCTAAAAATGGGATAGCTAAAAGATAACACAAAGTGCCTCACAGAGGGAGGTTTTGGAGACAATACTTGACTTTTATAACAAGTTGAAATAGTGCTATAAGCACAGCTGGGAAACTAGTTTTGCTGGGAAACTAGTTTTACTTCAATAAAAAAGCTAGAACAATCCATGTTAGGCATTAAACGTAGTTACGGTACAAGCAAGTGACTTACCTTATCAGAAAAGACAGTATCTAGAAAGTTTTCTTGCAACTGCAAATAACTTTGAATGCTGAATAAAAATGAACATTCAAATGTCCCAGGCAGCAGCATACACTGTTTTTCCTTAGGCTTGGTCTTTGGAGTAAACAAAATTAATCCTCATCTCATTACAAGGGAAACCCCAAACAATCTCCCCATGAATTAATGAGCTAGCCAATTAATAAAATGAAAACAATTGCATCCCCAAAAGTGTGGTATTTCTTTTGGTACTCCAAATATTATTGATATATGTGTAGAATTCTGCATGTAATTTAATTGGGAGTTTTGTGCCTGGAGAATAAAGTTCCTGTTTACTTGCTCAAAGTGTTAAATTAGATACCTTCTCTACTACCACATTTAAACATTAATAAATAAAAGAATAATAGAAAAGAGCCTCAATACTCACATTTGGGTTTAAGCTGCTTCTCTTGGTAACTTGTGCAGCAAAATAAAGGCAGAAATAATTATACGCCTCCACAGAAACAACCATTCATCAAGTCCAAAAGAAACAGAACAGTTTGCCAGAGCTATTTGAGGGTCCCATCAGAATTTGGCTGGATGGGGGAAGGCTGAGGGTCAGTTTGTTTCCCTTAGACCTCATGACATGCAAATAGCTGGCTGCCTCACCGCCGAATCAAATCGTTCTTTGACATATTGTGTTTACAAACTGCAAATGCATACCGTGTAGGAGGTTCTTAAGGGAACATATTTCAGACAGCCGTCAAAAGGAAAAAGGCATTTCTATTAAAAAACTTAAAGAATCAAAACACCCCAAAGGCCTAAATTGTTTAGTACAAGAAAAAAAGGAAAAAAAAAAAAGAAAAAGAAAACGAAAAAAAGAAAAGATGGATCATCATTCTTTCCCAGATGTACTTTGGTCCATGGATAATGAATTCATAAGACCTCATGTGGGGTTGTAAATCAGAAAAGAAATAGAGAAGTCATGATTACTAAAGGCTGACTGTTGTGTACAGGAAATGGAGGGCAGGGAGAAACACCTTTCCCATTTCAGAAGAGACTTCTGGGGACGCGGCAGAACTCCTCTGACACCACTAAAGCAGTTGCCTGGGCTGGAATGATATGATGCTCTTCCAGCATGCAGGGAGGTGTTCATAGAGTGTTACCACCAGAGGGGCAGCAGTGGCCTCCTCTAGGTTCCAGGTTGGGGATTAAACTAGATGACCTTTAAAGGCCCCTTCCAACCCGAAGTAGTCTATGATTCTCTCTCAGTATTCCTCCACTCTGGTCTTCTTTCAACTGCAGTCACCTCTTTTATTTTTGCTTGGACAGAACAGGGGCCAGACAGTCTATTGCATGCATGGAGCACACAGAAATGATTATATTTTTGTGTAAGGCTTAATCAATTGCAGCTGAAAGTAAGGATATTGTGTCCATTTAAAAATGCAGTCTGAAGTTACACAGAGTGAAAAAAATGATGGCTGCTTGAGGTATGAACCACAGCTGACCTCCAGGCAGACTTTTCCATAACCAAGAGCCAATAGTCTCAATCATTTAGTCTATAATGTCAAGAGGGTGGGAACTGCTTTATACCTCAGACAGAAGAGGGAAGAAAACTTTAAAATAGTTTAAAGATGTATTATGTTATCTGAAGACTTTGGTAAAATCGCCACAGCTGGACAACATGTCCCAGAGGTTATCTGTGTCGAGGCAGTACCTTGCAAGGTACTAGATCAGACTGGTCATTTGATTATTATTGCCATGAATGAATCATCTCTATTTGTAGCTGACTGGTTTATTAAACCTCTGGAGACATTTTATCATTTACTAAAACTAGACTGAATTCTTTCCTCCAATTGTTATATGCCTTACTTACACCAAACACTTCTATACTGATTTTTCAAGCTTGCGACCTGTTTGACTGAGGACATGTTAGTTCTGAATTTCAGTCCAGAATGAGAATCATGAATAGCTTCCTCTTGTCTTTACTTCCAAGAAGAAAAAGTACAATTCTTGACCAAGAACCTTTTGAAGATCACAAAAAAAGAGAAACACAAACGTATTATACAAATGGATCATTGGAAAGCACTCATGATAATCAGAAGCAGTTCTAACACAATACATTCTTTCCAGAAAGGCTGAGAAGTAGAGACACCTCCTCTAGTGTATCACCTTCCCTAAAATTCAAAGATTATCCTTACATTCATCTAACTCTGGAGAGATGCACCTAAACCAGTCAGAGTTTTTGCCAACAGGTCCAAGTTGAGTACAACTGAAGAGAGCAACAAAAACTGCTGCTTCTTCAGAATACCAGTTTGAGGATCTCATACAGCTCGCACATCACATCCTAATCTGCCCAAAATAGAAAGCAGTTTATTTCATTTGTCCCCAGACATGACCTGTCCTGACTGAGCTTCCTCTGCACATTAAGGATTTGGGAAATTCAACAACCAAATGGCGTTTCTCTTTAATCTTTGTAAGTCGCTCTTCCTACTTCATTTAGTATTTTTCTTGTCATTTAAAAAAAAAAACAAAAGGTATTCCATAACAAAATTATTTGATTAACTTCTTTTTTTTTTTTCCTGAGAAAACATCTTTGGCATCTACTGAATATGTTTTGTTATTTGGTTCTGCAGAGAAAGGAATTCTGCTCTCACAAGTATCCTGTTTATCCTAAAAGCTTCAGAGAATTGCCGTTTTCTATTTTTTATGTTTAAAGTACAATCATCCCTCAAAGTTTGAGAAGCACATATTTGGAGGCTCAAAAAGCACTCAAGGGAAAAATCATGACATGCCTCGTTCTTGTATTCCTCCCTAGGCATCCACTTCTGGCCTTTTTGTTGGAGACACAATATAGAGACATTCCATCTGACCTAGTGAAGTCACTCTCGTGGCTTCTGCAAGAGTACTAAACTTCCTATTAAAAAAACCCCTAAACAACAATCCAACTCAAAATCTACTCAGTTTTGAAGAAATTTCCATTTTCCTGGCCTAAGGAAAATATAACTGCTACTCATTTAAAAAAAAAAAAGAAAAAAAACTACTCATGAGAACAGAAGTACTGTGATTTTATCTGAGGAAGCTGCAAGACGGATTCTCGCAGACACCAAATCCCAGTGTTACTACTTAGAAACTCAGAAACCTGTGCCAATTACGAGGTTTTTTTTCAGAAGCTACAAAACAAGAGTTGGAAAGAAGGCTGCAAGTTCTAACAGAGGAGCAGTTTGCTTATTTCCAGCAGACCTGCACAGAATCAGCTAAAAATGGTCACATTTTGCCACCTAAAAATGGGGAGGGGAAGGGAAAGGCTGCAGCAGAGCCCATGCCCCTGTGGTTAATGCAGCCATTCCAGTTTGCTGAGAGCAGTCGCAAAAGAGGCTGAGACACGTTTACAAATATTCGTGTATATATATATATCAGCTTTATGAGTCTATAAAACCGGCATTGTTTAAATGCCATGGGTGAAGGGCATGAGAGGCTGATACTAAATACGCAAAACCAAAGCGTGTTAAGCTGTGTATTTCGTATTGCCTTCATTCTCCTAGACACTCCAAAGGGCAGTTTTGTTTTGTGAACTGAACCTCTAATTTCTAAGATGGGATTACTCTTCCTCCTGCATACATGCCTCCTAAGGAGAGGAAACAAAACCCAAGAATTAGCAAAACACTCAGGAAACTGTGAATATTCCTTCTCTTTCTCTTTCAAAATACTTCTACTTAATGAACTAAAGACTGATTTTACACATCTAACCAAGGTTCCAACCTATGTCTCCTTGAATTCTGTTAGTAGCCAGAAGGTATCTCTGGATTTTGGTGCTTCCCTCATATCTATTTTAAAGAATGCATTTTTCATATCATTCCTATACCTATGCTACAACATAGCAACCCTAACACACGATATTGTAATTTTATAGGAAGTTCACTATTATTCCAGCATAAGCCAGTATCAAACAAAAATACAGGGAAACTCAGAATGGCACATTAATCGAACGGCTGTTTGAAAGCTCCAAGTTGCTCAATGATCAGCCATTGGTTAAGTCAACAGAATGCATTTTAAATACTTCATCATTTAATGTTATTAAAATAATTTCATGTTTGCATACAGAATGTCATATGGCATATTATTTACAAAATAGCTCAATGTCATAGAAAATTGTTTACATTCAGTATATAGGAATTTAATAATTATTCTGGCTAAATCAAAAAAGAAATCAAACCTATTCCCTGTATGCAAACTCGCATTTCTTAAACAAAGTTAAACAGCCTGAATATTTTTCATCTCTTACTCCTCTTTGTTCTTCACTGTGAGATGTTTGTCTCCAGCCGAGGAAACAACTATGTTTGCTTCTGCCTTACAACTTGGAAATTCTTTTTCCCTACAGTTGATAAAATATCAGCATCAATATGAACATTGTTAAACATTACTGCCTTTTATGTACATATTTATGCATGTATGTATAATTCATTTTTTTTTCCCTTACCAAAGTTAACTTAACCTTTATTAATCCATTACTGAGCTTGCATACCTGGCCTCTTCAACTTTCATTTGTTGCAATTTCAGGTTTGGATATATTTATTATTAAGATTATAGAATATATAAACTGTTGGAAAACAGAAATATTTGAACAGATCAGGGCTTGCACAGAATTTATTTTCTTTCAGCATCAAAGAATTTTGGCAAGATTGGGCAAATGACAGTTTTAGTGAACAGAAGTCTTTCTGCTCTTACTACTCAAACTTTATTTTATGCAAAAACCTGAAATTACACATGTGAAATCACTGGGCATTACTGAAGTAATACATCTAAAATATTTTTGGCTTGGAAATTCTCTCTTAAAAATAGGTTAGAAGTATATTTGACATTCAAGAATTATCTCATTAGCAGTGGCAAAACTCTATTTTACCCATTTTTCCACTGTCCTGAAGACATAAAGTACCGCTCATGTAAAAATAAGGCTGGTACAAAACTGGAGGGAAACATTGTAGCCAGTAATTCACTCTACCAAGTTTATGTAGAAAGATCATAAACTAAATTCTTTTCAAGAAACTCAGGATAAGCAGAACACCGCAAGTTCTCTCAAGGAGCTGCGAGAATGCAAGCAAGTGCTTCTAACTGCTACGGGAACCTGACTAAGAACTCCAAGAGTCTGTTGAAGGAACACACAGCATGGAATACACTGCAGGCAAAACAGTATTTATCCAATCCCAAAACACCAATGCAAAAGGGTACCAGCTCCTCTGTCCCAACTGCAAATTTTAAATGACCTCCTACTGCAGACATTAACAGTATGCATTAATAGCACAACTGTGCTGAGTTTCATAAGCTTTCAGTACATTTAGAAATTAGTACTGGGGCACTTCTAAGTTTAGCAATACACGCTTGTACTCAGTGTTTTTACTGCTGTGATCCAGTGAACAGAAGCTGAAAACATCCACTAATGATATAAAAAGTAAAAATGGCCTTTTGCTGGTATACTATTAAGTATCAGTATATCTTTCAAAACTACTCTTTGAAATTATGGAAAACAGGCTTATATACAGTTATATACAATCCTATAAATCCAAATTAGAGAAGTAAAGCTATAAGCCTGTGTGTGTATGGAATAGAACACAGTTATCTGAAGAATAACCATTGCGGCCTCATCATGAAGCCTCTTGATGCCAATTAAAAAGCACTACATTAATACCTGAAGTGTCCACAACTGTGCTCTGTGACATCTACATTTAATGTGCGTAGTAGTACATGACAAAACTCCATTTGCCACAACCTCCCAGCAATTGTGTCACCTGGCTGTGATCTGCAATCATTAGAAGCCAAATTTTAAAGTCTGTCAAGCATTTTCTGTTATCCTTCCCTTCAGAATATAAAAAATAACAAACTCTGACTTTTATCATGGATGTGGATGCATTGAATAGTAATTTTATTCCTCTGTTACAGAAGATTTCCTAGCTCTGAGAACAAGATCTTTGATAGAGGTAGTGATATCCTGGAGCTCTTTTCGAATTGTATCTGCTCCTTCCTCCTCTTCCAGGTTCTCTCTTGTGTCACCATCTCCCTGATCAGTTTTCTTAGTCTGACTGACCAATTGTTTCACTACCAATCCCTGGTATTTGACCAATAGAGAATGTTGATCCTGAGGGTAAAAAAACAGAAAAAAACAAAGGAATGTCAATATCACAGAGAAGGTACACTGACCTTTAATTAAAGATTAAATTTTTAAAAAAGCGTTCTCCCATTCTTGCCTAAAAAGGGTTAGAGATACATAAATATATTTCCGTCAAGGTATTTTGCAACCTAAATTCTGGGAGATGTTCAGAGAGGCAGAAAAATGAAAGTGTATTTGTGCTGCAAGAAGAGGACAATTAACCACCGAAGCAGGAAAGCAACGCACTGACTAACCACCACCAGTTTTGGCAGATTAGAATATAGACTTCCAATATTTTTATTTTTGAAGACATATGTCTTTATTTAAAACCGAATTAGAAAAGTTTAAATGGCAATCATGCTCTAGCTGGAAGGAAAGAGTGAATAAATTTCAGTTAGAAGAATTACGACATTGCCCAATACCTGGCTATCTTGATGGATAAAGGTAAAAGCTACAGTACGACTAATGGATTAATTTTTCTTTTTATTTAAAAGATATTGCAGACAGATTCATGAAATAATAGGTTTGAAACACAATACAGATCAGAGAAATTCTGTACATAAAGTAACAATTAGACATGACATACAACGGTGCCAGTCTTATGCAGCAGAAATAGTATAAGGCACAACTTTTATGTTTTGTCACAGAAGGTAAGTACTTTCCCCTTAAAAACTAGAAAGGAATACCTCTGGGATCTTGCCGCTTAGGAAATTAATGATCTGTGGAACTGATCTTCCTGGTGCATGCAGCATACAGTGGGTTGTAAACTGAAATAACAGTACTGATGTCAGGTGCAAAATAAGGGCTGGATCTTCCGTGACTTTCAGCTGTTCAATCAGAGCTTGTCTATGCTGAAATAGGACTTGCCTAAGGAACAGAAATACATGCATAAAAATGTTTTTCTTGTTCTGTCTTAGAGTAGTTGATGATAGACTCTAAAACATATCCAAATTAAATTAATGTGTGACTACTACCAAACTAACCATCTGATATTTGAGCAGCAACAGAGCTACATTTCACATACTGTGCATAGAATGAATAAATTAAGGTACCTTTCCTTCTTTTTGTCTCCTTTTTTCACCATAATACCGCAAATATCCACTGCAGAATCAAGGTATGAAAGAAAATCTTCTATGCTCTATGAAAAAATAATATATTTATTTAGTCTATGTTAGAAGATTATAAAAAAGGTTAACTACTTTTCACAATTAATCACACAAACAGATGACCGTGAATACCTTTGGAATAAACTATGGAAGAAAAGAGAAAGTAAAGAGTAGTAGAAATTAACTTTATTAATCCTCCAGTATTCATATACTTAAATACTAAAAAACCCTATAATCCATTAGTCTTGAAGATGAAATTAAAAAAGGAATACACATTCTATAATTATTTACAGATATTTTTTTAAGAAACATATCAGTATGGCCTTTTGCATAATCTGAAGTTGGTTTGTTTTTTTTTTTTTAACATCCAGGGTTTACCTGGTTAAGAAATACAATCAGAACAATGAGGAACTTCAGGAACAAAATACAAGAAACGTCAATCACTTTAAACTGGCAGATTCCCTCTCAGCTTTTACTTTTTCTCACCTGCACATAAAAGATACAGTGGATTCCACCTGGAGGCAAAGAGCTAGGTGACTATCAGTATCAAAATACAAGATCACCTTTTCACCTCTTAAGATTCACAGATTCATTTTCAATGTACTTAATCTCACTGACTCGCACAAATTCAAAGGACTATTTTGAGTTCAAGACTATTTTGCCTTCATCCTTCACAGCAGCAGCAGTTACGTACTACACTCTGTATGTCAGCTGTTTATTAGCATTGCATCATCAGAACAGAAAATCTGAACTCTAAAGATTCTGGATCGCTTTACCTTGCCATTCAGAGAAGTATGCAGTTTAGTTAAAGGACCTTTGGTGTCTTCTGGTAATTTACCTAAAATCTTGGTCCGGCCCTGTATGAGACAAGAATGGAAACAATCCATAATACTACCATTTTAGCTGCAGGCATATTTAAACAGAAGATAATTAAATATTAAATAAACATCACCGATCTACTTGAAACTGCTAATAAGGAAGCCAATAAGGAATTGTTATCTGTGTACCTCACTTGTGATTGTAGAATAATTTTCTGTTGTCATCATTGACTCAGACGCTAGGAAGTTGAAAATAAGATTTGTAATGTCTGTACAGACAGTCTTCAACAGATGTTTGGCAAGGTTAGCCTGAGTCTCATCTGTTAAAAGAAGTGATTATAAGTAACTCATTACAGTTATCTCATTTCTAGAACAGTTATCACAGCACTGGCTAGAACATGGACTCTAGCAACCACAAGTAATATGAGAAAGTTGTCTGGATACGTTAAGCTAACATCACTCATTTGCAGTTGCTTATGGGATATTCTTCAGTGAAAAACGGGGGCTTTCAGGTCTGTAAGTGCCTTTTAATGCACTGTTAGTATTTCAAAGGTGCATCTGTACAAGCAGTAAATTAGTCCCTCTACAATCCTCCTGAACCAGGAATGAACAAGTAAAAAGTACATAAAGGAAAAGTCTACAGGACAAGCAGTTAAACAGAGAAGCTGGCACATGACTTAAGACTGGAACAGTAGAACTTTAGAAAAAGAGGCTACAGAACATGTGTACAAGAACAGAGGCTAATGAGAAAGAATTCCATTTATTCTTAAGCATGGGAATATTGGGGGGAGCTGCTACTGTTTCCTCTGGTTAGAAGTTTTCCACAGGGAAGGTTCTAGAAGAAAGCTCAATACAGCAGAGAATGCTGGGAATATCTAAGGTATTTTCCTAATGCTTCTTTTCTGTCCCAAAATATAGGTAGCTACAGAAGGCACCTTATAAAGTAACTATTGTAAAACTAATCTACACTTTTTTAAAAAGCTACCTGCAAGGAGCAGCTTTTTCAGTACCAAACCTAGAAGAGGTTTTAACAGGGGCTTCTTAGAATCGGGTAGTACTCAGTTCGGGCACAGGTGACAGTATGAAATAAACTTACTAATTTTTTAATTCCTGCTCCCCCTCCCCACAATTAAACCTGGGAAGGGATGCAAATGCTTGTGAAGGAAGGACTAGAACCCACTAATATCTTGACAAAAGCTATAACAGACTACAGATATGAAATACAGAGAACATATTTCACTAAGTGTGCAAAGCATGACGCTTCAGCATAAGGCAGTATAAACACATCTCTAAGATTTCCTTTTGAAACTGTTGTTCTTCTTTGACCTTGAATATAGATTCAGGAATAAATTCAACATCCCTAAAGGAGCATATTAATTTTTTTAAGTATATATTTATTGTACCTGTAAAATGCTTTATTCCCTTTTCAAATAACCGAATGTTGTTATACAAGTTTGAGAATTCCTCCTGCAAGTCCTTCATAGTCTGTCTTCTGCTTGCTCCAGAGGATGACGTTGAAGACGTAAAAACAGAACGCACAACTTCCTGATAGGTTTTTGTTAAAGGTCTTGGAACAGGGAAGGAGAAAGAAGAAAAAGGGAATATCAAGCAAATTGTAAAACTGTAAAAGGTTTTTCCAAATATATCAGCAGTAGAGAAAGTTGCCTCATTAGATGGTAAATGAATGGGACAAGAATGCCACAGAATGGTGAGATAAACAGCAAATAACTGAAATCAGAAAGAAAGCACTAAGAAATTAAAATGTACTTTTGTACATCTGTTACAGTATGCATAGTATCTAAATGCTTGCCAAGGTTTCAACTTGTAACAACTCCGAACTGGGAACAAGATGAAAGAGAAAAGATTTCTAGAAACAGCGCTATTCACAAACTCTTTCAGCACTCTGTGTACAAATTTCAGATCAATAAGAGCTGTAAACAGAAGAGTTAAGTTACACTAAAATAGCACAGGCCCTTCTAAAGATTCAGTTACCACTGCACTCCAAGTTTATTCAAGCTTGGGCTGTTAAGAGTTCTGTCATGTCCTTTTTGCTCTGAACAGGCATCTTCACATCCTCTCTCTTGTATTGAACATTTTTTAAAAGAAGATATTCGTCTTCGCATACATCAGTTTGCTGACCCAGATTGCTACCCAGTTCACACAGGTGAGGACCGAGGACTGTACAGAAGATGGGACTGGTGAAACCCCAGCATGGATCAGTGTAAGGGGGTGGAAAGACACCCATGAACCTAAAAATATGCTTGCTGACAAAGGGTGCAGAACCACCTGCTGCTGAACAGAAGCATTATTTCTCATTACAGTGTCACCATGACTTTCTAATACACAAGTACATGAAACTGCATAGAAAAAGAATATTGTGGTTTACTTCCATTAGTAAAACAATTTTTTCTAAGCAAAAAACAGATTGAAGAGAAGATTAATCTGAAACACAGACTATCTAACTCTAGTTGAATTACTAAAATTACCTTATTAGATGTTCAGCAAGTTCTGTAATCAGATCTTCAGGACAATCCTGCATGTGAGTCTTTAAAACATCCTGAATTTCCTCTTGTGACATGAAAGGGAACTCCGGCTGCTTATTCCTACCTATAGCAGCAACAAACAACATTCATTGACAAAACATTATACTTAGCTTTGCTGCAGTTACTCTGTGTCACTTAACATTGAAATGCCTCAAAATCCAAACTTCCATAGAAGAAATGCAAATCAAGGATTGTAACTGTACACAATAGTTAGATTTTACACATATGAAAAACTGACAAAATTTATCTGTTGATCACTTGAAGCTATTTTCTGTAACAGACAACTTCAGCAGTATATAAGGGCATACACTTTTGGTGAGAGTTAAGTTAAGCTGCTGTTAGTTTAGAAATGATGATATCACCAAGACCAAATAGCTTTTTTTAAAATGCCAAAACTGAACGGAATGTTCGTATTTGAAGGATTTCACAAGGTTGCTGTTTTTTTTTTAAACTCCATTTAGTAAGTTACACAACCATATAACAGAGAGTGTCCTAAACCTAAGGTTACTGTATAAAATTTGAGACCAGGATAAAGCAAGAATATTAAACCAGACAAGGAGTTCCAAGTAATAAAATCAACTTACACACCGACTGCAAATGCATACAAACTAGTGCATCTATATTTTGATTTTGTACAAGATAGGAAGTTTGTCTGCATGCTGCACAATTTAGCTTTTACATTTAAGAATGAAATCAGGTTGATGACAGGGAACCAAAAAAGTACAGGCATTCCATGTTCCAGACGCAGCATAAAACAATTTTATTCTGCATATAAGATAACTGAATGAATGGAAATTGATGATGTTCCTAAGTGTGCCACGGTAGCCACTAACAACATAACAGGCTATATATAAACAGGTGAATAGGGAGCCTAAATCAGGTTTCGGAAGGGTATAATTTATATTTGAATGGTTGCACCTGAATTTAGCTTGGGATTTTGGTTCAGTAACTTTTGGTTCATGACTTTTATTGTTTAATTTGCAACCACTGTTTGCTAAAAGTCCAATAACATAGGTATTTACTTCTGAGGAAGCCACCCATGCTCCTTCTCCTAACAGTAAAAGTAGAAAAATGGGGAAACAGTAGGGAGGGATACAAACTTACGTGTAGAAGTCTCAGTTAAGTAACATGAACCTTATATAAAATATTAACATGGGACTTTATTTTGATTTTATATTTTATCCTTATGAGGAAAACCATCTGTGTTTCATCACTATGATTTGTTAATTTAAACTAATTAAACTTTGGAACTGGATGACAACTTTTCCTCTTATCATACACTATTCAGCAGGTGTTAAAAAAACAAGTATAATATTAATTCTAAAACTCTAAGGCATTACCTACATAAAATCAAATAAAAAACCATAACCCAACCCAACCACAAAATTGCCTGCTGTCATTTCCTTAACTTAATTTCTTTTTTAAAAGACTAAGTTATACTGTGGAGTGAATACGGTATGTCCATTTCATTTAGACAGCAATATCACATCCATTGATACAATTCTAATGGAAAAGCATTCTCAAATTCTTTCATATTTTACTTGACTTTCTAAATACAGTGGGGAAAAACAGAGATGTGGAAAAGTAAATGCTGAAACATGCCAGCACGAGTACATAGTGTCCAAACTAAAATGACAAACCTGTGCTTGTGGCTTGAGACTCTTCATCACTGTCAGCATCCTTTCTCCCTTTCTTCTTGGTTTTCTTAATCTTGATCTCTCTGGCATTTCCACCTCCTCCTCCTCTCACGCTTCCACTGCCCTCTGGTGGAGAATTATTTGTTTAGTACACAGTGAAGTTCTAGCACTTAAAAGTTTATAATAATAATTCATCTGCGTTACTTGTTAATGCTAAACTAAAAAACCACAATCTGATCCTAAAAGTAACCTATAATACATATGCCAGAATCTCAGGACCATAAGTTTCATCAAGAAAAAAGTGCAACTGAGTCAAAGCTTTGTTTAAGATAATATCATTAAAAAATACAAATACTAATCATATTAAATACACATTAAAAAAACCAACAAGCAGCAATATCTTTTTCCATCTGAAAACAGATGAGATACCAGTGTCCATAATGTAATGGGAGAATTTCTGTTGGCTGAAATTAGCATCTTCGTAAGATTTTAGCATTTTTATTCAGGGATGCTGAATAACACAGCTACTTAAAAATATTCCAGATAATGTCACTTTGTTAACTTTCTAAGAAAGAATCCTATGTAGTAAGCAATTATCCAAAATTCTCTTGGAAGTGTGCACTGAATTAAGTAGAACACTAATTCTTTTTCACTATTCCTAGATGCCTATAGAGCAATGAGATGTTCCACTTCTGACAAACATAACAAATTGCATAGTTCATAGGTCCTGTAATCCATGTATTTACACTGCAGATTGGATCTCAATTTGCAATAACTTTCCACAAGGTAAGATGTTCTGCTATTTATTTCTCTTATTACAACTTGTTCCCTTCTTTTTTTCACTTGAAAGAAATTTAAACTCCAGAAAAATTGGTTTTATGCATTCACTGTCTCGAGAAAGTAGTTATTTTTCTATTTAAATATAAGGTCCAAGATTTCAAGTAACTACATTATTTAACAGTACCATCATTTCAGAAAGGGCAACACAAGGACAAGATGCTACTTTTCATAAAGCTGGCTGCATTTGGTTTGTGCTATAAATGGATTTCTAAGCAATGTTTTGCAGGAACAAACTAGCAGTGGATGCCGTACTTCTGAGACCTCCTGAGTTTGTGACCTCTCCAAAAAAAAACACCCAAAACAAAACCAAAACGAATTGGTTTTAAAATGTGACTGCATTCAGCTGAGCAGATACAAGCTGTTTGTCAGCTGTGCAATATACTAGTTATTCTGGAAACAAGCCCCCTTTGTTGTATATTCCACTTTATAGCCATATAGAAAAAGCTGCAATCTGCAGTCAAGATCTTGTCCACAGAGACATGTGGCAGGAAAAACTATTGCCAGAAAGGCTGTATTTTACGACAATAGGATACACAAACTGTAATGTACAATGGATTACAAGAGTACATGCCTCTACAGATACCTCTTTGTATGTACTGTATGACTGTTGCAAATGGTATTATAAATGGACAATAAAGAATCTGACTTGAAAATTTTCATTAATCCAATATATGGCAGAATCCATATTTGTAATGAACTGCATTACCCTGACACCACATTAGGTTACACTTAAACAGTAAATATGGATATACTCACAAGAGAGACAACATCACAGTGGCCATGTTCTACTATGATGCAGTAACAACATCTAATTCTTAAACTGTGATGGTTTTTTTAAGGTAATACACCTAACAGTCCCTAAAAACCCCACTTCAGGGTAGTGCTTTCCGATGGTGCAGCACAAGTTACCTGCAGATACAAATGTGTCTAGACACGTAGCACATGCTCAGTAGAGTCTCACTCCTCAGAGAGTTAGAAACCAAAGTCATTCTATTTATGACAGTTCAATTAAAGTTCAAGCTTCTCTGCTTCAGCTCTGGCCCAGAAAAATCTACTGTCTCTTACGGCAGACTAAGTTCAGGTTCCGTGTCAACTCAGTAATGGCATTTTTCAGAGTAGAATATAATGTTTTGTTTTTCAGATGAGTATATTCAATTAAGCTAGATGCATCAGTGGTCTAATTCTGTTACTTTCAGTAGCACCATGTATGTGAGTTCAACAGAGACTGCTCAGCTGTGCTGTAGCAACATGAGACACATAGAGACTTTGGGGACTGAAAATAGAGTCTTTTATTTGAATAATGTTTAAAAAATGGGAAAGATTTGAAACCCACACATTTTCATTCTTCCTCAGATTAAGATCTAATTCAAACAGCCACCACACACATGGAGTATGACCTGGGATTAATTTAACCCAGAAAATACCTTAAATTGTTTGGCATGGGATTCTCAGAAAGGATGGATAATATTCTCAAAAAACACCCATCTTAATACTTCTATTAAGAGATATTTTCATTATTCTGGGTCCCTGAAAAGCAGAGAGTAAGAGTGTATCTATACTGTGTAATAAAAAATGGTACAGAGGTCCCCAAGCTAATAGCAAATCATAGAATCACAGAACAGTATGGCTTGGAAGGGGTTTTTAAAGGTAACATATTCCAACACCCCCCTGGTTTGGACAGTCATTGCATAACTCAATTGTATGTGACCGTATCGTATGCACTGAGAAATGAGTGTGGATTCCTTGCTTCTAAAGCCGGCTGCCTTGAGTTGGAATAACTCAAAACATCTTTATGGCACTTCGCAATTCTAAATCTGAAATTAGTTCTCATGGCCATAGCTCAGATATATCTACACCTACAGTATAATGACAAGTGGTCGGATTATTTCTTAAGTATCTTTAGCAACGGACTGGAGGCAAATAATGGACTACAAAATATAGTAACTTTATATTTTAACATTTCCAAGGCTAAACAAACCTGTTTCTTAATTTTGGCTTGAGCTAAATATTGATGGCTTACCTGTTGCTTTCTTTCTTCTTTCATCTTTTTTGTCCTTTTTATTAGCATAAGAATTCTCTAAACCAGAAACCTGTTTTAAATCTTCTTCAGTGATTAAATTAACAGGGTTACTTTTCATTTCCTAAAATGAAGAATATACACTTAATAACAAAAAGATAAAAACAGCAACAAAAGATACATACGAAAATATTTAAGCCATTTGGCCATTTTAAAGTGTACTAATTTAACAACATGTTTTACAAGTGCAACACATGAAGAGACGTTTTTAATTCTCTTCAAAATTCAGCATCTTATACTGTTAGCATGACGCTTTTCTGAGTGCAAGTGAATATACATTAAATTACAGCAATTACATATACAAACCTTTTCTTCACCTTTGTCCTTCCCAAGCTGCATTTCAGATGAGATGCAAAGAGATAGTAATAGCAAATAGAAAGTCACACAAACTATACTCCAGCAATCAACATAGATTCCATCTTGACCAATAAAAAACCTGTACCTTTTCAGCTTTCTGTTGCATCTTATCAGAAAACAGATCAGCACAGCTGCTCAGAAATTTCTCACTGACCACAATGGTGTCATTGAAGACTAAACCTGAAGAATTTTTGCTTAAAGATCTCATCACTTGCTGAAGCAAAATCCCAACATCTTCGACTGACAATGAACTGGGCAGAAAAGTCTAGAATAAAGAAAATAAAAACAATTTGCATACAATTATTTGTTCTAGAATGGACAGACAAGCTGGTACATGGATAAATAGAATCCAGAGATGGCCCAGTTGACATCTGTTAATGATTTAGAATATATCACACTTTTTAAACTAAACTACAGACTTAAGACTAAACACTATGAATCTTCTAACATCACAAATCAACATGGCTCTTAGAATATGTCACCCCTGTGAAAACGCATGGCGATTTCTTCAAAATGCAGCTCAGAAGACACAGAGTAACACGAAACACAAAAGAACAGCAGACATTCTTAGAAATTACAAAGTAGCCGTCTAAGGCCAAATATTAGGATTCAGCCAGGACAAAGTGGCTAATGTTCCTCTGCTTACTGAAACTGCTGTAGGAGTTCAGTTCTAGCTTTTTTCCCCCCAACTCCCCCCAGGAATATATTTGCTCTCTAGCAGAATACACTAGCACTAATTTTGAAGTGAAAGTTAGTCTTAGGTATCAACTGAACACTGATAAGCCCTTCCTGTGTCAGGCCAGCTTAAAGGCAAATAATGCCTTTTTACTTGTTATTTTACTTAAACTGAATATTCTTCTTTGGCAACATGGAATTTTTATTATACCAATGTGTAGTTTCAATAAAGTATCACTTGGAAAAAAAATTAAGATGAAATAAATAAATCCCACAACAACAACTAAAAGGATTGCTTACTGCTACATCTATCCAGTTTCCAGAGCTGATGGCTTCCTCCACAGAGGCTTCAACTTGATCCACAATTTCTTGACCAACACAAGCCGCTCTCAGAAATAAGAGTCGTGTGGACTTGTATCTTTTTTTAATGTAGCCTGCTGGATCGGGGATGCCAAGTCTGTACAACGCATCAAATTCTGTAAAACAGTTAGATGTCTGTTACATTTAAGTACCTCCACATGCATACAGGAACCTACATGGTAATTTTTTTTGAAAACAGGAAAGGAAGAATTACATATAGTTTTTATACAAAAGTATGCAGTCTCAAGCTAATGCTGACCTAAAACTTAGTTACATACAAGCTACACCTAAAGACAGGTAACAGAAATATGAAGATTAAATCATGGATGTGACTTTAGTCTGAGTTTTTGGAAAACAAAAAAATAATTGTCAGATTCTTGTACCATCAAGTTTATCTTTGCAATTCTGTCTTTCCAAAGTATTCTAATATAACACAAATAGTATTTTCAATATATACAATGACAGCGTGTTTTGTTTTCAGAAGTTACTCCAATATACTCCTAGAATCATGCAATGCCTCACAAGGAAAGCGTTTCAACTATTTGCCAGTTTATACTTAGATGTTCTGAAAACATTCAAAGTCTTTGACAGATACTTTACCAGTCAAGCAATATTACAGAAACACTTAATACTACTACAGTAAATTATGTCGAACCTTTTCAAACTGGAAGACTAACTGTTATTTAGAGACTGGTCCTTTGGGACCATAAGGGTACATTCCTCTGTTTATTCAGGTCCACGTTTTCCCATAGCTCCTGTTTTAAAACACCAGCATCGCTCAGCTTTAACTTGTTTGGATTCAAATCAGGACACTAGTGTTACCCACTCCAGTTCTACAAATCTTATTTATGAAAAGGCTACTCCTGTGCACTGGACATTTGGCTATCTGCATTATTAACAACCAAAGTTTGGTTGCAATCTGGACACCTGGACTGAAACTACAACCGTGTGGGTCAAACACGATCATCTGAAAAGTCTGCAATGAGCAATCTAAGCAATGTTTTCAGAACAGTAATAAAATAAGCATTTGGAATAGTTTGTGAGAAATAAAGTTACTGTTTAGCAGTATGGCTCTGCTGAAATACCAGGCATTGTGATAAAGTAACATACATCATTATAAGCAAGATGTTTTTTTAACAAAGGAGTATCAACTACTGTATTGTTTTCTACTTACTCTTGTGAGATTTCACTCTAGATACTAAGTATATTAGGTCCAATAACCTAAACTAGTTTTAGAAAGGCATCTGTGAGAATAAATATTACCTAAGTAACCATTCTGTTTGAAAAAGGAATCCACCCAGTTGCTCTGTGTTCTGGCATAGATGTCTGGAACAAACACAGCCTTATCCTGTCTCCCACCAACTACGGTGCCTTTTAGACGACCAGAATTAACAAGTTCTTCTAGCACAGCTACAGGAAAAAAATACAGAAAATAAATGAACCGACATTTTCCACTTTGATACATCCATTAATCAAAACACAGAAATTATTTTTCCTTGTTTTGCTTCTTCTTTTTTGCCCACCCATTAGTTGTTTTTCTTTTTACTATTAATTGAAAGAAACTGAAGACCAAAATACAAGCGCTTGTTCTAGTGAAACATTTCCAAGTTCTATCAACTATTTTTAACACTTATGGAATGTCTTGATAAAAACTCTGGAAATGATACAATGTTACAAAACAGTGAGTCACAATGGCAGGGTCAAAACACTTTTTATTGAACAAATACCTAAACAGTCTGAACCCTTAATTTGGAAAATGTAATTATAAAAGAATCTTTCTCTGGCCAGACAATAACATATATGAGCATTTTATTAATAATGTTTCCTTCGAATTCACTGCTTGCATGATAACCAAGATGGAAAAAAGAGATCTGAACACACTAATATGACATGAAAAATTACTACCTAAACTGCGCAAATGTGACCACCTTCTACTGGTGACCATCTTCATGGTTTACAATGTTCAGAGTTGTTGCCCATAATAATCTCCTTATAATGCTCAAATATTGCTGACAAAGAGCATATAGCTTATAGGTAGTACTGAAGTATTAAGCCTTTGTCAATGCTAAATAGAGTGTTTGCAATACATTAAAGGTGCACAGGAATATCAGATTTGTTTCTATCTTCTGCTTATGCCTTTTCATAAGTCACTGGACATATTTAGAAAAATCAGTGACATTAACTGCCAAGCCCTGCTGATTGCTAGATTTTCTTTTTTACTAAATGGCGTTTTCACCTTCAGCTTGTATTGATTTCTGTTTCATTAACAGACAGAGTTTTACCCTGGAACGGACATTAAATGCTATCATGTGGTATGGCTTTTTCCTCATTAAATAGGAGTAGCAGTGAAAATTTCAACATGCCTAGTACAGCATGTGGGGGTTTAGCTCATCTACGCAGAAAAGCCTTGTTCCACAAGAAATCTTGTGAACAAGAATCCAGCAGAATCTTGTTCCACAAGAAATGTGGAACAAGATTCTGCTGTCTTCAGAATCCTTTAATGGTTTTCTGACTCTTCTCATGAAAGTCATTATTTCCCTTTTGTTTCACTGGGTCTTTGCCTTGAGGGCATTGCACGCTTTAGCTCCGCTATAGTATCTCTCTGCTTACTTTTGCGACAAGCATTCAGTAAAAACGAAAATCGCAGCATTTAAATAAAATCATATAAACACTAGATTTTCACATAATCAATTTAAGGTTTCCACTTTCATTTTTTTTTTAACAGAATTAACTAACAAAAATACAAAACAGTTTGAATAAAACTCACAGTAAAGTAAATGTTCTTGGAATCCATACCGAGTGATCAAGTTACTTACAGGTGTAGGCCTTGTGAAAAAAAGAAAAACAAACAAACAAAGTTAATGCAATTCATGTGGAGAACCTAGAAATAAGAGGTTATTCCAGATGGACACAACTACATAATATCTTAGCCCCAGGGTGCCACATCGGTGTTTAACGCAGTTTACAAGGTTTTAATTTTCAATTACTATCAAGTTATATCTTCTAACAAAGCTATGATAATTATTTTAAGGAAACTTTTGCTATCCCAAGTTTTTCCCTTCATAGAAATTGACCAGAAGACTATTGTTTTAATAAGAAAAAATTACCTAGGATCACATGTGGTGGGTAAACATCAATATGCAATGACTGGGGAGCAGCTGAATGACCATGAGGATAGATAGTCTCCAAACAATTAAAAGAAGTCCTGAATAACATTTTTTTCAACCAAAAAACTTCAGTATGTTGTATGTGGTATATCGTTATACTTTCCTTGTTCTTCTTTCAAAAGGAGATCCCTATTTCAAAAAACTTGGGTCTAATCTAACTCAGTATTTCACCCTAGAAACCAAACTATGCTTAAACAAATCTAACCATAGGTCTTTCTTTTCTTTTCTTTTTCAATCACAAGTGAATTTGGTCCATAGAGACCTATGGTAAAAATATTATAGTATATGGTTGCAGGTATTGCAATTTACCGAGTAATTGCTGTGAAGAGACCACGAATGCGCGCTCGATGACGGGACACAAAGGCTTCTGTAAAAATCACCCCACGGTTTTCCTGGTCTAGTTGCCCATGAATAATTCTACCCAAACGCCTGGATAATGCCTGTAAACAGAAGCTGGGATGATTGCTAAAATTATATATTAAAGATGCTGAAACAAAAATTAATCAAAAAATCTGTATTAACAGATCAGCAAATTAGTTTTGCTAAGAGAGACAAAATATTGAGAAACGAGGACTACAAGCAATTATTATTATTTAGATATGTTGTGAATGTGTCTTATGACATGAAAGTTGATGCCATTTATGGTCCATATTACAAACTTCAGGGAATTCAGCTTTCCCAACAATGCCTTCTTCTACCAGATATATGTGATCTAATGATGAAAGAACACTTTGCAAAATAAGTATGGTTTGGAAACGCGCAATGAAAATTGAGATCTAACCTTTGTATTAATTTTACACAAAACAGTGGCAGAGGAATTTAGCATCCATTTTAAGCAAACAGTCAAGAGAAAAATTAGCAACAACAAACACAACTAAAGAGGTGCAAACAGTTTACAAACGTGCACCTTGCAAAGTGAACTAAAGCCAGGAAATATTGCCCAGGAAACAAAGAGAAACCCTGTAATAGTTTTTTTGTATGTTAGAAATGTTTTTGTAGAAGCTGATCATGCAACACGTATTAGAGGAAATCTCTTCATAAATTGAGAGTCAGTAAGGTTGTCTGTGGCACCCAATATGACACAGGATTATGCCACAGGATTACCCTTTGAAAAAAATACCTTACAAGCAAAATCCAATCTTGACTGAAAGTCAGCAATGGTAAAAGAATGCTCCCTAATCCTTTTAAGCACTACAACAGCCACCAATAAAGGGAAAAGGCTTTTTGTTCCTATTCTGAATGTCTGGCTGGAGCTTCTACAAACAAACTATAAATGAAGGCTTATTTCACCTTTTCTGAATAAGAAAGGTTTCCACCACTGCATTTCTGTTTCCCGAGTAGCTAATGAGACTCATGAAATTAGAATCGTAGTATCATAGAAACATCATAGAATGGTTTGGGCTGGAAGGGACCTTAAAATCATCTAGTTCCAAACCCCCTGCCATGGGGAGGGACGCCTCACACTCAATAAGGTTGCTCAAAGCCCCAACCAACCTGGCCTTGAACACCTCCAGCAAAGAGGCACCCAAATTACCCCTAAATCTTCTCTTCAATATTTCAAAGACATTTTCAGATCTTCCACCAACCTAATCTGTTCCTAACACTCCTAATCCTAATTTGTTCCTAACAGTCACAAAGAGTATAAAGAAATACTGCCCAAAAGTGAAAAGGCAAACATCATCCTCAATCTGTGAGTAGCTGCTACACTGCAGCCTTTACCTATGTAATACTGTTCTGCTTAGAATGACAAGCAGCTCATCACACTTAAAGACACAGACATAGAAAAGATGACAAAAGAAGATGAACACAATTAAGTCTACATTTGCTGTGTTGGTGGCTTGCATCACCTGTACCAAGAAGTCTCCCGGGAGGTCATATGCCTTGCAGAGTTCCGATACTGTCACCTGGCCAGTTTCCTGTAGTTTATCATTTACTTCTTCTGCCAATTGATCCAGGTAGCTCCTTATTTAAAAACAAGAAACAAAAATCCGAACACATGAAGTGTGAAATTCACAATCAACCTGTTATCCACATGCTGAACTATCAACTGACCTGGCACTAAACCCCTTTCTGTTGCACCTTTGCAAAAATAAAGTGAAAATTATTTTAAATTAATAACAACGTCAGTTAAAATGTGAAGTTTTTTTAAAAAGCCTGCTCACTGGGTACCTAGTATTAAAATCAGTCATTTATCTGCTTGTATGCAATTGTCAAAAAGCAGGAACAGGAAAACATTATATGTCAATAAGACTTAGAAATACCTTTAGTGAGCAAGATAGATCTTAATTATTTCAAGAGAGTCAAGAACTTCACAATCTTTGCCAAGAATAAATCCTGCAGCACAATCAATAACGGAGACAATCCCATAAGAGTATTACTTCAGTGTTAGCGCGCTGAATGCCATGAAATAACTTGCTCATACATCTTAGGCTTGTGGGGTAATGCAAGAGGTGGGAAAAAATGCAAGGGTTCAGCAATAGCTGTAGCAGATAGCACAGCCACAAAGTAAAAGAGATCTGGCTACTGTGCACAAAGACACTGGGTAAGAAATGAAGCCTTTTAAGTGCAAGATACTGGGCAGAAACATTCATTAAGTCCTCTATTTCACAGATTCACTGGATGCTCGGCTGAGATAAACCTCACTCGCCATTTGGAAAGGAAGCACTGATCACCAAGCAGCCTACTAGCAGTCATGAAAAATGTAGAAGCAACAAAGGATGGCTCTCACTTTTACTCTGCATTTTAAAAAATGAAAGAAATGCTGCCCTTGAAAGTACTCACTGGTTTATAAGCTGTCCCAGTACAAGCTGAATAGTTTTTTCTGATTTAACAATGTCATTAGCTCTGTTCTCAATGTGCAGAAGGTCCACATTTATTACCTAAAAAAATAACCCAACAAAACCTCTTATCAGAACTTTAAATTGAAATTAATTCTCAAACATTGAAATATTATACTTACACACTCTTACATCTTGAGGAAAACTGCTTTTGGTTTTTTCTACTACTGCATATATATACTTAATATATAATTAATCTGTGATTTGGAATAAAGCAGAAATGCTTCAGGCAGAAAATACTCTCTTTGTAACTGTGATAAGGTTAAAAGAAACTTATATAATAAAAAATTCCAGGAGACTACGAACAGAAAATATTAAACTGTCTTCCAGAAAGGTTTTCTTATTCCAAGTAATTTTACTCAAGCCAGAAGGCAAAATTAGTCACAGAGGAAGACTACTGGAGGATAAAGATTAGTGGAGACAAGAGATTAATGAAGGAAGAGGGAAGACCCAAAGAAGCATGCAAAGTTAATTATGCATGCTCCTGAAGATTTAAATTTAAATGGGAAACATATTTCTTTTTTGTTAGTACCCCTTAGTTTACAAAAGAAGAATTCAGAATGAAAATATGTATATTTAGTGGTGATTTCAGAGGTCATAGATCATCATTAAGCAGAAAGGAGCTTTCAATAAAGCAGTAAATGGGTGGATTAAGTAATTTGCAGTCCTCTGACACGGGCCAGCAGCTCTTCATAAAGTCTGTTCTCTTTTTAAAAAAATAATGTAGCTGGAGTATAACCGATAAACTTCATTATTTACAATATACATGGTGAAGAAAAGAAAGAAGTATCTAGTTTTTTACTACTAAAATGTTACCTGTTGTAAGTCAACAATGTTTACTCGACCTTCAAAAAAAAAGTAAAAATATACTTTTAGTATATAAAACATATTTGAACAGATCTAGAATATAGCATAGTCCCTCACATACAAAATATTTTTTCATTACTTTTTTGTAGACCGATTAAACCAACTTCAGCTTAATATACTGTCAAATCACAGAAATCATGGGTGGTCAGTGCAAAATAGCCCATATTGTTCTACCCTATGGCCTTGCTGAAAATCAAATACTGAAACTCCAGAAGCAAAAATCACTGTTCAAACTCCCTCCCAATTAGTTTTCGCCTTGATGCTGATCTGGATGTGACTGCTAGTCCATGAGTATCACAATGGAGATTGCCAAAACTTTGTATCTTAGCACAATGCTGCTAACACACCCCAGCAACTTTCAATTCAATTTGATTCAATTCAAGCTATTATACTGATATGGCAGACCGGTGGCAATTGTAAGAAAATGACTAATCTGTACAAACATAGAAGGAAGTTAATTTTCTAAACATACAAAGTTGGGAAATTCATTCTCAAATGTAACCAGAAGTACAATATACTTTCTTCTCATTAAAACCACTGGAAAAAAAGCAATATGAAACGTATTTCCTTCTCTGTGTATCTAAGTCAGATCTTACAAAGCACATGGCTCTTTGTAGTAATAAAATAAAAGACTAATAACAATTCTAAAAATATTATTATTTTTAATGATGTAAAAGGAGAATGACTTTGAAATTCTAAGTCAAGATCAAACATCTGGGCCAGATACTTAATCATACTAAAATATCACATTTCCTTCAAAAGTGTTCTAAGACCACTTCTACCTCATAAATTCTGCATGTGTGAAAATGAACCACTTAACCTATCTTGATATGCTTACCTAAAAGCTTAATACAGTTTTGAAGTGAAAATAAAAAAAACAGTAGGTGAATTCATGTGTAGATGAAGCAATAGAAGGCAAGCTCTTTTTTTTGCCAGTTAGTGTGCTGAAGAAAACTTTCAAATTCTTTATGCAGCGTGCTAAATAAATCTACAGGAAGAATACAAATGCCGCACTTACCACCAGAAACATGAAGCTCATCCCGGATCTCCCTGCTAATCTGTGCTGGAGTGACATACTCTTTTCCATCAAGTGTGTGCACGACTTCCAACTGCTTCTCTGCAATCAGTTTAGTGACAATTTCTATACAGTTCCGTTCTGACAATCTATGGACAGCATGAAGAATAATCAGTTATTCTAAGTAAGTCCTTGCTGATATTCTCTTTAAATTGACAGTGCAAAAATACTAAACACAGGAAATACAGTGAAGATTGCTTGCTGCTGCAAAGTGAATATTTTTCATGACAAAATACTAATTCCAGGATCCTACTTATTGCCCCCTAAATGATCCATATGGCCTCACTTATGCGGGTCATCTCTCTGAAGCGATTTTTACTCTTCCCCTGAACAGCTGTCAGCCTCTTTTGCTGTAAGGCTTCACCTGCCGGTGAATGGTCGTGCTTGAACAATTTGTGCTTTTTAATTTTAGTCCGGTTTGGCTTGCTTATTTGTTTTTGTTGGGGTTTTTTTTTATACACAAAACCAGGTTCTGGCCAGCAACCTCTACCGCTCAACACCACGTAAAGAAGAAAGAGACCGGTGGAGCCCTGACGACGTTCAGCAGCTGGAACTTAAGGGTGAGTACACACTTCCGTGGGCCTTCACATACCCTCTGGGGAGACCTAGATCCCCCTTCGGGGCTCACAAGCCCTGACACACCGGCCAAAAGGGGACTGCGGAGGGGAAATGCCCGCCTGGGACCCCCCCAGGCTCCCGCTGT